>CM073135.1:1611752-2164252 GCA_037039145.1 Fundulus diaphanus
ACTTTGTACAGCATGTTTCACTGCTGCTGTCTAATTTGTTCCAAAAAAAAAGTGATGTTTAATCAACCGCTGGCTGCAGGTGGTGAACTTTGTCCTCGTCTTGTTTGATAAAAGATTTGATCTCGACTGATGTTTAGCAATGTGAAAGTTTGATTATTGGTCCTGGTGCTACAAACACGCCACTCTCCCAAGATGTCGGGGCAAGTAAAAAGGAAATGTATTCAAGCTGTTATCCACCTGTTACCTGTAGGTAAATAAATAAGTTTAAAAAAAATTCTGAATCAGCTCTAATCACCAAGTTGTTTCATGCAACAATTAATAACTTTGGTTCCACTTTGTTCTAAATCAAGAAATATTTTTCTTGCAAGTATTTTTGCACGAAAACTTGTCCAACACATCGGAGGAGAATGCAAATTAACACTGGAATAATAACGAAAAAAATACCTTGTTATATTTAAAGTGAATTATGTAGCAAAACGAAGGTTTATTTCCCACTGATGTTTACCTTTTCCCTCTTTGCAGTCTTTTCTATTGTCCAGCGTTGTAAGTTTTTCGTTTGTGTGCTTTTCTCCTGTAAATATAAGGCCAGTGTACTGTCAGAACAGCATACATTGTCAGATCAGCATCGGTATATTTAAACCTGAAAAGTAAATCGAAGCAAATTCCCGCACAAAATTTTTTACTACAAAAAAGCAACTTGAATTATAAATTCATTTGGCATTATAAGGTTTTAGTTATTGAGGCTTCTTCTCTCAATGTCCCTGAAACTTCACTTGTGTCTGGCAGTTTCTACTTTCAAAAAATAACATTTCAGTCAAAACTGATTTTCTCCTTCAAAAATTAAAATAAGCCTCATGTATTCTGTTTTTGCTGGTCGGTATGCTGCTGCTCAAATTGAAATCCGGTGAATAACGCATTGGAGAAACGCATGCCATTCTGACAACGTCTGCTGTTCTGACAGAGCACCAGCTTATCTCCAGGAGAAGTTAGTAAAATGCACATGCTGTTAGTTCAGGCCCAGGTTTATCTCTGCAGTAGTGGAGTAATGGCAGCATGTGGACCCCAGGAGTGGAACTGGGTTGTACTATCATGATGATTAATCTCGGCACTTTAACTCACGTCAACAGCAGAACTGTACTGTTTTTTTTTTTTTCTTTTTATTCAAGTCTCTTCTGCTTCAGCTAATTTTAGTGAGAAGATTGTTTTCATGCTAAGCGATTTCCTTTAAAACCTTCGTTTTAAAGGAAATCGCCAGAGAAAATGTTGTTCTCTGGTGGATGTTCTGGGTTTAGCCATCTTCAGCAAGATGAAGACTCCTCTACCACCTGTGCCTTTAACATGCAGGCTACCCAATAAAATCTTTTCCTTGTACCAATTGATGTTGTGTGTTAAGATAACGTTGGTCCTGGTTGTAACTATGGCTGATGAATTCAGTTTCATTTGAGCAATGCTAAAGGGGGACAAAACATCTGTATGAGGTCTATACCTCTGTCAGATAAACCAACACCTGCAGTCATCTCCCACAAGTCCAGATTAGTATCTGAGGTTTAGCAGTAAAAGAGGGCAGTTTGGGAAGGTCAGCAAACACAGGATGGATGAGTATACTGCAAAAACACAACTAAAAATGAGTAAAATATTCTTCAAATGAGTGCATTTGTCTTTGATTTGAGCAGGTAAATAAGATTATTTGTCAATGGAATGGGTATTTTGACCCCTATAATAAGATAATTAGATATACTGCACTTGCAATAAGATGATGGAGATGAGTTGTTTCTATTTCAAGCACAAAAATCCTATTCCAACGGCAGATAATCTTGTTTACATGATCAAACCAAGGACAAATACACTAATTTCAAGAAAAAATTACTTACTTTTAGTTCCCATTTTGCAGTGTAAGAGAATTGGGAGTAGAAGTCTAGTGCGCTCAAAGATGATGTCCACTAATCTAGCATTCCAGAGGCACATCTGATAGACATGGAGACAAGAACCGTCTCTGTGTCATGGTGGAGAAACTCATTGCTTGTAGAAACCTCTTTCACAGCAACGGTTTTTACAACACCTTGATTTTTTTCTGTATTTGTTCTGTTTTAGATTTGCTACTGTGTTTAGGGCCATCGTTGACCCAGTCAGGTAGAGAAATGGTAAATGGACTGAACTTGTATAGTGCTTTTAATGGCCTCTCAAAGAGCTGTACACTATAGCCACATTCATCCAATCATCCAATCACATTCACTCACCAATACACAGATCATCTGACTTGGGGTTATAAATGTGCCCTGGGGCACATCGAATGTGCCAGGCGGAAGCTCTAATCGAACCCACAACCCTTCTGATTGCAGGATGACTACACTACCCATTGGGCCACAGTCGCCCCAGGGTCAGAGATAAATTCTAAACCCTCCAAGTGCATGGTTTGACTTGGAGGGAATTTTCTGGGATGCCTTGCAGCTGTCGTAAATCCTTTGCAATGGTGAAAATGCTTCATTGTCACTTTGCAATTACCAACTACAACTTGTTTGGCAATGGTCTTGGAACCCTTCCTGGCAACCATATTAACTGCTTATGCTAAAACAAAATCAGTGTCTTTCCTTCTTGACACCGTGGCATTTAACTGCTGCAGTAAACTGCCAAAACTCTAAGCCAGTGTTTTGTCTCTGTGTTAAACCAGGGATGCAGGTTCTTAATCAGGCAGAGAAGGCAACGCAATGACCACACAGTCAATAAAAAGGAGGTAAGAAATGAACTACGATGAAATCTGTAAAAAAATTTAATTCCTGCAACTAAAAGTCCTGAATGTGCCAGGGCAGATTTGCTCTACAAAAACAATATCTCAAAACAGTACCCCATTTACATGGTTTACTTTATTAAATTAAGAATGGATCCAGCATCCAAGTAGGCAGGCCACCATTGTATGACCTTATGATTATTTGCGTGTGGGTGGGCATATGTGTAGAAATCTGAATCTTCTGACACATTAAAGGGCATAAAATGTTTCCCATCAAATATGTTCTCTAAGTGATTTCTCCCTTTACCATTCCATGTTGAAAAGTTAAGGGCCCTTTTGTTGTGCCGGACGTCTGGGTTGTTCCAAACCGGTGTTCGTCCACATGGCAGAAACGAAGAACTATTTATTTGGAGATGTTCCCACCAGGTTGTGTTTCCACACACAGCATTCGTCCAGTGTCTACCCATAGATCGTCTGAAAAATCTCGTTCAGCCTGGTGGAAATTTTAATGCCCTGATGTTTCCCCTCTGTAAATGAATGGTTGAAGTGAGATGAGTTAGATGACATTTAAAGGACCATTGATTTGCTCCAATTGATATAGTTGTCTGTTAAGAACTTGTTCACTGGGGTTATTGTCTCTGGAAGAGAGCGGTTGGCATTTTCTAGAGAGAGCCACACATGATCAGCTTCTAAAGTTTTGTGGATTCCGTTAGCTGTTTAGATTTCATGCGTTTTATCTTTTTTGTTTGTTTTTTTCCTTGGCGAATTGCAGCTGCCAGCTGTTCAATGATCAAACTGTAACGGGTAGAGTGGACAGCGTTGTCTGGTGCCTCTCTTAAAACTGAAGCTCTGAGAAATCCAATCATGTGTTGTCACCCAATCATTGGGTGAACTACATAATGTTCTCATCCATGACACGATTCATGATGTAGGCTGGCAAAAAGACATTTTCTTAGCCTTGTAAAACGATTTCTCTGCATCTAATGAGACAATTTAACATTGTTATTTTGGATGTTGCAATACTCTTTTAGATTAATGAGTCTGTTATTATCTTATACTATATTTATAGCATACCAGTTTTTTATTAAATCCAGCCTGGTCACGCTGTATAACATGAGGGTTTATGTTTTCAGGCCTTGTGGCTAAAATCTTGCAGATGATTTTAAGATCTGCATGTATAAATGACATTGGGCAGTAGCTCGATGGAAGTGTGGAATCTTTATCCAACTTGAGGATCAGATTTATGTCAGAAAAATTCATGTTTGGAGAGCGTACTAAGGTTTCCTGAATCATGTGACCATCTGCTGGAAGGTGGGGGCCAGCAGGGGCCAGAATTCTGCATGGAAGCCATTTAGGCCCACTTTTAACTTCTTCATGGAGTTCACTTGCTGCTAAAGAAAGCTCAGAACCTTTTTCTCATTTAATTTAGGAAATTAACTTCTTTAAAAAAAATCCTCTGTCATAACTGATGGGATCAATTTTATTTAAGCATAATGTTTTTTATCTCTAAAAGTAACATGTAATTCTTTAGTTAGGCCCGAGCAGCGAAGCGCTGCGAAGGCCTATTGTATCTGTAGTGTTTAATTATTATTATTAATCTGCCACCCCAAAGAGGGGCCTTTTTGAGGGCTTTATCATATTCAAAAACTCACCAAACTTGGCAGATGCATGAAGACTGTTTAAAAATGTTGTATTTTAAGGTCGTCACAAAAATCAAAAGAAAAATGCCTCAACGGCGCCACCTAGCAATTTTCAAAGGACCCTTTGCTATTCACGTAGAGACATGAGATTTGGTACAGTGGTAGAGCTCACCAAGACGCTCAGAATTTACAATTAATATTATAATATTATTATAATCATAATGCAAATATCACAGGAAGTCGGCCATTTTAGATTGTAGGTCTGATTTTGACCCCATTTTTGACGTTTACAGCATTGGTATTTGATCGAACTCCTCCTAGAGATTTTGAGCGAGCGGCTTGCAACTCGGTCAGTCTGATCATAAGGCATGGCCAATTAAAAGTTATCAAAACGGTGAGTTTTTGAGCATGCTGAAGGGGTGTTAGCAGGGGTCAAAGTTCACCTACTCTCCACAAAAAATAAAACTGTTATATCTCCTACACAGAAACACACAGAGGCCACAAACTTTCTGTGATTGATCATCATCGGGTCTTCTTTAATATCCAATGGTCAAATGATGACATCACTTAGGCCACGCCCCCTGACAACAGAAAGTGTCATGTTTTGCTGTAAACGGTCGCTATGTTACCCCTCTGAGCTAATCAACATGAAACTGTGTCCAGAGACAGAAGACATGTTGGTGTATTGTGGATTCCAGTCCCAAGTGGATTCGATGGAGCAGGAGAGCGTGGCGGCGTGGTGAAGTCACCTCAAACGCCGCTGCCATACGTTTGGCTCTGAATTCCACATTTTTAGGCCGAGCTGCTTAAAACTCACTTGGATGCATCCTTATCTAGCCCCCAACAGGAATCCATAACAAACTTTGGTGGGCGTGACCTAATGCCTCAACGGCGCCACATAGCAATTTTCAAAGGACCCTTTGCTATTCACTTACTTCATCGTAGAGACATGAGATTTGGTACAGTGGTAGAGCTCACCAAGATGCTCAGAATTTACAATTAATGTCATAATGCAAGTATCACAGGAAGTTGGCCATTTTAGATTGTAGGTCTGATTTTGACCCCATTTTTGACGTTTACAGCATTGGTATTTGATCGAACTCCTCCTAGAGATTTTGAGCGAGCGGCTTGCAACTCGGGCAGTCTGATCATAAGGCATGGCCAATTAAAAGTTATCAATACGGTGAGTTTTTGAGCTTGTTGAAGGGGCGTTAGCAGGGGTCAAAGTTCACCTACTCGCCACAAAAAATAAAACTGTTATATCTCCTACACAGAAACACACAGAGGCACCAAACATTCTGTGATTGATCATCATCGGGTCTCCTACAATATCCAATGGTCAAATGATGACATTGCTTAGGCCATGCCCCCTGACAACAGGAAGTGTCATGTTTTATTGTTAACAGTCGCTATGTTACCCCTCTGAGCTAATCAACATGAGACTGTGTTTAGAAAAAGAAGACATGTTAGTGTGTTGTGGATTCCAGGCCCAACTGGATTCCATGTAGCAGTGCGGCGTGGTGGCGTGGCGGCGTGGCGAAGTCACCTGAAACGCCGATGTCATATGTCCAGACTTCCATAGGATATTGACAAATTTAATGAAAAGTAACTTAAAATTACCTTAAAAGGACAACATTTTTAAAAGTCAAAAGGCTTATTTAATGCTTTGAGAACATCTCTTCTATTCGGCTACAAAATCAACTGGATTTGATGGAGCGGGGCAGCGTGGTGTCGTGGCGAAGTCACCTGAAACGCCGCTGCCATATGTCCAGACTTCCATAGGATATTGACAAATTTAATAAAAAGTAACTTAAAATTACCTTAAAAGGACAACATTTTTAAAAGTCAAAAGGCTTATTTAATGCTGTGAGAACATCTCTTCTATCCGGCTACACAATCAACCAAAACAGGATGATCTTTTAAGCTATAAGACCATTTTTAAGATGTCAATACATAGATTTTAAGCTGGTGGGTCGCCACTGCCTCCGGTGGCCAAATGCATCGCTGCATCAACTGATCTGCACCAGATTTTTTGCGAGTCGTGGGGGAGCGCTGCTCAATGCCTTCGTGTGTATTGCCCGGTGGACAGGCGGGGAAAATGCGTGACAGCTTCTGCCGTGGCTGGCGGCCGGCGGTGCGCGAACCCCTGCGGTGGCCAGTAGGCCGGAGCGGAGCACAATAAAGATTTAAAAAGAATTGTAAAATATTTTTCTGGAGCTTGACTCAAAGCAAAACAATGTTTATAATTATTTGTAAACATTTGTATACTCTATGTTTATCTTGTTTTTAAGTATTTTATATTTACAATAAAATGCATAATTTATTTTTTAGACTAGTTCCATATGTAAGGTTGCAAGAAATCTTGTAATACTGAATTTGCAGCTTAAGAAGATTGGGTTTGACAGACAACACCAACTGTCCCCTCAATCCAGTGCACACAATACCACCTTATCACGCTCTACAGTACATCAAGAAAACTAAATAAACTAAAACAAGTTCACGAGTGCACATGAAATGAAGTTAATCCATATTTGTGTGTCAGGGTGTCTAAGCACTCTCCAGAATTTGACATCTCAGCAGAGCCTGTAATAATTATAGAAAGTAACGTTATAGTTGTTCTGCCTTTTGTTAAGACAGCAAAGAATTCATGTCGTGAATACATTACATAAATAAGATATAAATTAATTCTTAGTCAGAGGAAATCCAAGGCAAAAACAGTTAGAAAAGTTTTGGGTTTTATTTAACATATTTAATCAGAGTGAGACATCACAACTTTGTTAGATCTCTATGTGAATTACGTGACATAGTGAGTGCTCTCACCTTAAAAAAAGATCTTTGACATATTTTGCTCCGGTTAAAAACTGCTTTTCAGCGATGAAGCTAGGGAAACTGCTAGTGATGGTGAGATGAAGCCTCATGAGGCATTGAACCACTTGAACCAACTGGTTCGAGAAAGGGTTCATTTCTTGATGCTTCATGTGCACACGAAACCACCTACTGGCCAGGTGTATAATCACAGCCAGCTGTATCTTAACACGTGTGATGCATTGAATTTTTGTCTATTATGACTCTTGGGAATGACTTCACAAAAGGTGTAGAACGAAATAATTTGTCTGCATAAATTTTGTATACACATGTGTATAATAAAACATTGTTTGAATGTATTCTCTGTGTGTAATTATTCCCAAAATAGTAGTGACGTGATATGGCATCTTGTGTAATAATGTTTTTCTGTGACTCTAGAAAGATGGCATGGGCTTAATCAGGCAGAGGACAATGAAAGTGCTTGTGGAACTAGGCAGGGGGTAGTGAATAGGCTAATGCTTGTGTAACTTGGATGATTTCATGCATTTTTATTAAGAAACAACAATTTCTCCACAGTTTTTGGTTTCAAATGATTTCTCTTTTTTGATACTACTTCTCCAGCCTTTGAAAAGACACGCTCACATGGCACAGATGATGCCGGGGTGCATAAATAAATAAGTGCAAGTATGTACATATTGGGGTACTGTGACCAATGATTAGCCCAGTACTATACGGTCCCACATTTTCCCCTCAGCAGCAACACTGAAGCACACAGAGGTTCCCGCTGCGTCTTTACACACGATCCAGCTGCTGATGTCTCCTCTCTTTTCAGCTCAATGCAATTACAGTAACAGTTTATAACCTATATCACCTTTCACAGCAACAGGTTTCTCATCTCAGTCGACCAGACAAATCTCTATTGCTCTCCTCAGTGCGCTCTGGGCGGTGAAGTGGGAGGATTTTACCCGATGGTGCGCTGCGTGCGAGGGATAAACAGGGGGGAAATGCATAAATAAAAACTGTAAAGGGCTCCTATACAGTGATCATAGGAGCTGACCGGTCTGAGATCAACCTCCTGATGTTACAAGTTCTTTAAAATGACTCTTAAAAGTGCGCACCCAAATTACAAGTAACGTAATTTTGCGCACCTGAATTAAAGCGCAAGGCAGCAGCGCACCGAAGCGCCACGGTTCTGTTTTGTTTAAAACAAAAGATCATGAAACACAGCCATAACTCTCCTAGTGACTTTATTTGGCACACTTTGCTACGGGTGTGAGGACATTAAACGTAGTGATTCACGTTTTGAATGGTGAACGGTGATAAAAGCCCATGGGTTCGAGGGAAAGGAGGGGGGAGAGGAGCAAGCGCTGAGGCACAGAAATACGGTGCATTTAGTTAAAAAATGCAGAATTAATAAAAACAACTTATAACCAGACGTAGCGTTTTAAACTACATCTGGTGAGCAGAACTTTTTTATGATCCAGAGTGCAGCCATCACTGGTTCTGAATGAAGGCAATATCTGGCAGCAGCTCTCTTCCCCCGCCCCCTCCCCTCCTGCGTACGTAGTACAGGACCTTACCGGCTCACTTTCACCGCTGGTTAAGACTAAAATTATTCATAACTCTGATCGCTCTTCCTGCTGCTCTGTTAACATGAACTGCAGCAGGAATTACTGATGGCCACAAGCTGTGAAAGAAGCTGAAACATCTCAGCAGAAGGCGGAGTTTTTATCGTCCGCTGCCCAGATGGGCGTTGGGATTTTTATGCGTGACAAATGCCATGTTTGCGTGTGACCGTGTGAAGTCAGTGACGGTCAATGCGTGATAGTTGAGAGCACTGATCTCCTATCTATCTATCTCTCTCCTAAACTCTCCAAACACCAAACTAACTGTCTCAAACTAAATAACCACTATCCAAACTCTGCTATCCAAACTATCAAAACTCTATCCACTCTCTCAACTGACCGCAACTCGCCTACAACAACCCACATTTTGAATGGAGCCTGTGGGGTTTCTAAAGCTGTCAAACCCCGCACCAACATCTGAACCACTTCCCGAAGCAGTCACGTGGTACAGCCGGGCAGCGAGGCTTCGGACGTCATCGTTTTCGGCTCCTCCCCTAAATGAAGCAAGCCTCGATACGCGCATTGGGGAAACGCCCCCTCCATTACTCGACACACGCCTCGAAGCCTCGGCACATCACCTAACATCACTAGAAACTGCTAATGTTGAAGTTGAATTTGTTCTACACGCTTCTGCCTTGGAAAAATATTTGTCTTTTTACAAAAACAATGTTTAAAGCCAGATTTGGGAACAAAGGTTATTCAGACAACGCAAGAAAAGGAAGCTTTGTGTGGGGAACTTTTGTCCTAGCTGTCTAGCTGCATATGGCCCCAGGACAGCACAATAGTTTTCTTGAAGTATAATTTTGGAGAAGTAGAAACAAGTATTCATTTCAAAAGGTAGGTAAAAAAGGAAAAAAGGTTTTACAAAATCTTAAAATGTTGGATAGTCGTTATTTCCATCTTGCTGTGAAAATTGGTGAAATATCATTTTTAATGCTTAGATATAAAATTGCAAGGCAATTACTAAAATTGCCTTTTGTTGAAAATGTTTTTTGGCATACCATACTTTATATTTGTAGGTAGCCTAGATGTGCATAATAAAAGAGTGGAACTAAAACCTGGTCTAAAATTATTATGGAGCTTTAACTTGCTAAGAGTAATAACGTTAGATGATTATATCTTTAAAATGAGATAACTGTCCATAAAATGTGATAGTTTACTTGGTCTAAAGAGATGATGCAATTCAGTGTTATTTATATAGCGCCAATTCATGAAACATGTCATCTCAAGGCGCTTTACAAAGTCAAAATCAATCAGATTGTACAGATTGGGTCAGATTATACACATTGGTAAAAAAAATCCTATATAAGGGAACCAGTTCATTGCATCAAAGTCTTGACAAGTAGCATTCTCTCCTGAAGAAGCGTAGAGCCACAGGGAGAGTCGTCTGCATTGTCCATGGCTTTGCAGCAATCCCTCATACTGAGCAAGCATGAAGCGACAGCGGGAAAAAAAACCTCCCCATTAACGGGAAGGAAAAACCTCCAGCAGAACCGGGCTCAGTATGAACGGTCATCTGCCTCAATCGACTGGGGGTTACAGAAGACAGAGCAGAGACACAACAAGACAGACAAAAAAGCACAAAAGCACACATTGATCCAGTAATCTGTTCTACATTAGATGGTAGTAGCGGGTGATCTGTCTTCCCTGGATGATGCCACAGCTAACAGAACGCCAGACCAGGTGTACTTACTATTAAGAAAAAAGAAAGAGAATAAAAACTTAAAAGCTGTAATGACAACAGTGATGCAAAACTGGAGAACAGTAGACTGGAGAACAGTAGAACTAGGTAGAGTGAGAAATATAGGCCCTGATGTCCTCCAGTAGCCTAAGCCTATAGCAGCATAACTATAAAGGTAGCTCAGGGTAACATGAGCCACTCTAACTATAAGCTTTGTCAAAAAGGAAGGTCTCAGAAGCCAGCTTCTAGTGGAGGAATTCAAGTATTTTGGGGTCTTGTTCACGAATGAGGGGAAGATGGAGCGGGAGATCGACAGGCGGATTGGTGCAGCGTCTGCTGTGAAGCGGGCGCTGTACCGATCCGTTGTGGTGAAGAGAGAGCTGAGCCAAAAGGCGAAGCTCTCCATTTACCGGCCGATCTACGTTCCTACCCTCATCTATGGTCACGAGCTTTGGGTCGTGACCGAAAGAACAAGATCCCGGATACAAGCGGCTGAAATGAGTTTTCTCCGTAGTGTGTCTGGGCTCTCCCTTAGAGATAGGGTGAGGAGCTCAGTCATCCGGGGGGGGGGGGGGGGGGGGGACTCAGAGTAGAGCCGCTGCTCCTCCACGTCGAGAGGAGCCAGTTGAGGTGGCTCGGGTATCTGGTCAGGATGCCTCTTGGACGCCTCCCTGGTGAGGTGTTCCGGGCACGTCCCACCGGGAGGAGGTCCATGGGAAGACCCAGGACATGCTGGAGAGACTGTGTTTCTAGGCTGGCCTGGGAACGCCTTGGGATTCCCCCGGAGGAGCTGGCCCAAGTTGCTGGGGAGAGAGACGTCTGGGCCTCCCTACTGAAGCTGCTACCCCCGCGACTCGACCCCGGATAAGCGGAAGACGATGGATGGATGGAAAAAGGAAAGTTTTAGGATTAGTCTTAAAAGTAGACAGGGTGTCTGCGTCACGGACCAAAACTGGGAGTTGGTTCCACTGGAGAGGAGCATGATAGCTAAAGGATCTGCCTACCATTCTGGTTTTACAGACTTTAGGAACCACCAGCAGACCTGCTTTCTGAGAGTGAAGTGGTCTGTTAGAAATTACTAAAGTTTGTACACAACATACACATGTGGAATATTGCTAACGTGTTATTTTAGCAATATTCCAATTGCTAAAGTGTTACTTTTACATTATTACTTTTGGGTGTGTATCCACCCATTTAACTGTCAAACTTTCATAAAAGCTGTCTTAATGCAAGAAACGAAACCCTTAAACACATGAAATAATTAACTTTAAATAACTATAAAGGTTTTGTTAACTTTTCACATGAAGCTGGATTAACAGCTAGTAAGATACCTTTGACTAAATTTGTGTACTAGTGTTTAAAACCAGGGGTGTCAAACGTACGGCCTGCGGGCCGGATCTGGCTCGCCGAACGATTTGGTCCGACCCGGTGGCCAAATGCATTATCATTATTCAATGGCTGTGTCTCCTCGGTGCATCGACCGATCTGCACCAGATTTTTGAGTCGTGGGGGAGCGCTGCCCAACGCGTACGTGTGTATTGCATGGTGGACGGGCGAGGAAAATGCGTGACACCTTCTGCGGTGGCTGGCGGCGGGAGGTGCGCGAACCCTCACGGTGGCCCATAGGCCAGAGCGGCGCTTGGCTGCGAGGGCCGATCATCACCGCTTGCGGTTTTAATTTTCTTTAGTTTGGTACACCGTTACTGTCAGTTATTGTTAAAATTGTTACCTTTTATTTCTTCCTTTTCAATCAGTTTTAAGGAAGTGTCTAGATTATTATGATCAAAGTTTTCCATCTGGGGTCTGTATAAAGAATTGTATTCTTGCCTCTCATGAAGTTCTAATTTCTGTTTTCTTATTTCATTTAACAGATTTTCTTCTTTGCATGTAGCATAAGTTGTTTCTTTTATTTTCTGTACCTTCCACTGTCTTTTGTTCCTTTCCTTTATGATGAATAAGAAATGATTTTGCCGCGTTTACAAACTTTTACTGCTTCCCAGAGAAGAGAATTTAAATATTTTTAAAAATCTGTCCACTCTCTCTGAAACAACCTGGTAAAATCTTCATCTTTAAGTAAACCTCCCAGGTTTTACAGGTGGTGTTAATGTTTTTATCACCATCCTAGTTACTGCTTCATGGTTGCTCAAGGAAACAGGATAAATTTGTGCCTCATGTACATCCTTCATAACTGAGTTGCTGATTAGACAGACGTCTTTATGAGGGTAAGAATTAACAGGTGAGAAAAAGTAAACTCCTTATCTGATGAGTGACGTGAGCACCAGGCATCACACAGACCACAGTCTGTCATTTTCTGCTTTAATGTATGAACTGACTGCAAGTTGTGAAGGGCAGAAGATCTGCTGAGCCTGTCTACCTCTGTGTTCAGCATGAGGTTCAAATCTCGTCCCACCATAGATGCTGTACCAGTCTGCGTTACAGTTTATGGAGGCACCTCCTGGGATCTAAAGCCACCCCCAGGAGGTGTTTCACTCTACCAGGCCTTTCTAGGCCGCTTGAAACACAAACCGCGCAGAGATAAACCAAGTAGGGTCACAAGAACTTTGGCTTTATGTAACTGGACAGTTGTTCCAGGACTGGGAGATTACCCCATAACCTAATTTAGTGCAAATCCAAAGGTTTTAAAAAAAAAAACTAAAACAACTGGACTAATGTTCTTGTAGTTGAAGACGTTTGACTCTTCATCCAAAGAGCTTTTTCGATTCATATGTAGTGAGGGAGAATTCCCAAGCAGGGGTTGCAATTCTGCATACTTACTCAGAGCTGCAGCTCTGTTGATCCATCCATTCCCTTAGCTCTTAGTAGTAATGATTTTATGGGATTCCTCATAAATAAAATTGATGCCATTAAAAATAAAATAATTGGCATCCTCCCAAACATGATTACCTCATCCCCAGTAAGTAAGGCAGCATTGGAGGAATCTTTAGAACCTGCGCTGTGTCTGAACTGTTTAGAAGCAGTAGAGCTTTCTGAGCTATCTAAAATCTTAGCTTCATCTAAACCTTCTACCTGTATGTTAGACCCAATCCCAACCAAGTTGTTTAAGGAGGTATTCCCTTTGATCAGTGGTCCTATTTTAGACATGATTAATCTATCCTTAGTAAATGGATATGTACCACAGGTTTTTAAAGTAGCTGTTATTAAACCTTTACTTAAGAAACCTTCTCTTGATCAAACTACAGACCTATATCTAATCTTCTTTTCTTATATAAAATTCTTGAGAAAGTAGTTGCTAATCAACTTTGTGAACATTTATAAAGCAATGACCTACTTGAGGAGTTTCAGTCAGGCTTCAGAGCTCATCATAGCACTGAAACGGCTCTGGTGAAGGTCACTAATGATATTCTCATGGCCTCAGATAATGGACTTGTGTCTGTACTTGTCCTGTTAGATCTCAGTGCTGCATTTGATACAGTTGATCACAATATTCTCCTGCAAAGACTTGAGCATACTGTAGGGATTAAGGGGAAAACATTAGGCTGGTTTAAATCTTATCTGTCGGACAGATTCCAGTTTGTTCATGTTAATAATAAATCTTCCTCAAACTCTAGGGTCACCTGTGGAGTACCACAGGGTTCAGTCCTTGGACCAATTCTCTTTACTATATATATGCTTCCGATCGGCAAAATTATCAGACAGCATGGGATTAATTTCCACTGTTATGCTGATGACACTCAGCTATATTTATCCATAAATCCTGATGAATCCAATCAATTACTTAGACTGCAGTCATGTCTTGATGACATCAAAAGCTGGATGACTTTAAATTTCCTGCATCTAAATTCTGACAAGACAGAAGTTGTAATCTTTGGGCCAGAGTCCTCAAAAAATAAACTTCTTAACCAATCACTTAATCTGGATGGCATTAACTTGGCCTCTGGTAATAAAGTAAAAAATCTTGGTGTTATTTTAGACCAAGACATATCATTTAAATCCCATATTAAACAGGTTTCCAGAGTTTCCTTTTTTCACCTGCAGAATATTGCCAAAATTAGAAACATTCTGTCCAGGAGTGATGCTGAAAAACTAGTCCATGCATTTGTTACTTCAAGGCTGGACTATTGTAATTCTTTACTATCAGGAAGTCCACAAAATGCAGTTCAAAGCCTTCAGCTGATCCAAAATGCTGCAGCAAGAGTTCTGATGAAAATCAACAAGCGGGATCATATTTCTCCAATTTTAGCTTCCCTTCATTGGCTTCCTGTTAAATCAAGAATAGAATTTAAAATTCTTCTTCTAACGTATAAAGCCCTTAATAATCAAGCTCCATCATATATCAGAGCTCTGATTACCCCGTATGTTCCTAACAGAGCACTTCGCTCTCAGACTGCAGGTCTGCTGGTGGTTCCTAGAGTCTCTAAAAGTAGAATGGGAGGCAGATCCTTTAGCTATCAGGCTCCTCTCCTGTGGAACCAACTCCCAGTTTTGGTTCGTGAAGCAGACACCCTGTCTACTTTCAAGACTAATCTTAAAACCTTCCTTTTTGACAAAGCTTATAACTAGAGTGGCTCATGTTACTCTGAGCTACCTTTATAGTTATGCTGCTATAGGCTTAGGCTATTGGAGGACATCAGGGCCTATTTTTCTCACTCTACTGATTTCTACTGTTCTCCAGATTTGCATTGCATTACATTGAAATGACTGTTGTCATTTCAGCTTTTAACTTTTTGTTCTCTCTCTTTTTTTTCATAGTAGGTACACCTGGTCTGACGTTCTGTTGACTGTGAAATCATCCAGGGAGGACAGATCACCGACTATTACCATCTAATGTAGAACAGATTACTAGATCAATGTGTGCTTCTGTGCTTTTTGTCTGTCTTGTTGTGTCTCTGCTCTGTCTTCTGTAACCCCCAGTCGGTCGAGGCAGATGACCGTTCATACTGAGCCCGGTTCTGCTAGAGGTTTTTCCTTCCCGCTAACGGGTGTTTTTTCTTTCCACTGTCGCTTCATGCTTGCTCAGTATGAGGGATTGCAGCAAAGCCATGTACAATGCAGACGACTCTGTAATGGATATGGATGGACCCAAGAAATACCCGAAAACGAGTGAGTAAAACTTTAACAGTTTATTAAAGATGGTGGCGGCGCGGACCCCCCTGGTATGTGCGGCAGCACACAGCCTCTGGCGGTTCCTGAAGGCAGAGTGGTGGGTTAGTGACCAGCGGGGCACAGAGGGAATATTACACGGAGCTGAGTCACTAACCTGGGGCACGAGGACGGCTTGTTTTAGCAGCGTCTGGTTTCCAGGAAGCAGCAGGGTCCGTGAAGGGGCTATCCAATTCTTTGTCCAGGTCCGGTCCGGTTCTTTGACGGGAGGGATATCCGTTTAATCCAGCAGAGGTTTCCGAGGGAGAATCCAGAGACGGTTCCAGGTCCAGGTCCAAATCCAGAATCACAATATCAAAGAGTAGGCAATCTCAGAAACTTACAGGCTGGCAGGGTCCGAAACACAGGGAGGCAGTCCAAATCACTGAGGCTGAAGAACAGAACTCAGGCGGGCAGACAAATCCAACGGAGGTCAGGCTGGCTCGAAAAACAGGGGCAAAAACAGGTCGACAGGCAGACAGGCAGACAGACTCTCAGAAAAATGGCTGGAAGTTCTCACCGTGAGGCTCGAGTCGTTCTGACACTGGAGGCTGCGAGGCGCAGGGCTTATGAGCCGGCAGAGGTGAAGGCAGCACAGGTGCGCTGATTGCAAGTAGCAGCTCCAGTGCCAGAAACGTTACAGAGCCCCCCCCCTCAAGGGCGGATTCCAGACGC
This sequence comes from Fundulus diaphanus, assembly GCA_037039145.1. NCBI lineage: Eukaryota > Metazoa > Chordata > Actinopteri > Cyprinodontiformes > Fundulidae > Fundulus > Fundulus diaphanus. The sequence continues at coordinate 1,628,004 of CM073135.1, forward strand.
CCTAGGCTGGTCCGGGTGGGCTCTGTGGAAATCCCTAATGAGGGACTTGTCCAGAATGTGGCGGGACGGGACCCACTGCCGTTCCTCAGGCCCGTAACCCTCCCAGTCAATGAGGTACTGGGTGCCTCGACCCCACTTCCGGGACTTCAAAATCCTCTTAACAGTGTAGGCCGGGGAACCGTCAACCAGACGGGTGGGAGGTGGGGGTGTGACGGTGGGAGCCAGACTGGAGGTCTTAACAGGCTTAATACGGGAAACGTGAAAAACAGGGTGTACCCTCATGGCAGACGGCAGACGGAGGCGGACCGCCACCGGGTTAACAACCTTGGTGATAGGGAAGGGCCCGATGAACCGTGGTGCCAACTTCTTGCTATCCGTCTTCAACGGAAGGTCCCTGGTGGACAGCCAGACCCTGTCTCCTACCTTGTACGGAGGAGCAGGAACGCGCCGGCGATTAGCTGCGCGGGCCTGAACCTGGGAAGCCTTGTGTATAGCTCTCTTGGCCCTCCTCCAGGCACGCTGGCATCTCAGGGCCGAGAGGTGGGCAGACGGGACTCTGGACTCTACCTCCTCGGTGGAGAAGACAGGAGGCTGGAACCCATAGACGACGTAGAACGGAGAGAGCCCAGTAGAGCTAGAGGGCATCGCGTTAATAGCGTGCTCCACCCAGGGTAAATTCTGGGCCCACTTGGAGGGATCGGACTGACAGAAGAGGCGGATCTTGGTCTCGACCTCCTGATTCATCCTCTCGGACTGGCCATCGGTTTGGGGGTGGAAGCCGGAGGACAGGTTGACGGAGATGCCGAGCATGGCGCAGAACTCCTGCCAATATCGGGCCACAAACTGGGGACCTCGATCGGACACAATGTCAGAAGGCAGACCGTGCAACCTGAACACCTCCTTAGCCAGGATAAACCCCATCTCCTTGGCTGAGGGGAGCTTGGGTAAGGGGACCAGATGAACCATCTTTGAGAATCGATCCACAATAGTGAGGATAACCGTAAACCCATCAGAGGAGGGAAGGCCAGTGATGAAATCCATGGAAAGGCTGGACCAAGGGCGAGAAGGGACAGGCAGAGGATGGAGGAGCCCTGAAGGGGGGCGACGGGAAACCTTAGCCTGATTACAAGGGGAGCAGGCTGCAACAAACCTCCCGACATCCTGGACCAAAGTGGGCCACCAAAACTGGGACTTGATGGTCCGAATGGTCTTATTAATGCCGGGATGACCATAGAGGCGAGAACTGTGACACAGTTCGATCACTTTGGACCTGAGTGGAGGGGGAACGAAGAGCCTGTCCTTAGGACACTTATCGGGTACCTGAACGGAACCGAGAGACTCTCTTACCTCCCTTTCGAGTCCCAGGCGGGAGACAGCACATCTGACAGTGTCAGGCAGAATGAACCCCCTTTCTTGATCCGGGTCCTCTTCTTTGGCTTCAAAAACCCTAGACAAGGCGTCAGGCTTGATGTTCTTGGACCCAGGCCTATAGGAAAGGGAAAAGTTGAAGCGACTAAAAAACAAAGCCCACCTGGCCTGTCTGGGATTGAGTCTCTTTGCCGTCTTAAGATACTCCAAGTTACGGTGGTCAGTCCAGACCAAAAAAGGAGTCTTGGAGCCCTCAAGCCAATGCCTCCACTCTTCGAGGGCTAATTTAACGGCCAGGAGCTCTCGGTTGCCAACATCGTAATTCTGCTCAGATTTAGACAACTTCCTGGAAAAGAAAGCACAGGGATTCAATTCAATTCAATTCAATTTTATTTATATAGCGCCAAATCATGAAACATGTCATCTCAAGGCACTTTACAAAATCAAGTTCAATCATATTATACAGATTGGTCAAAATGTCCTATATAAGGAAACCAGTTGATTGCATCAAAGTCCCGACAAGCAGCATTCACTCCTGGGGAACCGTAGAGCCACAGGGAGAGTCGTCTGCATTGTACATGGCTTTGCTGCAATCCCTCATACTGAGCAAGCATGAAGCGACAGTGGGAAGAAAAACCACCCATTAACGGGAAAAAAAACCTCCGGCAGAACCGGGCTCAGTATGAACGGTCATCTGCCTCGACCGACTGGGGTTACAGAAGACAGAGCAGAGACACAACAAGAGAGACAAAAAGCACAGAAGCACACATTGATCTAGTAATCCGTTCTACACTAGATGGTAGTAACGGGTGAGCCGTCTTCTCTGGATGATGTCAAAGCTAACAGAACGCCAGACCAGGTGTACCTACTATGAAGAAAAAGAGAGAGAGCAAAAAGTTAAAAGCTGAAATGACGACAGTCATTTCAATGATGAATGCGGCCATCAACAGACTCCTGACTGAGGACAGCCCCAACCCCAGAACTAGAGGCATCCACTTCGACGATGAACTGTCTCTCTGGATCGGGGGAAATCAGGATCGGTGCAGAGGTAAAGCGTTCTTTAAGAAGCTTAAAAGCCTCGTCCGCTTGCTCTGTCTAAACAAACTTGGCTTTACTTGAGGTGAGAGCATGGAGCGGGGATGCAACCTGACTGTAGTTGTTTATGAACCTCCTATAAAAATTTGCGAACCCAAGGAACCTCTGGAGCTGCTTACGGTCCACTGGGACAGGCCATTCCTTAACAGCACGAACCTTGGCTGGATCCATAGCCGTCCGTCCAGGGGACAAAACAAAACCGTGGAAGGAGGTAGAAGAGGTGTGGAACTCGCATTTCTCTGCCTTAACAAACAACTGGTTCTGAAGGAGACGGAGAAGGACGGAACGAACATGCTGGTTGTGAAGGGTGAGATTCTTGGAGTAGATGAGGATGTCGTCCAGATAAACAAACACATAACGACCAATCATATCCCTAAGAACCTCGTTAACTAGGTTCTGGAAAACGGCTGGAGCATTTGTCAGACCAAATGGCATGACATTTGGTCTGACAAATATTCATAATGGCCGATGGGGGTATTAAATGCAGTCTTCCATTCATCCCCCTCCTTAATACGGACCAAATGGTAAGCGTTGCGAAGGTCCAACTTGGTGAAAATCTGAGCTCCTTGGACCTGGTCGAACGCAGTGTTCATTAGGGGGATGGGATACCGGTTCTTAACCGAAATGTTATTGAGCCCCCTATAATCAATGCATGGGCGGAGAGAGCCATCCTTTTTCCCCACAAAGAAAAAACCTGCCCCTGCTGGCGAGGAAGAGGGGCGAATAATGCCTGCTCTTAAACTGTCATGTATGTAATCCTGCATGGCCTGGGACTCCGGAGGGGATAATGAATAGAGATGGCCCCTAGGAGGAGAGGTGCCTGGCAATAAATCAATAGCACAATCATATGGGCGATGAGGAGGTAAACTTGTGGCCTTGGCTTTGTTAAAAACCTCCTTTAAATCATGATAGACGGACGGGACCTTGGACAGATCTGGGTAGAATTCATCAATCTTACCCTTAGAAGAGTGAGGTGGCTGGGCGGAAGATAAACAAAACTCAGAACAGGATGAAGCCCAACCTGTAACCTCGACCCGCCGCCAGTCAATCTGGGGGTTGTGTTTGCGGAGCCAGGTAGCGCCCAAGATGACTGGAACCTGTGGGGATTCAATAATCATAAAGGTCAGTTCCTCCTTATGATTACCTCCCATAGTTAATTCCACTGGCTCGGAGACGAGGCGTGACTGATTGAGTTCGTGCCCATCCAGGGCGAGAACACTACGGGCAGCAGAGCCATTGTGCAGTGGAATGTTTAATCTCCTGGCCAGGCCTTCATCCAAAAACTCTGTGTCGGCCCCTGAATCGATGAAAACAGAGACTGAGTGAGAATGAGAGGCAAAGGTTAAAGTTGCAGGCAGAATACGATCAGATGGGACAGCTAACTTGGTGTAGCTCAGTAGGGATGTCCCACCCCCTACTGAGCTTGGCCTTTTACCGGACAACCTCGGACCTGATGACCCGACCCACCGCAGTAGAGGCAGAGTCCCTGTTGCTGTCTGCGCTGGTATTCCTCCTTTGACAGACCCAGCTTGCCCAACTGCATTGGCTCAGGTTCAGAGGGTTTCTGTGAGGCCGGCAAGGTGACGGGAGGTGGAGCCGAAACTCGAGAGTGGGTCGGGGGATTAGAGCGACGCTCCCTTCGTCGCTCCATGAGACGGAGATCCACTCTAGTGGCCAGCTCCTCAAGCTGCTTGAGGGACTTAGGATACTCTCGGGTAGCAAGTTCATCCTTGATCTTATCGTGGAGCCCATGAATAAAAACGTCCATAAGGGCAAACTCATTCCACAAGCTCTCCGCAGATAATAAATGAAAATCAATAATGTAGTCGGCCACAGACCTATCCCCCTGTCTCAGGGACAGAAGCCCTCTAGACGACTCCCGACAGGGCAACACGGGACTGAAAACTCTCACGAGCTCCCCGGAGAAGGCATCATATGAGTGGCAAATGCGTGAGTCGTTCTGCCACTCGGAAGGTCCCCATAATCGGGCTTTACCGGCCAAACAGGAGATCACGTAAGCGACTTTAGCTCGGTCAGAGGGGAATGAGGAAGGCTGTAGCTCGAAATGAATCTCACACTGAGTGAGGAAAGCCCTACATTGCTCAGGATCGCCAGAGAACAGTCCCGGCGGGGTGAGACGGGGCTCTGACATTGGTGACGTCACCGGAAGTAACGGAGGGTTCGCGGAAGCTGTTTGCGGAAGTGAAGGCTGCGGACTAGTCTGACTTCGGAGATGATTAAGGATTTCCGAAACTCCGACTTCTAATTCTGAAATGGATCTTTCTACCCCCGCGCGCCACTGAGTTTCGGGTACAGGGTCCATGTTTGGTGGCCAGAACGTACTGTAATGGATATGGATGGACCCAAGAAATTCCCGAAAACGAGTGAGTAAAACTTTAACAGTTTATTAAAGATGGTGGCGGCGCGGACCCCCCTGGTATGTGCGGCAGCACACAGCCTCTGGCGGTTCCTGAAGGCAGAGTGGTGGGTTAGTGACCAGCGGGGCACAGAGGGAATATTACACGGAGCTGAGTCACTAACCTGGGGCACGAGGACGGCTTGTTTTAGCAGCGTCTGGTTTCCAGGAAGCAGCAGGGTCCGTGAAGGGGCTATCCAATTCTTTGTCCAGGTCCGGTCCGGTTCTTTGACGGGAGGGATATCCGTTTAATCCAGCAGAGGTTTCCGAGGGAGAATCCAGAGACGGTTCCAGGTCCAGGTCCAAATCCAAATCCAGAATCACAATATCAAAGAGTAGGCAATCTCAGAAACTTACAGGCTGGCAGGGTCCGAAACACAGGGAGGCAGTCCAAATCACTGAGGCTGAAGAACAGAACTCAGGCGGGCAGACAAATCCAACGGAGGTCAGGCTGGCTCGAAAAACAGGGGCAAAAACAGGTCGACAGGCAGACAGGCAGACAGACTCTCAGAAAAATGGCTGGAAGTTCTCACCGTGAGGCTCGAGTCGTTCTGGCACTGGAGGCTGCGAGGCGCAGGGCTTATGAGCCGGCAGAGGTGAAGGCAGCACAGGTGCGCTGATTGCAATTAGCAGCTCCAGTGCCAGAAACGTTACAGACTCTCCCTGTAGCTCTACGCTTCTCCAGGAGTGAATGCTGCTTGTCGGGACTTTGAAGCAATAAACTGGTTTTCTTATATAGGACATTTTTGACCAATCTGTATAATCTGACCCAATCTGTATAATATGATTGAATTTAACTTTGTAAAGTGCCTTGAGATGACATGTTTCATGAATTGGCGCTATATAAATAAAATTGAATTGAATTGAATATCCTATCTCACATGCAAATTAGCCTCATCTAACAATAGACTGACACTGAAGTGCAGATTCCATGCCACTCAGTTTTTGTGGTGCCATGCAGTGAGCAATGGCCAGACCCTTTATATTGAACCATGAGCACTGCGGGTGTTACCTCTGCGATGAGCTCCTTCCTCAAAGGAAAAAGAGTGCATCAACAGTCAAGTATGGAGATCAATTTCATTTAAAATGATATATATAATGATATAATGATATATATATATATATATATATATATATATATATATATATATATATATATATATATATATATATATATATATTTATATATGCGGCAGCACTATAAGAGCTGCGTTCAGACAGCTGAAGGATGCCAGAGTGTTAACCTGTGTGGTACGCTGAATTGGCTGCTGTCCTCTGACAGTTCTCTCGCTTCCCTCGATTTACTCTTGTCTCCTGTGCTTCAGGTTGTCTCTCGTCCTTAGAACCTCTAAGTGTCTCCCCGAACTCCGACGTCTTCTAGTCAAGTTCCCGCCGACCTCTCACTGGATCCCACTCCAGAAGATTACCCGACGCTCCCTTGGTATTGCCAAGTCGGGCTGAGGACCCTCTCCCACTGGACTACCTGGTTCCTTCAGCTGTCCTTGGATCCCTCCTCCCGCCGCCGCTGCTCAGATCCCTCCTGACTCCACCTGACCGCCCATCTGTCACTCAGTCAGCTGCTGGAGGTAGTTCGCTGGGCCGCGCTCTCTACTCCACTCCCCCCGGCTCGGTCTCTGCGCTCCGCGGTAAGCTTTCACCATCCATAGGTTTTACAATCTCGAGTTAAACCGTCACCTAACGTCTCACCTTTCGTTCACAGATCTCTGAGCACTACTCCCGTGTTTTCCCTCCGGCCTCGCTCAGTTGAGCAACCACTTGTGATCTCGTTGTTCTGTGCGCTAATAAACATCTAAAGCTGCTCTGGTCTCCTGGTGTGATCTGCATGTGGGTCAAACATCTTAAAAAAGACATGACAGACATATATATATATAATATATATATATATATTATATATATTATATATATATATATATATATATATATATATATATATATATATATATAATGTGTGTGTATGTATGTTTGTATGTATATGTGCGATTTGCAAAAAAACAGAGGGGGGGATCATTTCAAAAGTTTTATTAATGAATAAAAGCTTTATTAATAATGGTTAGCGACCAGGGTTCCGTTCTTCGTACGTTGCCTAAATATCCGAGATCAAATGAGACATCCGAGATGATTTCATCCGGCTAATCATGATCCGGCTAATTGGGTTCTTCGAACACACCTGTTGTTTATGATTAGTATCACTGGATTGAGATATCTGAGAAACCTGCGCGTTCATGCATTTGTTTAAAAGGGGAAATGTATCAATAGTAGAAACAATGATCAGCAACGCTGCTATTGGCTGTTCAGCATGGCCAAAGAACGCCCACAGTTTTTCTCCCAAGCAGAACAAGAGCTTTTAATGGAAGGTTATGCTGAATTTGAGTCATTAATTAAAACAACAGGAAACACCTCAAAGTCTGCTAAAGCCAGGAAAGAGGGCTGGCAAAAAGTAGCAGACAAATTACATGCATAAGTGCTGTCCATGTTAGATGTTTCTATCACTTTCTACAGTATGTATTTTTGCATTTTAATAATTTCATATTTACTTTGTTCTTTTATGTCAGAGCCTCCACAGGACCCACTAGAACATGGGGACAAGTAAAAGTGAACTACAAAAATATTCTACAAAATGATAGCCTTTAATTATTATACTGTATTTTAAAAAGCCACTTTTTCCTCTTTTTAAAAGCCACTTTTAAATGCACTCAAAAAAAACTCTTTGGATGAACATATAACAATCACTCCTCCGTGTTGAACACTTAATGTGTGGTTCCAACAAATTAATTATGTAAATAACAGCCTCACGAGAAAAACTATATCTCTCTACCTTTACACTGTCGTGGTGCGCTAAAGGATCCTGTCTGTCTCGCAATACGCGATTAATTCGAAAAGCTCGGCGAATTATTTTTCCAATGCATTCTTGCACAAATGCCCTTTGCACAATCAATTCTGCACATACAAATGGTTTTATATATACTCACCTGTACACTGTGATTTTCTCCTGCATTGTTTACATTTAAATTGTTTACTTTTTAAATCACTGCTGCACCTTATACTGTAATTCAATTTACTGCAATTTACAAGCTGTATGCAACGAAATTTCGTTCTGTACGCACTCTGTGCATACAAAATGACAAATAAAGTTGTCTAAGTCTAAGTCTTATCCTTGCACCATCCGCAACAGGTTGCTGTCATAAAAACGGACAAGACATGGCTACGACAGACTTCCCTATCTCCTCCGCTTATAAAGCTGCGATCTAATCCTGTTTACATGAAATAAGCCTGCGAGCGAGCAGGTTTAAGCTTGCGCAGATGTTGCTATGACAGCAAGTCCAGGATGACTTTCGAAGAACCAAACGATCCAAGATCATGCCAAATCGTCAACAAGCAAATCCAGCTAACTGAGTTAGCGACGTACGAGGAACGAGCCCCAGGTGCTCTTTCAGGTAGCTAGCTAGATCCAGTAGGTTAGAGGGTTTTCAAATTCATTGAATGTGAGCCTCCCCTTGGAATAGGTAAAGATAACCAGCCCCCCCCCCCCCCCCCCCCCCCCCCCAACCACAAGTCCCTGCAGTAAATGCATCTTTCTTTTGTGTTCCTGGAATGCTGTTTCAAAAACATTTGATAGCCCAATAGATGTTTTTTTTATTGTATTTACTTTAACAAAGTACATTCATAAAAAAGGCCTATTCATAAGATATCCATCAAAATATATGTCAGCATATTCCATAACCCGATTTACTTTTTAGGTTAATTATACACAATTTAAACCTATTGCTATTTTAACAACCAAGCATTTTATCAGATGTTATCTCTTATCTGATGTATTTCTGATGTTTGGCACTTTGTTTTACCTTTTGTTAAAGTGCTCTTTAAATAATGATGACAATGATGATGATTATGATCAGAATAAAGTTTTGCATCACCTCCTATAAGCTGGAAAGAAGAGACAAAAATATTTTTCACATCTCACTTAGTAACTCTTAGTAACTCTAATACTTTAGTCTAAATATTTTAGACTAAATATTTTAGACTAAAATGTTAAACTTTTTATTTGTTTTTCTTTTTTTCCTTCAATCCCACCGTAATGTTTAGTGCTTTCTGCCAAAGGCTGCAGCATTTTGATTTAATCCATCTGAATGCAGCATTTGCAAGCCATACTCCCTGTGATTGGCTGGTGGAGTGGACAGTTTTTGAAGTCGCGAGCGCAGAAACAGCCGAGCGAGCTTCTTTGTCTTCTTGCGCCCAGTGTTGCCAACTCCTCGGTAAGGAAAGTAGCTATTGGCTGTACTAAAAGTCGCTAGAAGTCGGTCGAGGCAGATGACCGTTCATACTGAGCCCGGTTCTGCCGGAGGTTTTCCCGTTAATGGGGAGTTTTTCTTCCCACTGTCGCTTCATGCTTGCTCAGTATGAGGGATTGCAGCAAAGCCATGTACAATGCAGACGACTCTCCCTGTGGCTCTACGCTTCCACAGGAGTGAATGCTGCTTGTCGGGACTTTGATGCAATCAACTGGTTTTCTTATATAGGAACATTTTTGACCAATCTGTATAATCTGACCCAATCTGTATATGATTGAACTTGACTTTGTAAAGTGCCTTGAGATGACATGTTTCATGAATTGGCGCTATATAAATAAAATTTAATTGAATTGAATTGAACTTGTACTGTTGCAGAATAGGCAACCGAGTGGTGAATTGGAACTGCCAGTATGGAGTGCTGCAGCTGATGGCACATTAGCTCTTTTCCACTTTTCTCTGCTTAAATCCTGCTTGTTATGTTGTTTGTGAGCAGCAGGTGCATCTTTCATTTCTCTTGGTTTTGTTAAATGTGCAGCAGGAAGTCGTTGAATGACGTCATCGCCTAATTTGCATAATCTGCCACATGATGTGATGTGCATGTTATTGACGCTGTGGGAGAAATAACGTTGTTAGAGAGAGACAAAAAGTGAGTAAAAACACTCACTTTTTTCTGTCCATTAATGTTTATTTATTTATTATTATTTTTTATTTATTTTCTCTTTATTTTTTTATTAATGTTTATTTTATTACAATACTAACCCTCTTCCTTTACCCGGGCTTGGGACCGGCAAAATGAACCATAAAGAGACATTATGGCGGAGTTACAAATTATTTTTTTTCAACTTTTTTTCAACGTTTTCTTTTTTCCCTTGTGGTCCACTAAGGAGCCTACAAGTAACGGTAAAACATGAACATGTGGCTGTGTGAATCAAATGCCTTTATTTATTTAAGATAAAATATTTCAAATTCAGTTATTTATGATCAACCTGCGCCGTCAATCCCGGCGCATGCGCGCTTCATTTGCAGTCTGGACGCTGAGGGTAAACATGCTGTGGCTCTGACTGCAGCGCTGAGAGGGACTCCTGCGGTAGCGGGAGAACGGGGTTGGGACGGGGGAGTCGCCCCACGACAGTACCTGCCGCTGGAGGACAAGAGTATGAACGATACGTGCTTTCACGTAAGAGTCTCCAAAAGTCGCTATTGCTTTTTTGAAAAACAGTCGCTGAAGGGGTCTGAAAAGTCGCTAAATATAGACCAGTTCACGCTCGACGTCAGCGCTACATCCGGGTCCCGCTGGTAGGCAGAAACAGTACTCGTTCTCGTCTACTACATGACAAAACGGGTGATTTAGAGCATACTTTTAGTTAGTTTATTTTTGGAATCTAAACAATGCCTACGACTTGTTGTGCTCCCGGTTGCACACAGAGGCATTCCAAATCGTCGGATGTACGTTTCTGTCGTTTACCGAAGGACGAAGAAAGAAGAAAGAAATGGATATTTTCAATGAAAAGAGCGCAGGCAGACACTCCCAATGGACTGGGGGAGCCATCATACTACGACAGAATTTACAGTCTATACTTCATCTCCGGTAAATACAACTTAATTCTGCTCTAGTCATTGTTCTACTTAAATAGCGGCGGAGGGGAGGTGGTGATCGCTAGACGGGACCGGAGAAGCGGAGTCGATGCAGCAGGAGCAGCAGCCGCTCCATTACGCCCCCGTTCACGGGCGCTAGTACGTTTGTGTTTACGCTGCAACATCGCCGACACCCCCACCCATTTTAACAAGACAAAAACACCAAAATAATCCGTAGTGAACAATGTTTTTTTTTATCCTACCGGGCGGGTCTTCCTCTCTGCTGAGGCGCGGTCGGTGTCCGACGCCGCTTTGTGCTGCTACACAAACATGTGTGAACATCCATCCATCCATTTTCTGACCCGCTTAATCCCTCATGGCGTCGCGGGGGTTGCTGGAGCCGATATAAAATAATTGTAGCCGTCCAGTGGTTTCATGGCTTCCATGCTCTCTCGTGTGTACTGGCCTGCGTGTTTATAAGGCAGCTGTATATGTCGCGGTACGGAACACTTGGCCAGCATTTCACAGACTCGCTCCATCCCTTCAGGCTTTTGCTGTGTAGATCTGGCAATCTGATACCATCAACCATCAACTTACTCTTAAAACGATCTTGTGATATGTAGGGCTGGGTACTTTTTGCTCTCTCTCTTTTTCTTCATAGTAGGTACACCTGGTCTGGCGTTCTGTTAACTTTGACATCATCCAGAGAAGACGGCTCACCCGTTACTACCATCTAATGTAGAACAGATTACTAGATCAATGTGTGCTTCTGTGCTTTTTTGTCTCTCTTGTTGTGTCTCTGCTCTGTCTTCTGTAACCCCAGTCGGTCGAGGCAGATGACCGTTCATACTGAGCCCGGTTCTGCCGGAGGTTTTTTTTTCCCGTTAATGGGTGGTTTTTCTTCCCACTGTCGCTTCATGCTTGCTCAGTATGAGGGATTGCAGCAAAACCATGTACAATGCAGACGACTCTCCCTGTGGCTCTACGGTTCCCCAGGAGTGAATGCTGCTTGTCAAGACTTTGATGCAATCAACTGGTTTCCTTATATAGGACATTTTGACCAATCTGTATAATCTGACCCAATCTGTATAATATGATTGAACTTGATTTTGTAAAGTGCCTTGAGATGACATGTTTCATGATTTGGCGCTATATAAATAAAATTGAATTGAATTGAATTGAATTGAATTTTGACCAAAGTCCTGAATCGATTCGATTTCGATTCATACATCTATGAATCAATTAATTTTGATTAAGTTCGATTCGATTCGATCTGCTCTTACAATAATAAAAGTGGCTCAACTGTGTTGTGAAATACACATGTATTTTATTTTTTCACTTCACATTAAACAAAGTGCAAACAAAGTGCAGACTTGTAAACAAAACTGTCTCAAAAGTGCAAATTTGTATAAATAAAAGTATTTACTTTTAACTAAACACTGCAATTTGCATCAAGGGATTTTCTATTTTAAGGGCCAAAAAATACTGGCAAATAAATACAAAATAAGTTGAACTGCTAAATCAAATTATTGTCTTTCTTTTCACTTCTCATTAATTGTGAGATTCTTGTGGAGGAAAATAAGTTCATTCACATGATCTGTGCTTAGGCAGCTCCTTTTTGCAGTGACAATGTCACCTGCTGTTGAAAATACCCTCTCTGATGCAATACTGGTCCCTGGGACACAAAGATAATGCATTGCAAGGCGAGCCAACAGTGGATATTCCCTTTCGTTTAACTTCCACCAGATCAAAGGATTTTCATTCAGCCCAGCAGGATTTTCAGCTTTGTATCTTCTAACTTCATCTTCAGCCCTTATTGCTGGAGTTTTCAGTCCCTGATCTTTTACTGTTGTTGAATAGACTGTTCCCAAGGAGAGACTCCAAGGTGCTGGATTTCTTTGGCTTCTTGGGTAAAGTAACCTCAGCTTCTTTATCAGTATCTTTGCCACCATCTTGCTGTTGAATTGGACAGAAAAAAAAAGATTGAGCATAATTTAACTCTAAAATTAAGTAATGTTCTTTCTAATCCAATCTTTTAATCATCAGTGAAAACACTCTTATTAAATCAAAACATTTCTAAATACTTACATCACGTGCAGCAGCAGCAGCCTCAGCCTGCAGCCTGGAGAAGGTGTGATTTTGTATTGAAGCAGACAGGAATGGGAGGGCCTTAAAGCGAGGATCGAGCGCAGACGCTGCATACAAGGTGTCCTTTTGTCCATCATATCTTGGAAAAAAGGTGTAACAGTTTGAGTGAGGATAAGTACATGATGGAATATGGGTCACTGACTCCTACAACTGAAAAACCAAAAAAGGCACATAAAGAAAAAAAAAATGCATACCTTGTCCCCAAGTTATTCTTTACAGCAGCTTTTAAGTCCCTGACTACAGCGCTGTCTTCTAGGCTGGGGGTGAAGGCATCCTGAAGCAGGGCGAGCAGTGGGGCGATGACGGAAAGAGTTGGCTGCTTGTCCTCCGACATCGCCAACGTAGCTTCTTTCATCGGTTTCAACACCCGGACCAAATCCTCAGCAGTTGTTACATCTTCCTCTATTAGGGTGCACAAATCCTTTTCATTCCTGCGCACGTCTTGAGAAAGGAGAGTAGCAGAGATGGCTGGTTGTTGCTCCAAAAAGCGCTCCAGCATGTCCAGGGCACGGTTCCATCTTGTCACCACGTCAAGTGTTAGTTTGTGCTCTGGTAGTTGAAGCAGCTTCTGTTTTTCTTTCAGTATGTAGCTTGCCGTTGTACTTCGGTGAAAGAATGCTGCTATACGCCTCACACGAGCAAGCAGACGTGACACAGCGGGGATTTTTAGACCTGCTTGTGAGGCTAAGTTCAGCGTGTGCGCAAAGCAGCCGACATGCATCAGTTGCGTTATTTCCACTGCACGAACCATATTTGCAGCGTTGTCCGTAACAACCGCTGGTTGTTTGCTGGTCAGCCCCCATGTTTGGATTGCCCCCGTCAACATTTCGGCTAGATTTGCAGCGGTGTGGCTCGAAGTAACTTCGGTGGTCTGCAGCACATAAGACGCGAGGCGCCACTCGTTATCGATGTAGTGGGAAGTCACCGTCATGTAGGACTGAATTGACAGCGATGTCCATGTGTCACAAGTTATGCCGACTCTCTCTGCTAATTGCATTTTCATTTGGATGTCGTCTTTCACTCGTGTGTACATCATGGGGATAACAGTTTCTGTCAGATGTTTGCGTTGCACCATAACGTAGTGTGGTTCGAGCACACGAAGGAGCCGCTTGAAGCCTTCATTTTCCACTACCGAGTAGGGGTGTAAATCTTTGCACACAAAAGTTGCGATGGCCTCTGTTATCTTAATGGCCCGCGGAGAATCTGCTGGTAATGCAAGCGAGTCCCTCAATTTCATTTGTTTAGCTCCGGAAGGTTTGTTGTCGGATGTTAGCTTAGCATGATACCTTGTCAGGTGATTTCAGAGATTTGTAGTGTTTCTACAATAACTGACCTCCGCTTGACAGATCTTGCAAACCACTTTAGTTTTATCCAGCACGCCCTCTTTAATTATTTTAAATCCAAAATGGTTCCAGACGTCAGACTTTAGTTGGGAGGGCTTGCTGAGCGGTGCGTTACTTGCGTCGGCCATTTTGCATTTGCCCACGCCCGCTCTTGAACGTCAACGTCACTCACGTCACTATAAAACTAATCGATCTCATTACCTACACATCGATTTTGTAAAATTTTACTGGAATCGATCCAACATCGATTAAATCGATTTTTTTACCCAGCCCTAGTGATATGTTATCTAAAGAAGAAAAATACGTGGAGAACTCGTCAGTTTCTCTGTTTGCGTCCGCCATTGTGTTCGCCTTTTGCCTACCAGTCCGGCGGGCATGCGCGAAAAACCCGGATGAAAACAATAGCAGTGAACTACCCTATAGCGACAAAGTCGCTGAGTTGGCAACACTGCTCGCGCCTCCCCTGTGTCTCTTTGGCGCCCCCACCTATTGAAAACCACTGGGTTATTGTTTTTAAACGTGCCCCATCTACTGTCAGGACTTGGGAGTGGGTATTAGTTTACTTTAATCGCTTTGAGCAGAAAACGTAATAATACTCTTTAAAAACAAACAAAAAATAAAATTTACAAAGCTTAAACCTGCTCGCGAGCAGGCTTATTTCATGTAAACAGGATTAGATCGCAGCTTTATAAGCGGAGGAGATGGGGAAGTCTGTCGTAGCCATGTCTTGTCCGTTTTTTTACGACAGCAACCTGTTGCGGATGGTGCAAGAATAATTTCAGAGCTTTTCGAATTAATCGCGTATTGCGCAATAGACAGGATCCTTTAGTGCAGCGCGACAGTGTAATTGTAGAGAGATTTTTCTTTGTGGCTGTTATAAACAGACAAACACATCATTTAACAGTGGCTTTTAAAGAGGAAAAAGTTATGTTAGAGCCATAAATAGAACATATTTAAGTTATTTATATGACTGTTTGCTTTTTATTTTTATCATATTCAGTAAGAAGATTTGTTCAGGCCATTTTATTGTGAAGTTTAGTTTTACTTTGAAAGGCTTGCTTCCTTGTCGAGCCGTATATTGTATTAACGGATTATCTAGACACGGAGCAATACAGTTTTTGACTGTGTAAACTGTGTATGACTTGGAAAAGGAAAAACTTAATTTTTTATAGATAAAGAATTTTTTGTTAAAATCATCATTGTTTCTACTATCGACACATTTCCCCTTTTAAACAAACGCATGAACGCGCAGTTGTCTCAGATAACTCACTCCAGCCATACTAATCATAAACAACAGGTGTGTTCGAAGAACCCAATTAGCCGGATCATGATTAGCCGGATGAAATCATCTCGGATGTCTCATTTGATCTCGGATGTTTTAGGCAACATACGAAGAACGGACCCCAGAGGGGGGGGGGACATCCCCCCCATCCCCCCCAGCAAATCGCACCCAGTATATATATATATATATATATATATATATATATATATATATATATATATGTATGTATATACTGTTCTTAATAAATATTACATCATTGTCCTCATGAAATAAAACAAGATATGTCTGTCAAAAATAAATTTGAGCTTATTTTTTCATTTAGCTACTTTATGATTTATTTGATTTAACAATTATTTTATTATTTATTTCAATATATAGTTATTTATTTCAACATTTATTTACTTCAAGAATTATTTATTTTAACATTTATTTATTTCATAATGGAATTTTTATTTTGAGACACATTTATTTAGTAAAGCTGCTTTATTTATTTCAGGGACCTTTGTTTTTTAACCCGTTTTCTATTTCAGGCTCTTTTTGTTTAATTTGGCGATAAGCGTCCAGACTGTCAACAAACTGTAGTCACAAGAATGAACAGGTCAGCCGTTGCTTCTCCTCACTAGCCTAGCAATTAACCATCATGCCAAATCCGGCTGCTGTTTATGAACTGTTTGCACAAAGCACGGTCAACTTTTAACCAGTGTGTAATATTTTATTAAGTCAGTTTGTCCCAAAACTTCAACTGGACCGCCATAGTTATTCAACAACTACGGTCGAAGTTTAAGTGTAATGTGATAATGCACCTGATATTCGAACCAGACAATGTATCGTCCTTAAGAGGCTTATTGAAAATAAAAGAAAACAAAAACTGGATGTAGTCAGGCAAACATCCAGAGAGGAGCAGAAGACCAGCAGGGCTGACAACTGGCTGCACACAGCGGGTGAACAACATGCTGAATGGACAGAGCAGGAGACTGGATCCATGAGACGAGCTTGGGTCATACAGGACAGACGGGTCAAAAGAGCATGGCTAAAGGAGGGGTCGAAAACAAGTCCAGGTCGTGTCCAGAAGTCACAGAGCCGATGAAGAGTCCGAGTGAGGGCAAGGGGTAGCGGGAGAATCCAGAAAACTGGGTCAAGAACCCTGGCAATGCAGACAAGAATGCTCCTCACTCAATGTCTTTCAAACATCTGCCAGAGACTTGTTGGGAGGGGCAGTTATGTACGGGAGAGTCGCAGGTGGAATCAACGCAGGTAAATGGGAGAAACAGGTGCAGCTGCTCACTTAATTAGCTGTGTCACATCAGCTGCTGTGACCCTCACACCTGCAGGTCGTCCTCTGATCAGCAGTGGGTCCTATATAAGGGCGGAGCCTCCACCTGTTCGGCGTCAGATTGTTGTCTAACCCCTAGTGGTAAACACTTTCAGGCCATCTGTCCGTTAAAACGTCAAGCTTTGACTAGCCTAGTTTGTTCCCTCTCCTAACCTGCCTGTTTCTCTCCCTTGTCCAGTCTCGTCCGATTTCCTGAACCCTCGCCCACTGCCTTGGACTCCCTGGTGACGACCTCCTGCCTGCCCGACGACTGATTCCTGGATAGCCCAAAACCCTGACTGACGCCACGGATCTGACCCTTGCCTGCCTGACCAAGAGTAGCCAATAAATACCACCTAACCGTACCAACTGCTCTGTTTCTGAGTCCATCCGTGCCTGAAGTGTGTGACAGGACAATCTGACCAAAACAGTATGGACCCAGCTGAGCAGATGCCTACTCCCTCCTCAGAAGCCCAATCCCTGAGGGACCTCATAGCACGGCATGGGAGAGCATTAGGACAGAGCGAACACAGGCTCACTGGACTGGAGACAGCAAGCCAGACCATTCACATGGAACTCGCTCAATTGACGGCACAGGTAGCACACCTTACATCTTTGCTTACCTCTGTTCCAGCCCAACAAGCGCCTGATGTTCCCCAGGCTCCAGCCCCCGAGGTTCCTCTCCTCCAACCGGCTCCTCCTTCCGCCTTCCCTCAAGCCGCAGCTCCTTCTGTGAACCCCCGTGGAGCATATGTTCCGGATCCACCTCCATTTTCCGGTGAGCTCTCCAAGTGCCGAGGCTTTCTGTTACAATGCCAAATGGTCTTCAGCCAGCAACCCTCGGCTTTTGCATCAGACCTCTCAAGAATATATTATGTCATGGGCTTGCTGCGGGACCAGGCTCTTGCATGGGCACTTGCTTTCTCTTCTGCCAAACCTCTGACCACCCTCACCTTTGCTCAGTTCGCCGCCGAAATTAGTCAGGTTTTTGATCATCCTGATCATGCTGGAGACGCGTCCAAGCGTCTATTAAAGCTCCGCCAAGGCTCCCGAAGTGCCGCTGAATTTTCTGTAGAGTTCCGTACTGTGGCCGCTGAATCCGGATGGAACGACAAGTCTCTCAGAGGAGTATATTATGACGCTTTAAATGAAGCCTTAAAAGATGAACTCTCCCTCAAAGAGGAGGCTAACGATCTAAACTCCCTAATAACATTGTCGATCCGACTTGACAACAGGCAGCGTGAGAGACGCCGAGAGCGGAGCGGGCGACTTCCTGTTTTTCGGTCAGTCCAACCGGTCATCGGGGCCCACAGCGCCCCCTCTGTCTCGCCCCCTGAACGGCTGCCGACCCCAGAGCCTCCTGGTGAAGAACCGATGCAGATTGGAGGTACACATCTATCGGCTGCAGAAAGACTGAGGCGTCTCCAAGCTGGTGACTGTCTTTACTGTGGCAAGTCCGGCCACAGAGTAGTCAGCTGTCCACTGCGGCCAAAAGACAGAGCTCGTTAGAAGTGGGGAATCTAATGAGCAAAAGTAAGTTTCCCCAATCTTCAAGTCGTCTTCAAGTCGAAATTAAACTATGTATTGACTCTAACTCCCATTCACTAGCAGCCTTGATTGACTCTGGGGCCGAAGACAACTTTATTGATTCTGAGTTGGCAAAGCAGCTGCATATTCCTATTGAACCTCTCAGTTTCCCATTGTCTGCTAACAGTTTAAATGGCAAACTATTGTTTTGTGTCACCCATCAGACGGTTCCTGTCATGACAATCACCTCAGGTAACCACAGGGAGTTAATCAGATTTAAGATTATTCCCAATTCCAATTTTAGTGTTGTGCTGGGACACCCCTGGCTGGGCTTCCATAACCCTCATATTGATTGGTCCACAGGGAGGATAATTAGTTGGAGTCTGTTTTGTTCAAGCAATTGTCTTCGCTCTGCCCTGCCCAAGTTAGACTCCAAAAATAAGGTTGAAGAACCCCCGGATTTGTCACAGGTCCCTTCTGAATATCATAATCTTGCGGATGTTTTTAGTAAGACTCAAGCCCGGTCACTGCCCCCACATAGACCATATGATTGCTCCATTGACCTCCTCCCAAATGCTCCACTTCCCTCCAGTCGCCTCTACCATCTCTCTAAACTGGAACTCGAGGCTCTGGAGAATTACATAAATGAATCCCTGGCGGCCGGTCTAATTCGCCGCTCATCATCCCCTTTGGGGGCAGGGTTCTTTTTTGTTAGCAAGAAAGATGGCACCTTACGCCCTTGTATCGACTACAGGGGCTTAAATGACATTACCATTAAGAACAAGTACCCGTTACCCCTCATGTCCTCAGCATTTGAACTGCTTCACGGTGCAACTGTATTTTCAAAACTAGACTTGCGTAATGCATATTATTTGGTTCGCATCCGTGATGGGGACGAATGGAAGACCGCTTTCAAGACTCCTGTAGGGCATTTTGAGTATTTGGTGATGCCGTTTGGTCTAACTAATGCCCCAGCTGTCTTCCAGGCTCTAGTTAATGACGTGCTAAGGGACTTCCTCAACCATTTTGTGTTCGTCTACTTAGACGACATATTGATCTTCTCCAAGACCAAGGAGGAACACGTCAGTCACGTTAGGCAAGTCCTCCAACGACTGCTGGAGAACAAACTGTATGTCAAGGCTGAGAAATGCGACTTTCATTGTCCCACAGTGCATTTCCTGGGTTTTATTATTGGAGAAGGACAAATTAAATCAGACCCAGCCAAGACCAGAGCAGTGGTGGAGTGGCCAGAACCCAGAACCCGCAAACACCTTCAGCGTTTCCTGGGTTTTGCCAATTTTTACCGTAAATTTATCAAGAACTACAGTCTCGTCACACAACCACTAACCAAACTCACATCTGTCAAACAGCCTTTTGTGTGGTCACCTGAGGCAGCTGCAGCCTTCAAGGCATTAAAACTATTGTTCACCTCTCCACCAGTCCTCATCCAGCCAGATCCCTGTAAGCAATTCGTTGTTGAGGTGGATGCCTCAGAGACCGGGGTAGGAGCAGTTCTGTCCCAGTCCCACAATCCCGCACAACAGTTATTGCCCTGTGCCTTCTTTTCCAAACAGCTAACTGAGGCCGAACGCAATTATAGTGTGGGGGACCGCGAGCTGTTAGCTGTCAAACTAGCCCTGGAAGAATGGCGTCATTGGCTGGAAGGTTCCACACAACCTTTTCTAGTCTGGACAGACCACAAGAATCTGTTTTATATACAATCTGCTAAAAGGCTAACACCCCGTCATGCCCGTTGGTCCTTGTTTTTCTCCCGTTTTAACTTCACTCTCACCTTCAGACCAGGCTCTAAAAACGCCAAACCTGACGCTCTGTCTCGTCAGTTCGACCCCGATTCACTCAGAGAGGAACCTGAGCCCATCCTGCCTACCTCTATTGTGGTGGCTAACCTCTCCTGGGAGATCGAACAGTTGGTGAGGCAGGCTCAACTGGAACAGCCCACTCCCACAGACTGTCCCACTGACCGACTATTCGTTCCTGAAAAGGTTCGGTCTGAGGTTTTGCAATGGGTCCACTCCTCCAAGTTTGCCTGCCACCCTGGGGTACAACGAACTATTTTCCTCTTAAAGAGGCACTTCTGGTGGTCATCAATGACTCAGGACACCAGTAAATTTGTTTCTTCCTGTACAGTCTGCAGTCGTGGGAAGTCCAGCAACAAACCACCCTCCGGTTACCTGCAGCCTCTTCCTACCCCAAGCAGACCCTGGTCCCACATCTCATTGGACTTTGTCACTGGTCTCCCTCTCTCCCAAGGTAACTCAGTCATTCTAACCATAGTAGACCGTTTTTCCAAAGCTGCACACTTCGTCGCCCTTCCCAAGTTGCCCACTGCAGCTGAGACTGCTGACCTCCTGGTTCTACATGTGATCCGGCTCCACGGCATCCCACTGGACATAGTTTCAGACAGAGGACCTCAGTTCACCTCCAGGGTGTGGCGAGCCTTCTGCAAGGCTATAGGAGCCACAGTTAGCCTCTCTTCAGGTTTCCACCCACAAACCAACGGCCAGACGGAGAGGGTGAACCAGGACCTAGAGGCAGCCCTCCGTTGCATCATCTTGGACAAACCGACTTCTTGGTGCCAATACCTACCATGGGTAGAATATGCCCACAACTCTCTCACCAGCTCTGCTACAGGTGTGTCACCGTTCGAAGCATCATTGGGCTATCAACCCCCTCTATTTCCCTCTCAAGAGCGAGAACTCGCTGTCCCCTCAGTTCAGCATCATCTTCGTAGGTGTCACAGGGTCTGGCGAAGGACACGGGCAGCCCTCTCCAGAACTGCAGAAAGAAACAGCCGCCTCGCCAATCGTCACAGACTCCCAGCCCCTGATTACCAACCTGGACAGGAGGTCTGGTTGTCCACTAGGAACTTGCCACTAAAAGACACTTCCAAAAAACTCACACCCAGGTTTGTTGGACCCTTCACTATAGACCGGATCATTAACCCCGTAACCGTTCGCCTTAACCTCCCCAGGACGATGAGGATCCACCCATCTTTTCATGTCTCCCAAATAAAACCTGTCGTGTCCAGTCCCTTATCTCCTCCTGCCAAGCGACCCCCACCCCCCAGGATCGTTGATGACGCCCCTGCCTACACGGTGCGACGGTTATTGGATGTTCGCCGTCGTGGACGGGGTTTCCAGTACCTGGTGGACTGGGAGGGTTACGGTCCAGAGGAACGCAGCTGGGAACCCCGTTCCGCCATCCTAGACCCTCAGCTCATTCAGGACTTCCACAAGCGGACAAGACGCCACCGGGCGCCTTGGAGAGGGGGACCTGTCACATCAGCTGCTGTGACCCTCACACCTGCAGGTCGTCCTCTGATCAGCAGTGGGTCCTATATAAGGGCGGAGCCTCCACCTGTTCGGCGTCAGATTGTTGTCTAACCCCTAGTGGTAAACACTTTCAGGCCATCTGTCCGTTAAAACGTCAAGCTTTGACTAGCCTAGTTTGTTCCCTCTCCTAACCTGCCTGTTTCTCTCCCTTGTCCAGTCTCGTCCGATTTCCTGAACCCTCGCCCACTGCCTTGGACTCCCTGGTGACGACCTCCTGCCTGCCCGACGACTGATTCCTGGATAGCCCAAAACCCTGACTGACGCCACGGATCTGACCCTTGCCTGCCTGACCAAGAGTAGCCAATAAATACCACCTAACCGTACCAACTGCTCTGTTTCTGAGTCCATCCGTGCCTGAAGTGTGTGACAAGCTGAGTATCATTATCATTTGGATATGAGCCAGCGGAACTGGGACTTAATGCAAATATTGAGTGTGAGTGCTGGCAGAACGCTACGGCTGATTGCAGCACGTTCAGAGTGAGCTGGGTCGTAAAAACACAGCAGAACTAACGGTGGCTACAGTCTTAGCATTAGCATTAAAAGCTGAGATAATGGGGATACATTGTAGCATGTTTATAAAAACTATGCTGATATATTTTATGCAGGTGAGAGGAGATGAAGGGAAAATACAGATAAAATAGAATAAGCTTACGTTGCAGGAGTGAAGTGACTCTTTTGACTCCTTACCAAACATTAACTTTACAAACCAGATTCGTCGCATCCGGCTCAGTGGTCTGTTACAATCAAGCAGTTAATCACCACAAACACAGCAAAACACAATGAAATAAACAATTTTCAAATGTGCCTACACTGAATGACTTTTCTCTGCCCAGACACAACCTCTTACCGTGAACAGCGGAGGGCTTAGCAGCCGATGGGCCAGTGAGCTGTGTGGCTGCTGCATTTGGTAGCGAAAGGATTGGGTGGTTGCCCGGTACAGGACACAGGTAGCCTACACTTACGCTGCGGCTTCAGTCCTGTCTTCTTCAGGCGGTGGGAGAAAACCGCTTTGTTGATGTAATCAAAGACGTGTCTTCTTGGGAAATCTGTTCTCAGATTCTATCAACATTGCTGAACTCTTATAATCCAGTTAAATTTAAAAGTACACAACTGGACGTTTACTGCATTTTTGCACCATTATCTTTTTGCACTGCCAACATTGAACAACATCCTTCTGCACACTGTTTTCAAAAACTGTTTTTCTCCTCCGTTGTTACATTCTTAGCACTGCTGCACTTTATATTGTAATGTTATCTTATTTCAATTGCAATGTCATTACACTGTCGTAAGCCGTACGCAACGAAATTTCGTAACTGACAATAAAGTTTGTCTAAGTCTTTCTGCAGAAGCTCAGACAGCCATGCTCAGGAGGCAAGTGGAATTTTCAGCTGAGGTGTTAACTGGTCATAAAGAAAAAGATAAAGATTCTATTTTACTTTGGATCCAAGGTAGTTTTGTACTCGGCCAGCGAGATCAAGATGTTCAGGTGTGTGTCTTCTGCAATGCAACCTGTAGAGAGCTGCTGGAGGCACAGATAAGTGGTTGTATGAAGTCTCGGGCATCCCAGCTGTGTCTCCTCCTTCCTGGGAGGTGTGATGGAAAGAGGTTATGCTGTGCATTCTGAGATTCAGATTTTTTTTATCAGTCTCTTTAGTTCTCTGTATGCAGTTCGGTCTTTGTTCCCTCCCATGGCTGGGCCCAGTCCCAGTTTTGTAGGAGGCATGACTAACAGTTGTCCTGGCAACATTGTGTCCTGCCCAAGCAGTAAATCTCGGCAGCTCCTCCAGAGATACTGTGGACTTCTTGGCTGCTTCTCTAGTGCTCTCCTTGCACGTTTAAGTGGATACCCATGTAGATCCGTAGCTGTGCTACATTTAACAAAACGGAGGACAGTTGAGTAGGGGTGTATCATTTTGTGTGAAAATACAGAAGGAAATACATTAAAGCCGTTCCAATTAATGAAACCCTGGAAACATAACCATTCAAATCCATTATTTAAAAAAAAAAACTAAATGAATGCGATATTCATGATTATGATGAGTGGATGAAAACTTCTGGTAGCACCCGAAGGTGTACTGAAGACTCAACTGTTCATTTGTGTATCATTCAACAGAACCCTGCAGTGTTACCATTACTTATGCTCAAACAATTAGGAAGAACTGAATGTGGATGGACCGACAAGCTCATCCCAGCAGGTGATCAACGCGGCGGAACCTTTGCAGCCTCCCACCATTGCTTTAGTAACGACACCTCCACGGCGCTACGGTGTCGTATCAGCTTGTGTTGATCATCACAATCATCACAGGCCAACCTGCTGTGCTTCCTCCTCCTCCCCGAAGCCTTGGACCGGACCGATTACATCCCGCTGCTCGAGTCCCGCCAACCCGAGTGGAAGCGGCTCGGACGGGAGGCTGGATGACGGAGCTCCTTACCTGGCCACGTCTCTACAGAGGTAGCTTCGTACTTTAATATTCGACCATGTCATTTAAAAGGAACACATGTAACGCTTAGATGCTACGCTGGTATGCTAAGGACGGTTCTGTTTTCCACAGCGACTCCTACGCCAGTCTAGCTTAAAAACACAGTTACTGGAGGCTTTCGACAGCAAATGGTTGCAATGCTCTGTTTGTGAAACGAAACACAACAAATGACGATGTCATTTAGGCCACAATCTAACATTCGTCATATGTATGCTCCACCGCTTCCATTAATATATCAATAAATTAAAACTTCTGGCTATTTCCCCCCCCCCCCCCCCTCCCTTTCTCCAGCAAGCGCCACGTTGTGTTTTGGTGCGTCGGGCTAATGAGCTGAACTGCGAAGCAGCGAAAAACACCACATTTTCATGCTTGCATTTGCCGCTATGTGGATAACATTGCCGCCGAACTGTAAAGGGGACCATTACTCGTTATACAAAGACGATATAATCATACGAAATGTCAACTAAATGTTCCTTCTATGACCGATAACTTAAAATCGTGGACATTTTCAACCTAGATTGGGCCGGCCGAAGCCCTCTGCCTGTGGTTGGGCTTCGCACGCGCTAGGCTAGCCGACTAGCTGTCTAATCAGGTCAGAACGCATCAGGAGCTGATGCTTGATGCTAAAAACACCGAGGCCGAGCCTCCGCCTCGGCTTGATTTGCAGCCGCCATTCTCTCATTTTATTTGTTTTGATTTCTGTCTTTATTTTCACACAGCTTATTGGGTATGGTGGTCCCCCCCCCCCCCCCCCCCCCAGCCATGCGGGTTACTGAATGAATGCAACGAATAAATGTAACAATATGTGTTCCAGTAGTTACTAGAAGAGCATAACAACAAGCTGCCCTTGGTGAGGGAGAGACTGCTGGTTATGGTTGCGTCTGACGTGATGATGCAGCTACTGTCGTCCATAAACAAGCCTCAGATCTACATGGATAACAAGGATTCTCGTAGTGAGCAGTGCCTGCCGAGGAAATGTCCTCACTGTGTGCCATTAAGGCTGCTTTCCTGCTTTAAAACACGCACAGTCCTTATATTTGTGATAGCTGGCCGCCAGCTGATAGGTTTGCTGCTCCGGTGGTAACATTTTGGCCTAGCAGTTCCTGAGAAATAAAACAGAGCCTTCTGCGCAATCAGGCCAGCCTCTGAAAACACACACACACTAGAATATGATCCAGAATCCTGGTTACATCATGCACATGTAAAAGGCAACAGTGACCCTGGTATGATTTAGAAAGCAGTGCAGCATGCGTCCTGGCTGACACCTTTTCTTACTCAGCCCTCCTGCTGATCAGGATGTGAAAGCTGCCATATGCAATGGACTTTGCATCTGTACCATCTTGTTTTTATTGCTGTAACATAGACATGCCTGTTTGGTTGTTGTTGTTGTTTTTCTAATACGTTTGAAGTGATTCTGAAAATAACATCACAACCATCATACCTGACTAAAGCATATGTTCTTTGCAACTTTGGAAACCGGCGGCATGTGCTGCGTTTATTGCCATTTGATCAGGCTGCTGTTGGCGGCCTGAGTGTGTGTATATCACTGACATTTCCTGTCGTTTTAGGCATTCATGCACTGCAGCGGCACACAGTATAAAAGATGTTGCAGCGTTTCACATGTGCCCCCGATTTAAATAGAAGCCAACCCTTATCAGCGACAGTAAACAGCAGCGGATATCACTGTGGTGCGCATACATGCGTTTTACTGGATGTTGAGGTCAGACTTGGTCAAAATACCTCCAGTTTTCCAAGTTGCAAAGCGGCTGACATTGTTTTCCGAATTTGAGCTTTCCAATGAAAGACAGTGGAAGTGTGGCATTCTGGGCCCCTCTTATCATCCTTAAGGGACAAAGCTCTTCTTCTTGAGGGCCGTTTTGGTGCAATACCAGTTGCGGTGCGAATCAAACAGAAGTCCACATGTGTTATTGCTGACTGTGATAATGATGACTGGATTACCTGCATTTCTTCATTACATCATCGCTGTTATGCAGTAACATTGATCTATGTGGTCTGTGGAAAAAAATGGTTGTCATGATAGCTTTTTTTGATAGATCTCACCCCTTGTAGAAGAGGGACATTTAGCTGTTGCAGGAAATATATTTGTTATAAAACAACACCATCGCGGGTAATGATGAATTATGGCCCCTTCTACACACACACACATCGTAAAAAGATAACCTGCCATTAATATCTGGCAGCGTCAGATATTTAGAAAGAATATGTGACGGTGTGACAGCTGCTAGGAGCTGTGTCTAACCAAAGCCGTTACCATAGGAGAGGCTCCACAGGTTCTGCAGCCTGCTGCCCCACAAATAAAAAAAAAATGAACAAGTTTTGGATTTCTCGTCAGGGACAGCCTGCCCTGTTTGCTCTGACCAGACAAGTTTGTCGGAGCAAACACACCGCCCCACAGAGCACTGAGGGCTGTGAACAGGTGCATCTCCAGCTGTGTGCACGTGGGATTGCACACCAGTCGCAACCCAGCGACAGCTTTCATTACTGTCCTCTAATTGTGGAAGCAAAGACCATGGCTAATGAATAGTTTGGACCCCAACACTTTTTCTTTCTTGTCGTTTTTATTTTACATATTTTATGCGCAGGCAGTGGCATTGGTGTGCCGAACCAGAACATTTTGCAGAATGTTTTTATTAGATTATTTCTGAAAGGATATTGACTTGATTAAACTGATTTATCCAAAGAACTCTTTAATTCATTACTTATTTGATTGTGGCTTTGGATGGATTTGGGATGGGAGAGTAGCGTATGCGGCTGAACAGCTGGCTTAGGTTGTTTCTATTAAACCCAGCTAGTGCTGTAGATGGATGGCAGAACCTGATGAGGCAGACCCTGATCAAGTTGCTTATTGTCGTACATCGTAAGCGGTTTAGTACTAAACACTGATCTTACAAGGTGCACACATCAAACTAGATGTTATACCAAAGATTATTAAACGTCACGTTGTCATGAAATAGTTTCATAAGATCGCTAAAATCGCACAGTGTAAAGGTCCGTACGCAAACAAGATGCTTTCACGTTAATCACCTGCTACTGGTCGCTTGGCATTTTCACCACTCTATCAAACAATGTCACGCTACCCGCGTAGTGCTGAGGTCTTGCGTCATGTGAGAAGTCACATGGCATTTTGGGTTAAAGATGTTTTAAAAGGATGGATTTAAAAGGTTTCATTAATCGATATCAGGCCATTCAAGGAAAATCGATTCAAATCAATTGACCGTTTTTTTTTAAAAAACCCAGCCTCATTAATTAATATCATTTATCTGCAGACAACCATAGCTTTGTCACATCAATGCAGTGAATCTGTAACCTGACAAAAGCCAGCTGTATGTCGCTCCGCCTAGCTCCACTCACATACATCTGGGACACCGCCATAGAAATTGCCTTTACAGAAGGCTGGGCCTTATCAAAAATTCTTGCATATGATTGGATAAGCCACTTGTCTGTCATCTTTATTGACGTGCTATTTCAACCACTCACACCGAAGCTAACCCGTGACGCTGATGATAGCGACGCAGGAAAAAAAATTAAAAAAAATAATAATGTGTTTGCGGCTCTAGTGGCATGCGTTTTATTGACAGTGAGCTGACAGGAAGAGGGGGGAAGACAGGCGGCAAAGCGCCGCGGGTCGGAGTCGATTCCGGGCCGACCGCGTTGAGGACTAAAGGCCTCCTAACATAGTTAGCGCGAACCGCTAACCGCTCCGGGGCGCGTCCGCGTCTGCAGCGACGCGCCCCGGAAAACAAAACTTGCCAAATCCGGTCGGGAGAAGGGCGAAAACATCGTTTCCACCAACAAAAGCCTTCAGAGGCGTTCTCTGATGTTCTTTTAATGAAACAATATTAGGTAGATTGGACAACACGGAAGAAATAGCAGCGTCAATGTTAACGCTTGCTTCCTTGACGAGCCGCCATTGCTATCAAAACAGTCTCACGTCATGGTCACGTCTCCACTACGTCACATCTATGAAATGCCAGCCCTGCGTCCTGATTGGCCAGACCATAAATTTGGTTGGAGAAATCACTTTCTACCGGCGGTGTCCCAGATGTATGTGAGTGGAGCTAGGCGGAGCAACATACAGCTGGCTTTTGTCAGGTTAGTGAATCTGTTGGTCTGAGGATTACAGAGAATTGCTTCCTAGTCATACCAATAACTGCAGGTACAGACCACATAGCAGATGACGCTGTTTTCCCATTTAACGTCATTCATCTATAATGTCCCCAGGAATGTTTTAACACCTGCGCTGTATGTTTTTAACCAAAAACAGGCAAGGTTGTTCTTGCAGCCCTGTCATGCCTTCACGCCACCCCTAGGGGGCACACCCCACTGTTTGAGAACCATTGTGTTACCTTCTTGTAAACAGGAGCTCTGGGTTGCTGAATCGGTTCTTCTGTTTGTGAAGCATCCTTCTTTTCACAACAGCAAAAGAGATTGTCCTCTCCACTAGGGCTGCTCGACTATAGCATTCTAATCACGATTATTTTGATTGAAATTGAGATCTTGATTATTTAACTAACTTTGATAAAATTAATTTATTGAACATAAACAGTGTCTGTTAAACAATGTTTTCCGTAGTATTTAAACATTTTTATAAAAAATGAGTAAAACCTTGTCTTGACAAATAGAAAAATAGAATCAACTAAGTTGTGTTGAACTTCCACAACCTACTGCAATTATGCTACATCTATAGTTAAATAATCAAACATCAAGGCCAGTTGTACAATTAGACTACGCAACAGTGCACTCTAGACAACATTTAAGCATTACTACAATGATCAAACTTACATTAACAGTGTTATGCCAGAAGCTGGTTGAATATGCTTATTATTATTATTATTATTATTATTAATTATAATTTGGTATTATAATTTAAATAATAAATCATTCAACTCAAAATTCCGCTATAACAAAATATAGTTCAAATGGTGGTGATGTTAGCTATAAGCTTGTAAGTATTTATACCACTAATGCATTAGTTAATTTGCTGTTATGAACTCATTTATGCTGGGATAAATGATCTGGTCGGACTTGTGACCGACGAGGTTTATCCGGCAGGCTGTGAGAACCCCAATGTAACTGCAATTAGAGTTTAAATCCTTATCCCTTATCACTATCCAATGATATTGTCTCTGTATTAATGTCAGATGTTAACTCCAAAGGAGGTTAGCTCTGATTTCTGAATAACCAGGCAATTGTGAATTGGATTGAACACAAAACAATGTCTATTCCGCAGTCGTTGGTTTTATTGAACCAAAAGCAATTCCCTGTTACAGTAATTTTCTGATTCAGCAAATTTGGAATTCTTACTCGCTACTAGATCTAAAACATGCAAAATATATATGTGGAAATAAAAGAACAAAACAAAAATAAACAATGGATTAAAATGAGCGGTTAGCAGATCTTAACTCAACTCACAGTGGTTTAACACCGCCCTCAAAACACCGGCATTTGACGTATCAGCATTGACAGACAGAACAGCTTCGGGAATCTCACTGGACGCTTTGATGTCTTACAAAAGCTAGTTCAGTTAAGCTCCCTACAGTTCAGGTACACGTCACCCTCCCAAGATGGCTGCTACGATGACGTACCAATTTACGTGAAGCGTGAGGGGAGGTCCTAATGACGTAACCACGCTTACGCTGATGGGGTAATGCCTCGCTTCGAGAGGGCGCGGCTAACTGGGAGTTTAAAGTAAAGACCGCGGAATGAGCTCGGACAAAAAGATTAAATTTGCTGATAAGGGGAAGCGAAAAGAGAGAGGGGGGAAAGCATGGAAGAAGATGGAAAATAACTGAAGCAATGACCCACGGTGGGGTTATTGACAAACCACAATCAACACAGCAAAATCAATTGTAAAATGCATGCACATACAAAGAAAACATTCAGCAAAATAATTCCAACTTCGTCATGGAATAAAAGCATTAACCTAAACCAACAAATTTCTGCGTCTGCCCAGGCACTTCTAAACACCCTATTGGTGAGACAGAAATAAAAGGGGAGAACCCGTTACTTTAAGGTGCCTCGGGGCTGGTCCGGAGCGCTCCGAGTAAGGCGGCTTTCTGGACGCGTCTTGACGAACGCAGTTTTCCGCAGGCTGCAGCGGGACAGGGAAGAAGCTCCTTCGTTTCTTCCTCCGGGTTCACAATCGCTTCGCTCGGCCCAGCAAAAGCGTAGTCCTCTTTCGATCACTGGGAGATAAGGCGGCTTCCAGTATTTGATCAGAGGGAATTAAAGGTACCTTTTTGAATCGACCTCCTACTATGCAAAGCAGGGAACAACGTTTGCGTCGAAAAATCTCGGTCCAGCAAGAAACTCGAGCACGTGGCGTGTGGGTAATTAATCCACGGAGTACAGCTGTATGTCTTCTCAGAGTGGCGGTGAGCCAGAGAAAGAAGGCAGATTTCGGTCCTCGGCCGCAATAAATACCTTTCCCCCTGGTAACGTTATCTCTCTGTCCGTCGTTAGGGGCGGTGGCCATTTTGGGCCGAGTTGCATGATGGGAGTTGGTGGCCATTTTGACCACCTTGCCTCATGGGAAATGCAGTCCGTCATGTCCCGAATTAATGCAGTCGTCACGTCTTGAACTGGCACAACAACAGTAACTCTTAAACAATGTTGGCTGAAGGATATCAAACATATCAGAACAGAGACACATTTCTAGAGCTGCACCGATCCGATACCTGGATCGGATATCTGCTCCAATATTGACTAGTTAGCTAGATCGGATATCAGATGAATGACCAGCACAACATTTAGTTGCACCCGAATCACATTTAACACTGCAGTTTAACAGGTTTGTTTTTGTTTTATTAAATCGGCAGTTACGTAGACAATATTAACTGGTCAACGTATTGCCGAACCCAGAGACCTGATTTACTCTTGTCCGTCTTTCCACTGAATGTGGAAGTTGTGCTGGACACCCTATTCCACCGGTAGTGATTCAGAGCAGAGCGCCGCTGTGTGGTTGGACTCAGATCACACGAGGATTGCGGCGTCGTGCGATAGTAGTGTACTTGTAGGCTTTAAAGAAAATTAAAATCATCATCCATGGTGTCAAATATCAAGTGAGATCCTCTGGTGGCTTTGTGCAGAAGCCGCAGGTAGTGACATATTGACGTTTCAAATCAAATTCATTGATATAGCACATCTAAGAACAACTGCCGTTGGCCAAAGTACTGCACACAAAAAGAAAAACAATCTATGATAATTCAATAAGAACACTGTACAAATAAAGAAAAATGAAGGCCTTAATATCTGGGAGACACTGCATATTTACAGCAGCTGGTTACTTGAACAAAGTGGGCTTGGGCAGTCATCAGCTGTTGGTTTAAATGTGTTAAAATATCTTGAAACTACAAACATTTGAAGTTATGCTCAGTTGTCAGAAACAGCAGACCATTATTTCCCTTTTTATGTCTTCCACTTCTTGGTAACTCTCCAGAAAGGTACCCCTCCTCAGATTTCCCTGCTACTCTTTTGTCCTCATCTCTGTGGGTTTGCCAGCAAGCATACTGATGCATTTATTATTAGGGTTCCAAGCCCACAGTGCAGAAAGAACGGGCCGTTCATCTGCACTGCAGTGCAGAGAACCCTATTGTTTTTCGTTTGTTTATTATTATTTATTATTAGGGTTCCAAGTATGGAGATAATTTCCTGCCAAAAGGTTGTACACAAAAAAATGTGTTGCACACAAATAAAACTTGTTTTGCACACAAAAAGATATGTTTCACACAACAAAATTGTTTTGCAAACTGGCCCCAAACATTGCACTCAAAATATCATTTATAAGTTTTCCTCGAGTACAAAACGGTCTCTGCTCGCACAAAACAGCCCTGCTCGCGTACGAAACAATTCCACCCCCTCTGCGGTAAATTTGTGCCAAAAGTCACGTGATGCATTAAGAGTTGTTGTTGTTCAGACTTCCCGACAGCAGGGGGCGCACCCAAAAAAACTGAAACGTGCCGGTTTGGCTGAGGAAGAAAGACGTGATATCACAGCTAACAGCATGAGCAGCCCACAGGTAACTTTCAAAACTTTCCCGGTGAAAAAGTAATAGCTCACTATGCAGATAGGTCATGTAAGATTTCAGTTAAAGGCACTGTTTAGTTTTATCTCTGATTTAAAAATGCTGTGTAACGGACTTTTGAAAAATAACGTATTTAAACCATGATTTGATCTTTAACTCTCCTTTCAGAATTGAACGTCTTTGGAGAGACGTGTGGTGTGCAGCAACTAACACAAACTACAATGTGCTGCACTCATGAGAGGACAACAGTTTGCTTGACCTGTCAAACATGTTAGATAACTTCTGTTGTCACTATTTATCTGTCCCAAGACTACATGTAAGTTTTGACACCATCAGCAGTGGTTGGGGTAACCATTCACTCAGAACTGAAGGGAATCTAACAGTCAGTTATGGGAGATGGGAAGAATCCAGCATGCTGTGGTAGAAATAAAAAAAGTTAAATAAAAAGAATCGCCTAAAATTAAATAATAAATTAGTTAAATAAATTAGTTAAATAAAAAAGTTAAGTTTTTAATTTTGACTTAAAGTAATGCTAAAATAAGTGATTGTTAGCTAGCTAGCTCTAAATGTAATTGCTGATTATTCTAAAACCATAACAGACTTTAACATGTCCTTCATAACCCATACTCCAAATAAGATTTTGCACACGTGTCCCGCGTTTAAGGATCGTCCATCACTAGGGGGCGCTGTGATATCAAGAAATCAACTACGCAAGAATGGCTGATTGGATTTTTACAAAACCTTCTTCATCCCCTTCTAGTCATAGCCCTGAACTAAAGTATTAAATATGGTAATGATTGAAACAAGTGGGCGGGGCCTATTTCCAAAAAAACTTGAAAACTTCAAAAAATTACTAAAAATCAATTTTGTGGTGTAACGATCTCAGATTTTCAGGATGTATTCCTTCAATAAGGTGTAACAATTCTCTCACTGCATGTATTGAGGTTTTTGAAAGTTGACACTGATTTGTTAAAAATTTGTAAAATGGAGAAATCAAAGTATTTTCCACAAATATTGTTCAATCCCCCAAAAATGGCCACTATTTGTGAAGAATATGAAGACTAATCATAGATTTCAGTTTGGTAAAAATCCAGGCGATTCTGACCTTTTTACAAGACATTGAAATTTACATGTGCAAGACTATAAAGTTTAATATTTTTCTTCTCTGAAACACTGTTTTCAATGGCCATTTAAAAAATGACATGGTTAGAGAAAGCACTCTATGAGATCCATGAATATCTACTTTTTAGGCTAATTATACATAATTTAGACCTAGTGCTACTTTAACAAACAAGCATTTTATTAGTTGTTATCTCTTAACTGATGTATTTCTGATGTTTGGCACTTTGTTTTACCTCGTGTTAAAGTGCTCTTTAAATAATAATGACATTCATGATGATTATGATCAGAATAAACTTTTGCATAACCTCCCAGAAGCTGGAAAGAAAAGAGACAAAAACATTTTTCACAGCTCACTTAGTAAGTCTAATATTTTAGTCTAAATACTTTAGCCTAAATATTTTAGGCTAAAATATGACACTTTTTATTTGTTTTTCTTCAATCCCTCGGTGATGTTTAGTAATTTCTGCCAAAGGCTGCAGCATTTTGATTTAATTCATCTGAATGCAGTATTTGCAAGCCATACTCTGATTGAATTGGAAAAACTGTCTGTGTGTTGAGTAGGGGTGTGCATTGGCACTGCCCTCACGATTCGATTCGATTACGATTCACCAGGTAACAATTCGATTCAATTCGATTCTACGATGCATTGTGATGCATCAAAATTCTACTGCACACAAGGCAAATTTTTCAAATTTTTCATCAGTCATGAGGCAACAAAAGCAATCAGATAACAACATATTTTATTGGCTACTATGTCTGTATCTTTGAAATAAATGTTAAATAAAATAAAATTGGTACAGGGATACTGGATATGGCATTCTCTCTGCTTTAGAACCTAAATTAAAATTAAATAGAGCAATAACAGCCAACTTTTTCCAGCAGTGACCATAAGTGTTTTTTTTACACACAGTAAAATAGCAGCTCCAAGACAGGGCACTTCCTGAACTCCTGTGCAAACATTAATCAGTAATCACACTATTATAACAACAACCATACAGGCACCCAGCAATCTCGATTGTTGTTGTTATGCCCCCGGAAGTACTGCGAGCGAGCTATTTTTAGAACGTGACGTCACGAGACGTCATATCACGTGGTACGCGGTAGGGCAAGCTTGCTGTGTCCGCCGCTGTTTCGCTGTAAAAGAGCTGTGCGTTACCCTAGGTTTTACTCGGTAAAACGACTGCTTTTTCCAAGTCTAAGACCATGGTTGCTAAACATTGTAGCTATGGAACGTGCAACAGCGACTCGAGGTACGCTGATCGGCCGCATATGAAGGATGTTTTCTTCATTAATTTCCCGAAATTCAAGACTGCCAAAGAGAAATATGTGCGCTGGGTACACCGGTGCGGTCGGCCTACACAACAGTTCAACCCGGAAAAGGTTACCAAATGCACGTTCATGTGTAGCAAGCATTTTGTTGGAGGAAAGGGCCCAACCGAAGAACATCCTGACAGTGCCGGCCGGCCGGCGGGGTTCGCGCACTGCTGCGGTGCCGGCCGGCCGGCCGCCACCGCAGATAATGATAATGCATTTGGCCACTGGACCGGACTAAATTGTTCGGCGGGCCGGACAATTTATACCGATTCCTGGAAGGTTATTACAAACAGAAATAAAACGGCCGATGACGCCATGAACGCCTAGCAGGAGAAAAACATCGACTTACCTTTTGTTGTGCCATAACATGCCATGATAAATGATTGATCTCGGATTGGATTCTGAACAGTGGAAGAGGGTCACAAAGGAATTCCACTCTGCCCGTAACAGGAGACCCCCATGTTTGGACGGCCCTTTTTCCCAGCAGGAGGTCAGCTGTGACCACTCCTGCTGAGATAAAACCTTTCTCCCACAGACAAAGACTCTCTCTTCTCTTCAACTCTTCTCCCACTTCTTCAGACCACCTCTCCAGGACAAGGGAGAGGGCCTGAACCATGGGGCCATATGGCCTCATCTGCTGAAACATCTGAAAGATTGCCTGGACCAACAACACTTGATCCAGGGTCTGCTCGATTCGACTGCCTGCTTCAGCAGAGGACCTGACTGAATCCGGACAAACAACATGTCCGGGCAAATACAGAGCTAAGTTGCAGTCCTAACTTCACAATCAGATGCAGGAAAAAAATCCTGCATCTGAAACAGCTCTGTGTATTTTTCCTCAGCCTGTACAGGGAAGTAAACACCAATGGAGCTGAAAGCTGGATGCTGAGGAAAACCCCTGCTTGGACTGCATCCCGGTCAAAGAACGTGGCCTCCAAGCTATCCAGACCACGCCGTTAGCCACCTGCTGCTGCAAGGCTAACGCTAGCCTGCCAAGAACCGAGCGATAGCCCGCTAGCGCTAGCTAACCATTTCCTCCTTCAACGCTTCTTCCTTGAACGGCCAAAGTGGACAGAACTCACACATGAGGCATCAACAGGTTGGGCAGCGGTCTGAGGGTGAAGAAAAGGTTTATTGGGAAATGTTTGTAAACCGTGGTGTTTAGAACAAAGGGCTAACCGGTAGGTCGCGCTAGCCAAACATGCCATTAGCCTTGCTAACATCCGGTTTCGGACATTTGAAAATGAGTTTGTTTTAAAGCATAAAGCGTAACTGTTCTGCTCCGCCATCCTACGATGGTGTTATCTGCCTTATTCCCGCATCAATATGGTATATTAATGCCGTTTTCCAAGGCAATTTTGGGAACTTTATGTTGTAACCTCTTAGCCACCGAGTTGCCACAGCGACCCCATACGCCCGGAGGGAGAATCGCATTAACAAACTCGGTCGTAAGGGTTTAAATAATCTTACAGGACAAACAGTAGTTTAAAAAAAGTAGTTAAACAGAATATTATTTCAACAAATAATATTTTGTTTAACTTGGGCTTTGCATTGTGAATGGATTGAAATACATGGCAGATGTTTTAACTCCACTCCATGCTTTTGAGATCAGGTATGTTGTTCCACAGTTCTACCAGTAAACTGGGCGCCTGGGACATCCTCTTGTGATAGTTTAACAGCTGAAAAGTCGGTCATATCGTTGTATCTGTTGCACGTGTAATGGCTGGTTGCTACGTGCGCTCTCACACTGTTTGTCCTACCTTAGCGGCAAGGGGCGTTGCTCATGAGATGGTGACGTCACGTGCGCGGAAATAAACAGTGACATAATCGATTATGGCACGTTGCCGCATCGATGCCGAATCGTGCATGCCCCGCATTGCAATATATTGCTGAATCGATTATTGTTGACACCCCTAGTGTTGAGTGTGAAAACGAGCAGGGCGAGGACCCGCGTCACTCGGCGGACCCGCTGTTGAGCAAGTTTCAACGCTCTGTTGTTTGTCACGGCGCACTATTTTCCAATATGGCGACGACTGGTGCTCTGTACGAAGCAGAGAGTGATGAAGTATTTAGTGACAGTGATGAGAGTTCCGTGGAGCTATCATCATCTGATAGCGATATGGATGTTTTAGAAGAGTTTCTTGACCGAAACCGGACTTATTTGCAGTGCAAACTCAGTCGGGTCCTACAGTATATATATATATACACGTGTGTGTGTGTGTGTGTGTGTGTGTGTGTGTGTGTGTGCGGAGGAGAGATCGCGCTGAAGTGACTTAAGTTATATATTTGCCCCCTAGTAAATAGGGCAGGTGGTCATTATTGTATAAATAATAAAATATAAAAGCATTCCAGCACATGCTGGGCGGAGCACGGCTTTGCCGGCGCTGCAGCGGAGCGCACAGACACACACACACACACACACACACACACACACACACAAACACACAGCGGAGGAGAGATCACGCTGAAGTGACTTAAGTTATATATTTGCCCCCTAGCAAATAGGGCAGGTGGTCATTATCGTATAAATAATAAAATATAAAAGCATTCCAGCACATGCTGGGGCGGAGGGATACCATGTGGTACCCCTCCGCCCCTCTGGTTGGTAACCATCCCCGTAACTTCTAAATTAAAAATTTAAAAATAACTTACTGAAAATCCTCGCCCTCATGTCATGTTCAAAACATTCTTCTTCGAGATGGTCACTGCATATGACGTGTTTTCTCTCTGGCCAGAAGTTAGATGGCAAATCCGCTCTTCAAGTTGGCAATCCAGCGCCGAGCCCGGTGGCTCATGAATCGGGAAGTTTAAATAAGCTATGTTTTTTCCACTTTTACCAGTTGTGTTGGAACATCCGATGGCCATGCACGTGGGCATTGTTGCTTCAGCAATAGCTCTTGGGAATGTCAGCGGTGAAGTCCTCTGGAAATCCGAAATAATTATTGATGATCGCAGCTGTGTAGAACGGCTCTTATTGACTTTGCATGGAAAGCGGAGAGAAATGCTGTCGCCGCTTCCGCTTTTCTACGTCGCAGGATGTGATGTTAAACGCCCCTTACTGCCCAAATATGGGCAGTAATGTCAGCCCCCATACACAGTGATTCAGACGACAATTTATGTTTTTATTTTCTTATTGATTAAAGATAAGTTCATTAAATAACCACGAACGTATTAGTTTTAGTTATAGCTAATGATACCCTGATTTTTCCTTGTTGACCGGACTTCCCCTTTAAAGAGATCTTGTGTGTTATTTGGTTGTCTGATTGCATATTTTGTTCGGAGGCCATATGCACAGTTTTTTTCTTTGCTTCAGTGCAGTTGTGTGCTAATGGCATATTCTTATGTTTAATAGTTCTTATGTGTTTAATAGTTCTGCGCTTTTAACGTGAGATTTTGAGATTTGGGCTTGTTTTTGGGCAGGTTTTATGTTGGGTTTCAGTTACTGGAAACTATCAGTGAGATAGGGTAACCTGTAATGCTGTGTCTTGACTCTAAGTCCAGGATAAGCTACACGCTTATTAGCATGAGATCAGGCTGAACACTGACTGAAGTAAAAATTCACACTAGAAGAGGTTCTGTAATTACAGCAGGTATGGAGTGCAAGGAGCAGAACAAAGCAGAGTTCCCTTCTGTCTGCAAGTAACCCAAGTTTCTCCAGTTTGGCAGTAGATCTGCTCCTGGTGCTGCTAACTGTCGTAGCTAACCCTCCTAGTGTCAATGTTTACTCCACTTTAGACTTCAGTGCTGACATTTCAAACAGTAATTAATCGCGCTGCTTCCAGCTCGCTCTTGTCTGCTTCGTTGTCACTTCTTGTAATTGTTTGGTAATCAGACCAAATTTCCATCCCGCTCTACCGACACCGACGGTGACCACAGCCGAACACCGCGTCGGCGACTGAAGGCTATAACTCAGTGTCCCGCCCCTCTCCAGCTGTGATTGGCTAGCATGTTGCCTTCAGTCGTTGAGTCGATTGGTTAAATTGTATGATTTACACATCAAAGATAGTACTAATAGAACGATGGCCACTCCGAGGTATAAAAAACAAAGACAGCTTCCAGCCCAGGGCGGGCACAGATGGCTCACAGGGCGGGCACGGCCCAGCAATGCCCGCCCATGCCGCCGGGTCTGTATATATATATATATATATATATATATATATGCACTTTTACTGTTGCTGTTTAGAGTTCAACAGTCTGATGGCAACGGGGAAAAAGCTGTTGCAGAACCTGGTGGACCTGCAGTGGATGCTGCGGAACCTTTTTCCAGTGGGCAGCAGGGAGAACAGTCCATGGTGGGGGTGTGAGGGGTCTCTGATGATGTTATGGGCTCGGGACATGCCGCACTGGGATGAAATGTCCTTAATGGAGGGGAGAGGAGCCCCGATGATCCCTTCTGCTGTCCTCACCACTCTCCTCATGTTCCTCCGGTCAGAGGCGCTGCAGCCTCCACACCACACAGAGAGACAGCTGGTCAGAATGCTCTCTATGGTGCTTCTGTAGAAGGTCGTGAGAATGGGCGGGGTCTCCTCATCCCCTGCAGGAAGTACAAGCGCTTCTGTGCCCTCTTCACCAGTGACGTGGTGTTCACAGACCCGGTGAGGTTGTCTATGATGTGTACCCTGAGGAATTTGGTGCTGTTGACCACCTTCACAGCTGAGCTGTTGATGAGCAGTGGAGCGTGGCGAGGCCAGTTCTTCCTGAAGTCGACGATGATCTCCTTGGTTTTCCCCACGTTCAGGATCAGGCTGATCCCCAGGTCGTTGTCGTCTCTGATCAGGCCCACCACCGTCATGTTGTCTGCAAACTTCACGATGTGATTGGTGGTGAACCTGGGGACGCAGTCGTGTGTCATCAGGGTGAACAGCAGGGGGCTCAGGACGCAGCCCTGAGGGGAGCCCGTGCTGAGGGTGATGGCATCAGAAGTGTTCTGTCCGACCCGGACCGACAGAGGTCAGGAGGTGAGGAAGTCTAGCAGCCAGTTGCGAAGGGGTGTGCTGAAGATCAGATGTTCCAGTTTTTCCACCAGATGCTGTGGGATGATGGTGTTGAACGCTGAACTGAAGTTCAGGAGCATGCTCAAGGGGGCGGAGCGTGGGTGGGCTTGGAACCCGTTAATAACTGCTTGCAGTTCTAGTTATTATTATTATTATTATTATTATTATTATTATTATTATTATTATCATCATCATCATCACTCAGGTCCTTCAGGTTTAAGGCAACACCTTATCTTTTCCATAGACACTTCTTTATTGAGAAGAGAAGCATCTCTCCTGGAGATGCAAGGCGAATCAACACAAGGTGGCGCTGGACATATGGGCCTTGTTACATGTCCCGTTTCTATGGAAAATGCTGGTTTGTTGACTTTGTAACACAAAAGCGAATCTGGGTCACATAATTATATATATTGTTGACTATATATTACTATATATTACTGCACCTTGCAAATAAAAGAACAAATCAAGAATGCCCTTACATCCTTTCATATCATGATACCAACAGGGGCCACACGTTCACGTTAAGGGCCACTTTTTTTACCCGTCTGATTCATTTGTTGTTAAAATATAGGAATTAAGCCAAAACCAATTTAATGGTATTTACATGATGACAAGGGTTGACAAACGACACCCGGCTGTTCTCTTCTTGACAACGGCAGTAATTGTGTGAGAGGCGGGAAAACAGACACACAGGACCATTCAGATTGAGACAAGCATTAACACTGCTGACCAACCTGGACTGAATTATTCTGCACGCATTTCACCATCACACACTCATCTAAGGGGAGTTATAGAGACCAATCAACCAACAGTCATGTTTTTTCCTGTGGAAGGAAGCTGGAGTACCTGGAGAGAACCTATGCATGCAGAAGCACGTAAGGCCAGCCCCCGTGATAAACCTGATAGAAACATTTCAGACTCCTAGAACCCCGGAATAACAAATATGACCTAGAGTCTGACCTGGCTAACCATTTTGGGAGAAGTATTATGTATTTTTTTCTTTAGGGTTTTACCGTTGTGTACAGATTTTCTTGTTTTCATGTAAGTGCCTATTGAATCGGTGCATATTTTTGCTGCCATCAATAGAGAGTGATTTTAGAAGTTCTGGATGTCTCAGTTTATGAACCCTCAGCTCGGTGGGTCTCTCTTTAGGATGAAACTCCAGTTTATGTACTGTAGTAGGAATGAGCTCATTGATTGGCGCCGTTCCCAGTGTGACGTTACGAGTAAAACTTAAACGGCAGAAAATAAGGTTTCTGGAGGATGACGCCAGTCTAATTCTGCTCTGCTGCTTTTCTGTTATCTTTGCAGGTAAAGGAACAACGTAGCACCTGGTGCTCTTCCCTTCACAACACTACTGGTGGGCCTCACTACAAGGCCGCTGGCTCCATCGCACCCATGTGTGTTTGAAAGATTCATGTCCCCAGGTGAGCAGAGCCCACATCCAGCCTGTACAGTGGGGACCATCATCACGTAGAGACAAATGTAGCCGTCTCCTATAAGATGAGAGGACCTTTATTATCGTGGTGTGTCGTTCCTTAAAGGAGTGTTGACAATAATTTCCTTTGAACTGGAGAAAAGTCGATGCTGATTCATTTTCCAGTAACCACCCAGTTCCCTTCACGACTCTTTTCCAAACAAATGATGCCAGAAAGTTCAGTGAAAAAGGGATTTGAGCAGAGCAACGGTTATTTTCCCATTTCTTTACCGTATTACATCAATCTTATCACATCTTATTCATTTTAGAAAAACACCTGTAGATAAGACTTCCAGTGGAATTTTAATTTTGCTCAAAGCAGATTAAGATTTTCAGTGATCTAGCAGATAATCACAAGTCACTGAGAGAACTATCATCAAATTTAGGCCATCTAGCTGGCCATAACGAGGCATCGCTGTAGGTTTGGAATGGAAACCTGAGCTGCCTGTCCTTAGACCTACTTCAACTGTTGTTAGAATCTCTTTTAATTTAAAACATTAAATCTAAGATTTAGAAAACCAGTGCCTGTACTGTTCACAAAGACTCTGAGTCCTCTCGGAGAGCTCTTATCTTAGCCTGAATATTCCTACCTAGGAGTCTTAGCTTCAGAGTGATTGAGATAGTTGCTGAGAGCGACTGAGTAAAAGAAATTAGAGACATTTTTATCTTGGTGAGGAGGTGTGGTTGACGCCATTGCTAGGTGTGATGCTGTCTTTTAAGAGCTGTGATTGGTTGATGAGTACAAACCCACCTCAGGAAAGTTGTTTGCATTGATGACTGGGTGTAAAAAAACACCAAGATCCAGATCGTTCACATAGGGCTGGACGATAATTCAATTACAATATATATCAATCGATAGACATATATCGATGATAGAATAAAGGGTCAATTAAAAGTTCATTAGAATAAAGGTTTTGCTGCCTTATGCATTTTAGCTATGTAGGTTAATATTACAGTCATTACCTCCTCCCAACCAATCAGAAACGCAGTCCCAGGAAATGCTCCGTCACCAAGCTCCGCCCCCTTCAAAGAGTTCAGAGAGCAAATTTAAATTTGCACTACAAAGGGCTCCCTACATGAAGTGCACAAACATAATAATAATAATAATAATAATAATATTCATTGCAACATACATTCCAGTGAAATTTGTTCTCTGCGTTTAACCCATCCCCTTGGGGAGCAGTGTGCGGCGCCCGGGGAGCAATCTGGGGTTAGGTGTCTTGCTCAAGGGCCCAGATTGGCAGTTTGTGGGAGTTGAACCCAGAACCTCCGGGACACAAGCGCAATGTTTGCTATCCATTATTATGGGTTTTTAAAAGGAGCATTGTGCACATTTGAATTTTTTTTTCTTTCTTTCTCATACATGCTTGACATGTAAAATGAGTCTACCTCTATTTAATTCAGTTGCCTCAGTAGTCAGTCCATGAGAGAGTGATCAGGGTCCTATTCCCTGGGTGTGGGTGTGACACGGTGCACTCTCGCTCACCTGGCTACTTTGTTGAGCCTCCGTCACCATTGATGCATTAGCAAGTGAACTTGGACTAACTTCAATATTTATAGCTTTTTTAGCTCAGAAGACATGATGCCTCTAAACGAAAGATCTGTCAGTCTCAGCGGCAGATGATTTCATGGCCGCGGGAAGTGGGGGTGCTGGGGGTGCTGCAGCACCCCCTGGTGGCGAGAGAGAGATTAAAAAAAATATTAAAAATACTTTGCACAATTTATAAATTTCTTTTCAATATTTTGGGAAATGATTGACTTTTTTTATTTAACTATTATGTGTATTTGGATTTTAATTTAATTATTTTGAAGCCTAATCAACACAACTTCATGGAAGTTACATTGTCATGGCAACGTCAAGCAAGTTAGTGGTCGC
This sequence comes from Fundulus diaphanus, assembly GCA_037039145.1. Lineage (NCBI taxonomy): Eukaryota > Metazoa > Chordata > Actinopteri > Cyprinodontiformes > Fundulidae > Fundulus > Fundulus diaphanus. Next base: position 1,671,040 of record CM073135.1, read on the forward strand.
CGAGTAAAGAGGTATCCCGCTCACGGCAGCCGACTAGTAATAGGCTTTTCGTATGAACTGCCAGGGGGCAACTTTCTTGCACTTGGATCAGTTGCTAAATATAGCAGTGATCTCAAAACACCAAGGTTCCCATGTTTTCACTTGCACATCAATAAGTTATAGCCGATAGAAAATATAAACTGTTGCGCTCTGTCCAAGAGGTCACGTGATTCGAGTTTTGCTGCTCAGCCAATCATATCGCCGTATTTTCAGCCATGCGAGTTCAACCAATTCATCGTGGCTGCGCCCATAAGGTGTTGTATGCATCCGTTTCCAGACGAAGTAGTGAATCTCAGTCTATTTATTTTTATTTATTGTATTTTAAATAGGCCTATAGGCTCATAGGTCTTTTGTCCAAAAACACCAAAAAACACATTCACAGCACCCCCTGTTCAAAATTACTTCCAGCGGCCCTGGATGATTTTCCTCTTCTCCCACACACAACACTGGTGTCATCTCAACTTCTGGCCAGACGGGGGAAACTTCTCTAAAAACTTTGCAACTTGTGCTATGCTCCTTTAAAAAAAAAAAAAAAATCCTTTTTGTTTAAATTAACACTTGTGTTACATTTGTTATCATTCCTTCATCTTTATCTTGTAAATGGAAGAAAAAAGCAATATCGGTTACAAGAATCGGCCCAAAAGAAATCGGCCCCACGTATCGGATATCAGTTTGCCTGATGTTAAAACAATCAGTATCGGCCTTAAAAAACCTGTGTCCGTAGATCTCTAATTTACATCATCATTATTTAGATTTGCTTAATTATTTATACTCACCAGCCAATTTACTATTGTCACGATTTGTCTACGGATGAACTCAGAACCACACACACAGGACTAAAATTGAGAGTCTTTATTGAAAGTTTGATGGATGGAGGTTTGATGAGGCCATAGGAGCAGGTAGCACAGAACTGGAGTGAAGGTGATGGCAGGAGCTGACGGCCCGGAGTGAGAGAGAGTCACAACTATCCAGGAAGCCGGGAATGCTCAGTTCTGCTCGGCTAGCAGCCCCGTAGCCACAACAGGTTAGCAGTTCATTGGAGACACCAGGGCACAGAGCTGAGCCTCTCCAGGGCGGCTAGTCAGGTTAGCAGAACTTGGGAGACACCAGGGCACAGAGCTGAGCTTCTCCAGGGCGGCTAGTCAGGTTAGCAGAACTTGGGAGACACCAGGGCACAGAGCAGAGCCTTTCCAGGATGGCTAGTCCAGTTAGCAGTTCTCTGGAGACACCAGGACACAGAGCAGAACTTCTTCAGGGACAAACAGCAAAGTATGAGTCAATAGAAACTGGCAGGACTAACCTTAAACAAGAAAAACAAATCTTCCAAGGCAAAAACGGGGACTGGCATGGAGAGGTGTGGAATGATGACGGACCGGCAAAGGAGTGACAGCAGAGTGAGGCTTAAGTAGGGAGGCTGGCAGGTGAAGTGAGTCTGGCTAATTAGTGGCTGGCATATGTGACTAACTGCAGAGGAGGTGAAGTGAAGATGACAGAAAATAACTGATGACAATGAAAACTAACAATAAATAAAGTCAAACCAAACCCACATGAGATGAAAAATGAAAATAACAGAAAAATGAAGTCAAACCAGAACTCAACCATGACAACTATATCTATTTGATATTCATACCGCACTCACCTGTCAGCATTTTACTGGGATAAGGAGGTTGGATTTTACAAAACAACCGACATAAAATGGAGAAATAAAGTTGGAGAAAACCAAACTGGAGGAGAATAGAGGAGTTTGAAAGGTAAAGTGGTCCCTGGATCACGGTGCAAATAGGCAGACTTTGAAGCATATTGCCGCTGATCAGCGCATCCTTTTCTCTGTGCGTCTTGCTGCTTTTACGCACCAGTGAGAAGCACTCCGTGCAGCAATCAAAATACATTAACATGGTGGTCAAAACGGGACGGGAGCGTACATTAACATTACTTTATGAAATAATGTGTTAAGTTTTAACACAAGTTGCCTGGATCCACTCTATGTACATCTAATTTGATCAAGATGATGGTTATCACAATCACACATCGAACTAGGTGAATAAAGTGATTGGTGTGTGGTAATCAGGTAATTATCTTAGTGCAACAGTTTCAGAGAAAAAAAAGACTAGATTATATTTATTTATGATATAATTCAGGGTGGATTCAAATCTTCCCTTTATTTGTAAAATATTCGAAAAAATAGTGTCTGCTCAACTCCACGCCTATCTTACCCTCAACAGTCTTTACGAGCCTTTCCAGTCTGGTTTTCGGCCCTCCCATAGTACTGAAATCGTCCTAATAAAAATCACAAATGATCTTCTCATAGCTGCTGGATCTGGACTCCTCTCCATCCTCATCCTACTCGATCTTAGTGCGGCCTTTGATACCATTTCTCACCCCATTCTCCTCAATAGATTATCCTCTCTTGGCATCTCTCACACCCCCCTTGACTGGTTCCGCTCATATCTCTCCGACTGCATTCAGTTTATTCAACTCAAATCTTTCACATCACACTCTTCCCCTGTCACTACTGGTGTCCCTCAAGGCTCAGTTCTTGGCCCCCTCCTCTTCATCACCTACCTTCTTCCCCTTGGCAGTATTTTTCGCAAATTCAACATTCATTTTCACTGTTACGCGGATGACACCCAGCTTTATTTATCCAGTAAACCCACCTCCTCACTCCCCCCCTTGTCCCTTACTAACTGCTTACTTGAAATTAAAGACTGGTTCACCTCAAACTTCCTTAAACTAAACAGTGATAAAACCGAACTCCTCCTCGTTGACACCAAATCCACCCTATCCAGAATCAATAGTTTCTCACTACCCATTGACAACTCCTTGGTCTCCCCCTCTCCTCAGGTCAAGAGTCTGGGTGTCATCCTCGACTCCTCCCTATCCTTTCAGTCACACATAAACAACATTACACGGTCTGCATACTTCCACCTTCGCAGCATTAACCGCCTCCGTTCCTCCCTCACCGCTCACACTGCCTCTGTCCTCATCCACAGCCTCATCACCTCCCGTCTTGATTATTGTAATTCTCTTCTTTTCGGCCTCCCTCATAAATCCCTCCATAAACTCCAACTTCTTCAGAACTCAGCAGCTCGTGTCATCACCAGAACCCCCTCTTTTCATCATATTACCCCTGTCCTTAAGCAACTCCATTGGCTCCCAGTTCAATTTAGAATACGATTTAAAATCCTTCTATATACTTTCAAAGCCATCCATAACCTTGCTCCTCCATATCTGTCAGACCTCCTTCACATTGCCACCTCCTCCCTCTCCCTCAGATCCTCCTCCTTCATCCACCTCACTGTACCCCCAGCTCGACTCGTCACAGGCAGCTGCCTGTGCCTGTGAGACAGCGTTGAGGGAATAGGAATACTTCACAGCAGTGTTGCCAACTTAGAGACTTTGTCGCTATATCTAACAACTTTTCAGAGCCCTGTAGCGTAAGGTGACCAGATCTCTCTGATGAAAATCAGTGACGTCTCTGATTTTGTTAAGGGGGGATGTGACGACGATGCAGAATCTTTGTCTTGGGGTTTGGTTTGTTTTGCCTGATCTGCAACGCTGACGGGGCGGGTAAAGGGTGTTCGGCTCAGCTCTTCTACTACGTTGGGACACCGGCAGGACCGTTTAAATAACTCTTGTTGCGATGAACTTTTTTAATCCATCATGATGTACTGAAATCAGGGACATTTCCAGGAACAGCTTTTGCTGGGGACAGGTCATCCAAAAGGGGGACAGTGACGCCTGGCCACCGTATTCTAATCTAGCTACATTTTTCTGTTATTGGCGACTAGTGACTTCACGTGAAAGCACCAATCAATCTGCAATTACTGTCTTGAGGCTGCAGCGAGCGCTGCTATGAGTTAGCGCTTGCACACACACACACACACACACACACACACACACACACACACACACACACACACTGCAGCTGCCTCTTTCTGAAAGCCCGTGTTTGCAGTAGAGCAAAGAGAGGGGAGAGACCCACTTCGCTCCGTTTTCCAAAAATGTATAACGCATGCACAAAGCCGCCAGTGATTCCGCCTTGGATTACAAAGCGGGCTATAAGTGTAATGTAAATATAATTTTTAATCTAGTCTTTTTCCCTCTGAAATTGTTGCACTGAAATAATTTCCTGAATTTGATTCAAGCACAGCTTAAATCCCTTATTCACCACGTTCACAATGTGCCTCAGATATACGTGTTTTGGTAAAATTAGTTTGAAGTGTGGATTCAGGCAATGTATAAAAAATCATGAATTATTTCATAAAGTTCATTTGTAGTGTTTTTAATCACATTTTTGTCTTGCCAAAAGCCTCTCTTTCCTACAGCCTGGATCACAAGTACATGAACAAGTGTGCAAATTACGTGATGATGTCATTTAGCGACTTTTAGGACAGCCTATAGCGACTTTCATTGCTGAGGAGTGGGCATCAGTGCCTCACAGAGCTCCAGCAGTTGTTGTGAGACAGATTGCTGCATTCACGTAAAGCTGCTAAATCGGCTAAAATGCAGAGAAAAGTTACTAAGATTTGTTTCTAGTTGCTTTTTTGAGTAAAAGTTGCTAGAGGGGTCAGAAAAGTCCCCAGATATAGAGACAGTTGCTAAATTGGCAACACTGGTCTGTTGTCTCTAGTTTTCTTTCACTACCAAGAGCAGCGCAGCCTAGTAGTCACCAGTAGCTTCAGACACTGTTGTGGATGGGCCTCCCCACAACGTAATGATTTGCACTAAGTTCTTCAAAAATTCTAAGTTCTTGGTAAGGCAGTTAAAAAATATCCAACAGTAGTCAAAAAGTGAACAAAGGTAGCTGAGTCTCAGTCCAGGGTGGTTTATTGCAACAACACAAGACAACCACACGTGAGATGTGCTCCGGACAACATCTGACAACATACAGAAAGTGTTCCGCTTATATACATTCTCTGGATCTTGGGACTCCTCCTTTGAGTCCCTCCTTTTTTTACATAATTTCCATTGCTTTTTCCACGGATATCTTTGTTAATTTTTTACCTATCAGTGGAAACTTCCATAGGGTGTGCTTTTTTAAAAACATGGTTACACATCACAGCTCCTCCCAATCATGGCCCCTCGCTACTGCTCATTTCCATATGGTTACACGTCATTACCTTTTCCGATCCTGGACCATGCATTTTCTGTGTTCATTTTGCAGTCTTTCATGTTCTGTTTTACATTGCAAATGGCTTGCCCTTTTGACCCAGAGGTTTTTCAATTTCCCCTGGTTAATTCCATTGACCCCCTACTTGTTATTCTGGGCTTGTAGCGTGACACACACACACATGTTTCTTAGGTGAATGTTACAGCACACCTTATAAAGATGGTGATAAGAATATATTTATTATAAGATATTCATTGTGAGATATTAATCCACTACAACACTTACAGCTATGCAGCAAGGCAGGCAGGAGCTGGAGGAGTTGGTTTTCCAAAATAAAGTAAATCTTAACATTTCATGATATTTAAATTAATTTTATAGTCTTATAATTAGAATAAGTTTGCAAATACACAGTAGCTATGCTATGTCATATGTTTTACATTGTTTAATTTTTTTTTTATTAACTCTGAAGGTGTGGCGGCTTTTATTTTGGTTTGGCGGTGCGCCACCATCAAATACATGTAGCGGAAACCCTGAATAGAATTTTTTTTTTTTTCATTCAAGAAATCTTTAGCTTTTGATATTATTGCTAACTAGAAAATTTCTGAAGAAATTTAATAAGGCGCCCGCCTCGTGGTGCGTACCGTACCGTCAAAAATATTAACAGGAAGTAACACTGCGAATTTCAGGTTCCTACGGTCTTCACAGCCCCCGCAGCGGCCGTCGAAAGGTGCCATGTTAAGTCAATGGAGTAGAGTTCCTTTGTCATGGAAACAAACTCACAGCTGCAGCACTCTATTTCTCTGTAAAAGAAGTACAACCCTGGCTAACCTTCCTAGAACTACTTCCGGTTAGCAACATGCTAACCATTAGCCGCTAACATGGTTGTGTTTGGTATCACCGGGTGAGGGTACTCTGTTAGTTTGGTCCAAATCCTGTACTGGGATGTGCCTCAAATAGGGAGAAAATACGTCGTTTATAACGTTGCCATGGTAACTCATGGCGGGTGGTACAAAAAAATACTTCATGGGATCAGAACACATGTTTTGATATACACACTGTGGGGATTATAATGTAAAACTCTAAGTCTCCCACACCGGGATTCGATCCCGTGATTTGTGTGTGAGCTATACTGTAGCCATATATGGGCATGCATTTCTGGGAATATAAGGGGTTTGGTCCCCCATTGAAAAGCATTGGATGTTTGACACCTCATAGCTTGGAGATGCTTTATGCGACGTAGGCCAAATTTCTTGTGGAGTTTTCTCTCTAAAGGAAGTACAAACTCTGTGAAGCAGAAGTTTGTAAGAGCTTCCTAGAGCTACTTCCGGTTAGCAACATGCTAACCGTTAGCCGCTAACATGGTTGTGTTTAGTATCACTGGGTGATGGTACTCTGTCAGTTTGGTCCAAATCATGTACTGGAAAGGGCCTCAAAAAGGGTGCCAATACTTAATGTCACCAAAGGTCACCATAGGTCATGGGTCAGATCGGCCTCCTTTAGCAACTCAGCCTCACCAAATCTGGGCCCAGAACTCAACATTTGACCAAAATGGGGGGGTCATGTCTGGGCATCCTGCCAGGTCCTGTTGGCGTCAGAGGCCCAATAGGAAAGCATGTGAAATCAAAAAAGGGCAGAAAAGTGACACATGCCTGATAATCACTGTAAAATTTTAAAATGTTACGAGGAAGTGACTGTGCGAATTTCAGATTCCTAGATTCATCACAGCCACTGCAGTGGGCGTCCAAAGTTGCCATTCTATCCCAATGGAGCATGTCCCTGACCTGTAGTAACCTCTGGCCAGCACAGCTCCGTTGTCATGGAAACTCACTCACACCTGCAGCTGGCCAGTCTACTGCAGTGCAGACACTATGGGTGAGAGTCTGCCTCATTGGAATAGAATGGAATACTTTGCCTCGCACAACACTCGATATCTCGTGATCCGTAAATGGTAGAGACGTAATTTTTTCTGCGTTTATTTCGTAACGGATAGGAGAACAAAACAAACTATCGGTTTTTGCTGGAAATATTTTAATATAGGCGCAAAACATTATGATATAAAGGTGAGTTTTAATGAAAATTCAAAAATCCTCTAAAAAGCGTCCCGAACAAATCGCTCTAGCTGAAAAAGTATAAGGGATATCAAAATAATTCTTTCACTATGCGTATCAGCAGGCTTTTGAGGACTATGGAGCTAATTTTTATGTTTGTACAAAAATCGGTGTAGGCACAGCGACGATGTAAAAAAAGTGGATCATGTGGAAGTATGCAGGTCCAAAGCGTTTTCAGGATTGTGCACATTTGCTACTCCCGAACAAATTGTTCCTGCGGCAAAACCGTAACAGGTATCCACAAAATTCCTTTTTTGTGAGTGCCAGAAGGGTCGGGACATTCATGTGTGAAAGTATCATGCCTGTACATCAAACGGTTTAGGAGTAGCGACAATGCGAAAACATGTGATGTTTTGGATTTTCAGGTGTCATTTTTCAAAACCGCTCCATAGGAAATGAATGGGGAGGGTTTCGCGTTTGTGTCGCTCTGAGGTGATTTGCGAAAAATCTAAAAAATCCTACACGAATGAGGGTTACATTTCCTGAATCCAGACAAAAATATCTACGTTTTGATGTATAATTTGTCTAACCTGACTCCGCCAGATGGATTTGCTCCGCATATCCATCTGGAAACCTTCCGTTGAAGTAATTTTGGGAAGGGGCGAAAATACTGGTTAGCTGATTGGCCTATGTTGGTGATAGACGGGCCAAATAAACCAGTCAGATCAACGAAGCATATGACGTACTAACAGAGCGACGACAAAAACACAACCACAAGCCAGGCTACTCTTGCTGCTGCAGGTAAAGGCTTGTTAGCTCAGAAAAGCCTCCAGAGCAGTGTTTTGCTCTTCTTTCAGTGAAGAAATACTCTGTAATTCCGATAAAACTTGCTCGATAGCCACGCTAGTTTCATCGGCTGAAGCCACCATGTTCTTTAGACTGAACTGTCGCGCTTCTCGTTGCGTCACCTCAACCCGCCTCAAAGCCAACGCTGATTGGACGTTCGTTTGGTGAACTGCTCCAAATTTTCTTTAACGGAAAGTAGCCAGACTGATCTGCGAGTGAAACCTTGAAAGCTCGCGAGATCAGGATGGTCTCACGAGGCTATAATTTGTCTACATAGAGTTAAAATTGAGCGAGTAGGCTGAAGTTGTTCGGAGTTTTGAAATCTTTGAAAACGCCAGAGTGGGCCACTCTGAGAGTCTGAGAATTCCATCATTGACTTTCATTATAAACAATGATTTTGCTGATTTTTGGACATGAGCTTTGAGGAGTAACTGTGAAGAGACCATAAAAGATATCCACATCCCGTTTTCACTTCGGGCCGCATTAATCGTGAAGGAAGAATAATATAAGAAGTTTAATAAAGAGAACCGTTTAGAGGTGAATAGTAATAGGTGCCTCCCCATGCATTTGCTATGGCAGGCGCCTAATTATTTAAATAACCTTGACTTAATATATTTGATGCGAGGTTTTCAACTAAGTTTATTTTGTATAATTATTCCAAGGAACTTGATTTCATTTACTCGTATCTCAATAGAATTTAATATTAATATTTTGTCCACACCAATGTCTCCATTACTGAAAAATTAAGAATTTAGTTTTGTTCAGATTTAGGGTTAGATTATTTGAATCAAACCGTTACTTTTACATGGTTAATTATTTTCCAACAATATCGATTAACGTTCCTAGATTCTGAGCACAACAGACTATATTAGTGTCATCAGCGAATAAAGTAAAATGTAGCATACTTGAAACTAAACATGAATCATTGATATACACGACAAACAACAAAGGACCCAACACTGACCCCTGCGAGAGGCAGCAGCTGGGAGTCAATGCCGTTAATGTGGATACACTAAGTTCTGCTTTCCAGATTCTTCTGATCCAAGAAAAGGCCTCACCTCTTATTCCGTATCTATCAAATTTTTTGCATTAATAATTCATGGTTCACCTTGTCAAAGGCTTTGGTTAGATCTAGAAATGCCCCAAGAGCATGTTATTTATCTATTGCATGTGAGATTCTTTTTTCCAACAAGATCCACTAATGTTAAGGTGTTTGTCTTATTGGGTCTAAAACCATATTGTTGTTCACAAAGTATATTGTGTCTCTCTATGTAATTGTATAATTTTTTATGGAACAACTTCTGCAAAATTTTTGAGAAGTGTGACGATATGGAAATGGGTCTACAATTTGTAAATTCCTGTTTATCTCCAGCCTTGTAAATAGGCATGACTTTTGCATTCATTCCCTCTGGGAATATCCCTGACTGTAGAGACAGGTTAAATATGCATGTAATAGGTTTGACAACACATTCAATCATTTCTTTTAACATTGACATATCTAACCAGGTCCAGTCAGCTGACTTTTTTGCCTTGCATTTCTGACAATTGTAAGGATTTCACTTTCCTCAGTAGCTTGAAGAAATATTGTCTTATCTAAATTATGTATTTTCCTTAAAAGTTCATCCTCTTGGGTGGAGTTTGCTATTCCTTTAGCCAAGTTTGGTCCTATATTAATAAAATAATCATTAAATTGATTTGCAATTTCTTTAGTTGTAGAGATCACATTTCTCTCTTTTGTTAAAAATTGAGATGGAATGTCAGCAGTCTGATTTACATTTTTTATTAATTTATTTAAAATAATCCACATATTTTTAATATTTAAATTTTTTCCACGGCAACACTGAAATAATTTATTTTACTTAATATTATAATACTTGTTAATCTATTCCTGTATATTTTGTATACACTCTTTTGTCCTTTTTTTTCAGAAAGTCTTTGTATAATTTATTCTTTTCCTTACAAGAATTCCGAATACCTTGGGTTAACCAAGGCTTTTCAGATAATTAATCATTTTTTACTTTAAAAACTACAGGACAATGTTTATCGTGAAGAGTGATGAAGATTTTTAGAAATGTTTCATGAGCCTTACTCACATTATCCACATAAACTTCATCCCAGTTATCTTTGCATAATTCACTTTTAAATGATTGAAGAGCCTCTGGGGATATTTGTCTTGTCAGTACAACACTTTTATTTTCTTCAGTTGATTTGATAAGCCTGTTTATCACTGTAAAGACTGATAAATGATCAGATACATCAGTAATTATGAGTCCACTTAATGTTTCACTTTCAATAACATTGGTAAATATATTATCAATCAGACAGCACTGAGTGATTCGGTCTCCTGCTGTGTTCAGCAGTACACTAGAATCACGAATTAGTGCTGTACTAGACGTGTCCAGGAGAGTCGAGAATCTCAGGAAGAGCTATACTGATTGATGCAATATAGGAGTGAGTGACTTAGTAACTAATACTGTGAGGGAAGTGGTGGCCTTTTGCTGCCAGTAACTGCTTATGAATTTTGATGTGAATGAACACGTATTTCCAGCAAGTGAAAGAAAAATAAATTTAAATGTCTGTTTTTTAAATTAGTTTTGTTGGACTCAAATGAAAACAATACATGTTTAAAGTGGGAAAACTAAAATCCAAAATGAGAAAAACTATGAATATTCTACATTTTTATATTAATGAAATATTAACTTAAATGCCACAAAAGTAAAACAAATAAGTCTTGTTGATGTTTAGTGGAAAATCAAATATTAACTAAAGAACAAGAAGTGCCAACATACAGATTTGAATCTGCGAGCTTGGCCTCCCCTGGGATTGCGCAATCCCATGTTGACTGCGCTGGCTTCCATTCTGTGATGCGTCTTCCTGTCTCTAGATCATACATTCAATTGTTCAAACAGTTATGAACTGATTTTCCACAATTTAATATATGTGGATTACGAATTGTGTTTTGGTCATCAAACTGTGTGCAGGTAACATGTTTTCGTGCTGCTGGCCGATCATAAACGGCAAAGAACTGGTTGTAGGTGAGGCCGGCAGTTCCTTGGCCTCTAGGCAGGGGGCGTTCAAGGGGCACCGCTCGTGATCCCAAAACTGTAGTCACAGCAAGTTATGGATGTTTTATTAGCGAGTTATGCTAAACAAGTAAAGCACTAAAAAGACTCTAAACATACAGCTGGAACAGGACTGATCAAGGAAGGCTTTCCTCCCTGGCAGTGATCTCCACTGAGACTGAGAGACTTTTAAAACTGTAAAGAGGACTTTTACCGTAAAATGACCGATATTTTTGTGCAGAAAGAGCGCCGCATGGACTTCATTTATTAGTAGAGGTAAGACAGCGATAATTACTCATGTTTTGTTTTTGTAATGAAATGTGCGTAATGTGTGTTATATTTTTAGAATGTGTTACAAATGCAGAAATCCATCATAACTCATAAACTGTTACCAATCAAATGACAAATAATTTAGTTTTAGTTTTTTTCATCAAAGAATCAATATTTTTTCCATGTCTCTTGGTGAATTTATTTGGCTCAATCAGTCTCCTTCAGCACTTTGCAATGAGTCTACTCTGTAGAGTGTATGTAAATCTGACACCGATGACGTCAGTGCCTCACCAGCTATGAACCCTACCGCACGTCACTGCATTGCACATATTGCATGTTGCAGTCAGACTTGTTGCCGTATCAAGTTTGAAATGTTTCCAAATAGCAGATTTGGCTCGGTCAGGTGCTTGTTACATGTTGCTCTGTGTTTGCTCATTACTAGCTGCTGTGTGTGCTCTGCGTGATGACGGAACCGGCAATGCAAGCATAGAATGACTGGATTGCTGTTACTGTGTTGCTGTGTATGATATTAATAAAAAAAATGAAATGACTGGATTGGAATGCTGGGTCAGCGTCATTCATCTGATATCCGATCCAGCTAACTAGTCAATATCGAAACCGATATCCGATCCAGGTATCGGATATTGGTTATAGATCAAGCGCTGTAATACTCTTGATGATCATCACTTTTGCTTGTTCAAGAAATCCATTCAGCTTGATCAGGACTTTACAATTTCTTGTCCTGGTGTCTTGAATCTTGTCTTTTCGCAGGATCCTTGCTTCTCTTGCAATTGCTGCATTTCTCTTAGGTGCTCATTCACATAATCACCAGAGCCCTCCATTTTTTTGCCATTCCTTAGCATCTCCATTTTGTGCTTTCTATTAGCAAAGCGGAGAATGATTTTGGCCTTTTTGCTATATTTCTAAGGTAGAGTATGGCAAGCAGCAATGTCTTTACTGTCTATTTTAATGCCCTTTATTGTCAAAAAACTTGATTACCATTACATTTAATGAACTCAGAAAGGTCTGATTTTGGCAAGACAAAGGTTTTGTTGCCTTGTCATATGATGCACCCAATCCTAGATTACAGCCTCACCTATGATCAGTAATTGATCAATGAATTAGTGGGTGTGTATAAAAAGAACCCCAGCACACCAGACCTTCACATCAACTGCGACTTTACCTCTTACAACATGCCTAAGATTCACTCTGAGACCAAAGCATTGATTATCAAGAGAGGTTGAAGATCAAATCCACTGCTGAGGTGGCTGACACCTTCAATGTGTCTCAGTGTCAAGTACAAAGAATAAGAAAAAGAGTTGAAGAGACTGGAGATGTTTATGACAATCCCAGGTCTGGCAAACCCCGCAAGACAACTGCTCGGCAGGACCATTTGTGGGCTCAAAAATCCAAAGCCAGCCCCTTTTCCACTGCAGCAGGGCTCCACCAGGCTTGGTCACCTCAAGTCCCCGTGTAAACCAGAACAGCTTGTAGAATTCTCTCTCGAAATGGCCTCCATGGTCAAATTAGTGCCCAGAAACCAGGACTAAACAAAAGGCAATTAAAAAAACCTGTTGCATTTGTCAAGGCCCACAGCCTGCTAAAAGGATGGATGCTGGAAAAGTGGCAAAAGGTGGATTTCTCAGATGAATCTTCGGTTCAATTACATTACAGCTGCCTCAAATATCGCAGGAGCCCGCATGGATCTGAGATTCACCCAGAAAACAGTTAAGTTTGGTGGCAGAAAAATCATGGTCTGGGGTCACTTTCAGTATGGGGTGTGCGAGAGATTTGCAGAGTGAAAGGCAATATCCATAGCCTAAAATATCAAAAAGTATTAGCTACCTTTTACATTCCAAACCACAAAAATGGTGAAATGTTGCAGCAGAATGGTGTTCCGTCACATACTTCCATTTCTACATCAAAGTTCCTCAAGGCGAAGAAGGTCAAGGTGCTCCAGGACGGGCCAGCCCAGTCACCAGACATGAACATCATTGAGCACGTCTGGGGTAGAATGAAAGAGGAAGCATGGAAGACAAAACCAAACAATCTTGATGAACTTTGGGAGGCATGTAAGACTGCTTTCTTTGCTATTCCTGATGACTTTATCAATAAATTGTACAAATCATTGTCAAACAGCAGGGATGCAGTCCTTCAAGCTCATGGAAGTCATACAAGATATTAATTATGGATCTCACATCACCACTACTTAATTTACTGATGTTATGCAACACATTTTTGCGTTTGGAATAAATGATTTGTTAAATTATCACATTACTCTCTGTAGACGACAAAACTTTTGTCTTGCCAAAATCAGACCTTTCTGTGTTTATTAAAGATTTAAATTAAAATTCTTCTTCTAACGTATAAAGCCCTTAATAATCAAGCTCCATCATATATCAGAGCTCTGATTACCCCGTATGTTCCTAACAGAGCACTTCGCTCTCAGACTGCAGGTCTGCTGGTGGTTCCTAGAGTCTCTAAAAGTAGAATGGGAGGCAGATCCTTTAGTTATCAGGCTCCTCTCCTGTGGAACCAACTCCCAGTTTTGGTCCGTGAGGCAGACACCCTGTCTACTTTTAAGACTAATCTTAAAACCTTCCTTTTTGACAAAGCTTATAACTAGAGTGGCTCATGTTACTCTGAGCTACCTTTATAGTTTTACTGCTATAGGCTTAGGCTACTGGAGGACATCAGGATCTAATTTTCTCACTCTATAGAGTTCTACTGTTCTTCAATTATGCATTACGTGTTGTCATTTCTGCTTTAACTTTCTGTTCTCTCTCTTTTTTCTTCTTCATAGTAGGTACACCTGGTCTGGCATTCTGTTAACTGTGACATCATCCAGTGAAGACGGCTCACCCGCTATTACCATCTAATGTAGAACAGATTACTGGATCAATGTGTGCTTTTGTGCTTGTTTGTCTTTCTTGTTGTGTCTCTGCTCTGTCTTCTGTAACCCCCAGTCGGTCGAGGCAGATGACCGTTCATACTGAGCCCGGTTCTGCCGGAGGTTTTCCTTCCCGTTTATGGGGAGTTTTTCTTCCCACTGTCGCTTCATGCTTGCTCAGTATGAGAGATTGCTGCAAAGCCATGGACAATGCAGACGACTCTCCCTGTAGCTCTACGCTTCCCCAGGAGTGAATGCTGCTTGTCGGGACTTTGATGCAATCAACTGGTTTCCTTATATAGGAACATTTTTGACCAATCTGTATAATCTGACCCAATCTGTATAATATGATTGAACTTGACTTTGTAAAGTGCCTCGAGATTACATGTTTCATGAATTGGCGCTATATAAATAAAATTTAATTAAAATTGAATATAAACTTCTGACTTTGTAGTATTAAAAAGTCATAAATCTGGATTTTATCACTTTTCTTAATCCTAACTGACCTAAACAGGAAAGTTTTAGTCTGATTGAATGTCTGACTGAAGAAAAGGTCACAGGTTTTTATACACTATATAAATACAGGGTTTTACCTGTATACCAAAGGTTTCCATACCAGAAAAAAGCAAATATCTTAATAATGGGTGGTTTTTCTCCTGACAGTGTATTCGGTGCAGTAAATCAGCGAATAACTAGATGTTTTTCAGGTGACAGCTGCTAAATCAGCGGGAAATAAACTGCTGAGGGAACGTGTCCAGACATCTGATTCAGTTTTTCCCCCCTGGTCAGATATTTCTCTTTAGATTCCCTCTGCCTGCAAAGATCAGCAGCTTAAATCCAGGAAACGAGAAGGAGGCTCCAGAGGAAAAGAGGAGCCTTCCTCCCTCAGTCTAAGAGCAGCTTCCTTCCTGCCCATCACCGACAACCACATCCAGGTATCTGCACCTACACCTGCAGCTCTGCTTCATTCTTGTGTGCCGCGCCACTCTGTCCAGTGTGCAGGAAGAAAATACAAGCATACAGTGACGCAAGTCTAGCACAAAATGCGGCATATACTGAAACGAACAAAAGATGAAAGGCATCAGGTTTCAGAGCGAGTTCTACAGGCTTCCTAAGTCCAAACCTGGAATAATGTCATGAGAAGAAACGAGGCTAAAGTGAAGAGTTGGGTCAAGCTTTGGGAGGTTCTGTAGCTGTAGCTGCTCCAGGCAGGCACATGACTGTTTCAGTGCATTTACTAACCTGGATGTGGCATACCCATCCTAGAGGAGAACCGAACCGGACAGATTTTATTTCATGACGCTTTCCATCCATGGAAGAAAAATGATCCCTGGTTTTAAATCTCTATATTTTCTACAATCAAAACCTGGTGTGGTGTGCTCTTGTATTCGCCTCCAGTACTCTATGCAACCATGTTTATCTGGGATTATAGCTGTTGTAGGGTAAAAGCTTGAGGTCTCTTGTACAGAAGCCTGATTTTAATCAGATCGGATGAAGAGTTTTCATGTTTTCTTACGTTGGATTTTGGTCAGTTCTCTTGTAGCTGTGGCTCCATGCTCAGGGTTGTTCTGCTGCTGGAAGGTAGACCTCCAGCCCAGTTCTGCAGCCTCTAACAGGTTTTCTTCCAGGATTCTCCTGGACTAGGCTTCATCCATCTTCTCATCAAGTCTGACCAGCTCCTCTGTCCTTGTTGAAGAAAAATATCCTCAAGTATGATGCTGCCATCATCAAACTGCAAACAGGCTTTACTGGGCCTTTCTGTTTGCCAAATTTCTATAAAGACCAGACGGTCTGCATGGCTGACAGTTGACCTGTCCACTCGTACTCCCACCCGAGCTGTGGATTCTCCTGGCTCCTCCTAGGCCTTAATATGGGCCTGACAGCATCGAGGCCATCAGTCTGACAGCTGACGTTTGGCTGAGGCGTCAGTGGGAGCGTAATCGTCTCTAAAACCCAACCCTTTTCAGGAAGTGTGTCTTTCTTTTTGCTGCAGTTTTCCATGTCGAAGTCGGCCCAGATGCCGCTGTCCAACATCACAGTGCCAAAGCCCTCCATCTCCAGGGTGCCGAGCAGCATGGAGGGCATCAACCATGAGCTGGAGAAAGTCTTCATCAAAGACAACGGAGACAAGGAGGAGCTGAAGGTGCTTCCCCATTGAGCGCTACATCTGCCCGCTGGCTTGTTGGCTCTCAGACCTTATTCTCATTCTGTGTCCGTCCCTCTGGCACTCTGCAGTCTCTGGAGGTTCCCGATGGACGTCGGGCACCCTTCCCTCCCCAGCAGCGCAGCAGCAGTTCTCGCAGCGTGGACACCCAGACTCCTTCAGCCCCCGGGCGATCCAGCAGCTGCTCCAGCCTGTCACCGTGTCCCTCACCTGCCTGCCCTCCAGGATCGCATGATGGCAGTCCCTACTCCACAGAGGACCTGCTCTATGAGCGGGAGAAAGGTCAGGAGTGTGGGCAAGCACAGCTCGGGCTTTCAGCAGTCAGTTCAGGACTGCTTGGTGTGATAAAAAAATGATAATGATCATGGCAGTAGTTACGTGTTTATTAGAAGCTCCAGAAAGGACTGCTTGAATTGCTACAAAAGGCACACTGTTTTATTTCTAAGTGCTAATATGCATGCAGAGCTGGGAAACGGGTTTCTTGTGCTTTAGATAATTGAAAATATTTTAATATGAGATGAAGATAGCCTAATTAAACAGAAAAGCTTGGTTTCAAAACAATTTCGGTTTAAAGGATCTGCCTCCCATTCTACTTTTAGAGACTCTAGGAACCACCAGCAGACCTGCAGTCTGAGAGCGAAGTGCTCTGTTAGGAACATACGGCGTAATCAGAGCTCTGATATATGATGGAGCTTGATTATTAAGGGCTTTATACGTTAGAAGAAGAATTTTAAATTCTATTCTTGATTTAACAGGAAGCCAAAATAGCAGCAATATGATTTCTCTTTTTAATTTTAATCAGAACTTGCTGCAGCATTTTGGATCAGCTGAAGACTTCTATTGTCTTTTTGTGGACTTGATTATCAAAAAATAAGTAAAATGTTTTAGCCTGAAAGCTACAAATACAATGATTAGTTGTTGTTTTTTTCTGCAGGCGGAAAATGGAAGTGCCAAGATGATGTTTTTGTGTGGTTTTAAGGGCGTTTGCTGGTCAGGATTTTTCTTTTAGGTATAATGAATCAAGGCAATACCGGGTTCTTAGGTTGTCTGAAAGAGGGTAATACTTAGTTCCATGTATGGAAAAGATACGTAAAAAGAAAGTAGATTATAGAAAAATATGTATTTCCACACTGCCTTACCATGTCTTTGACTACAAGCTGCATCCATCCATCTGATTGTCTGTTCAGTCATCTGATCACTTTCTTTCTTAGTTTCTCCCAGTTATTTTTGTTCCATATTTAAATAGTTACAACTCTAGAAATTTCTCTCATTGGGAAATATTATTATTTGGACGTAATAACTATATGTAGGAAGCATGGATACTCTGAATTGATCCTGACTGTGATGCAGATGTTCCCAGCTGTGTTTAAAATATGCAGACTGTAGGATGTTGATCAGCTCGGATGTATAAAATCCTGTTTGTGTGTTCAGACAGTGGAAGCAGCTCACCACTCCCAAAGTTCGCTTCCTCGCCCAAACCTAACAACAGCTACATGTTCAAGCGCGAGCCCCCAGAGGGCTGTGAGAAGATTAAAGCCTTTGAGGAGATGAGGTGCAGCCTGCTTAACACTTGTACTCAGCTCATTTCTGCTGCTCCCTCAATGTTCACCTCTCAGTCGCTCTGGTTGTTCCTCTGCAGCTCCAGGCAGTCGGCGTCGGCCCCCCACTTCTCCTGCCCCGACAAAAACAAAGTCAACTTCATCCCAACGGGCTCTGCGTTCTGCCCCGTCAAACTCCCCGGCTCCCTGCATCTCACCGCGGCCTCAGAGCCCGAGGAAGACGAGAGCAACGCGGAGGCCGCTTCCAACTCAGAGCAGGAGGGGGCCACCTCGCTCTACGCCATCCCCACTCAGGTTTCCACAAGCACCAGCACAGATGATGCCCCAGAGGAGGCCGGCTCCCCGTCAGATACCGCGGAGCCCCAGACAGACAGCTAGAGCCGAGCAGAGCAGGCCTCACCCACCACAACTGACTGTCCCACCAACACCTCCCTCTGCTTGGCCAGGGGAGCCTCTGTCTCTCTGTGCTGACCCCTCAACCCTGTTCTATTACTGCATGACGTAGCAACAATGTCCCTTCATTTCCACCGACAGACAGACTGGCCACCTAAATGCTCTGAGCTGTGCGCAGGGACCTGATGGTTGGAGGTATTGCACTCCAGGCTTTGGAGGGAACTCTATGGATGGGGGGAGGGGCTTGCATTTTAAACTGGTAGTATAATTCAGATTAAATTATGTGTTGTGTTCTGTTTTAACATTCACAGTATGAATAAGCTCTAAACATATATATATATATATATATATATATATATATATATATATATATATATATATATATATATATATATATATATATATATATAACTCGTACAGCTCTATAAGAAGAAAGAAGAGTGGTTGTTGATAACTCCTGACCTGTGTATTACTGTGTGATGTAAGGAACAGGAAAGGTCAGGATTATGTTTACACTATCAGGTCACATGGGAAAGCCTGACTCCCAGAAAGGCAACAAGAACAGAATTTGAGCGTAGCTGAGAGAAAACTGTTAACACGGCCACAATGATTGCACAGTGTCTTCATCTGGGCGGCGCTCCAGGTGTTTCACAATCAAGATTCTAAACTCAGGTAATGTGGAATGTGTGTCCATACGAAGTATCTGCAGCTCCACAAAGCAGAAGTGATTCCCTGTCATGTATTCCTAGTTTCTCTTCATTCCCAGACAGATCACTCCTTTGTGTGCCAGAGTGTGCTCTGAGTCCACACTTGTTCCAGACACTGGGGCCGACCCGTAGCTGCCTTCTCCTGCTAAAGGTGGAGTAGTGTAGGGACCACACACACTGTGACCCATCCTACGTGCAGAGGTGTGTGTGTGCTGAGGAAAGCATTTGCGGCAGGATTTGGTTGGAGAAAGCACAGGGATTGTTATCTAGGCTCAGTGTGGGGCAGATTCCTCTGAGCCTGCTGACAGTGGACCATCACCTGAAGGCTGGGTCAAAGGGAAACATTTGGTCCTGTCCAAATGCAGACTGGAGGTATAGAATACAAACATTTGCTCTGATTTCAAACCCTCAGTTAAACAAATGAAGCAAGGTTTAAATCTGACTCATTTCTGACCTTTTGAGCTTTGCTGCAGTTGATCATCATTTCCTGAAGTTGGATAAACAAGGAATTTCAATTTAGATGTGATCAGAGCATCATCTCCATCTAGTGGTTAGTGAGCAAATATTTCCACTTTTAACATTATTGTTAAGGAAATAATCCACAAAATGGCGTCAAATGTGCTTTTAACTAAACAGCCACATACTCAGCATTTAGGGTGCTGGAAAAAACTAAAAACATTAAATGCATGAGAGACCTCGAACCCCGACATTTTTAATCTATAACTAACACACACACACACACACACACACACACACACACACACACACACACACACACACACACACACACACACACACACAGATGTATTTGTGTAGATGGCACTAACTATATTCTAAGAGTTAGTGCCATTTAGAACTCTATATTCATCATAAAGACAGATTTGACAGTGAATAACTATATTGTATATTGTGTCTTTTAAAATAAAAGAAGTGTACTGGTCAAAACTGGTTTTTAGATCCTGATCAGTAAGACTTAGTTTTCATTTATCATAAATAAGATGTCATGCAACAAACCTAAAACACTGAGTATTAAATCTAAATCCATTTAAGTTATTGGTAAAGTATGTTTTTAAAAAGATTAGATGAAGGAAAAGGCACAAAGTGGATAATGTCATGGCTTGCTTGTCTCAGCTGCCCACAGTGAGACGAAAACCCCTGTTTGAGTTTCCTGGTAGATTTTTAGTTTCTGTAAATCACTGCGAATAATTAAATTAAAGAACAGAATTTCTTTTTCCAGTTTCCCTCGTTAGTTATACACAAATCATGATTGTGTTGCGTCAGCATGTTCTGATGAGGTTGATACATTTCATGAACTGGAACTAAGCAGCATTTTGCTGGCTGAGAAAGTGCCTACTTTTAAATACTTAATTGACTTAAACAGGAAGTGACTAAATAGATGTGACAGTGTGGAACCAATGGGGATGATGCAAACGATCAGGTCAAAGCGGACCATTTCAGAACCCAGTGGGATGTGGTAGTGTTTACAGCCCAGTGCAGAAGGCCTCCTAGGCAGCATGTCCCACACTTATTGGACCTGCTAGGTGCTGGTCATTTGGTCTGATTCAACTACGACATACAGTGGCTTGCAAAAGTATTCGTACCCCGTTTGAACTTTTCCACATATTGTCACTTTAAAGACCAACCCAAAATGGTATACAATTACGCTGCCGAAACCAGTCACCCATGAGTGGCAATCACCAATCACACGGGTTGGCTGTTAATTTTCTGATTTAGTTACAGGTGCAATTTGCTACATGATCTGGAAAAATGAAACATTAAAATCACTGTAACATAGACAAACAAGTTTTTATATCTCTGCATAATGGATTAGTTTAAGTCTCATAATCTGTTTCTTTTTTCCATAGTTTGAATTTTCCTTAATTCATTTTACTTAGTTTAGTTGAAGGTTACTTACCTTAGTTTAAAGAATTTGTTTACCAAAATAATTTAACAGGAAGTTGAAGTATTATTAATATTTATTTTTGTAGTTTGGAGAGCAGTTGTCAGTGATGCATATGTGAATAGTGCTTGCTGTTTAAAAATGCCAGAGCACGAATTCACTCCATCCGTTGTTCTAAACCCCAGGCAGCAAAGGATGACAAACACAGTTCACGTACTTTTTCAGGCCATCGGCCAATAATGATCGGTGGCCGATGGATCGGAACACCGCTAAGTTCGCTAGTTCACTTCGGTGGTTGAAGCTACAAGGTGCTACAGGACCGGTTCTCATCGTGTTTCATCAAGGATGTTTCCTATGTAACGCTTTTGGGAATTTCATCTTAGAATTCCAACAACTAGGCTGTCAGTAAAGGGTTGCCTGCTCATTTCTGTTTTCAAAAAGACCAGTGGAGCGAACACAGTGTGGCCCAGAGTTGCAGCTGGTAACTGAAGAGATTAAGAGGAGTGTATAGGTGAAGTGTTTACTCAGCGGTTCCCCTTTGGGCCCGTTTTAAAGTCGTTTTCAGGCAACTGGTTCATTTCAGATGTGAGTGACTGCTCCCCACCAGCCTCAAGATCTGCTTGCAGCAAAACATCTGCTGAGATGTGATGGCTGCTCTGAGGAAACAGCCAATCAGATTCTAAACCATTTTCCATACAGTTTAGGTGGCGTTTAGCCATGTTAGATAAATGTACTAAACATACCTCCAGTCTTCATTCAGGACATGACTGCAAATGCGCTGATATTCCAAAATAACCCTGATCCATTAATTACATTCCTGAAGATTTTACCATCCAAGACACACAGATGACTCATTCCTGAAGTTCTTCTCAGCGTTTGGGTTTAATCACTGGAAGAGCGTAACATGGAGATGTGAGAGATGTTTCAGTAGCGCCTTCATCAGATACAGGAGCCCGCTGGGCTGCCTCCATCTCTGTTCATCTGTTGCTGCAGTGACGCTGCCGCCGGGCAACCAAACCTTCTCAGCATCTTATTTATTCTGTGCAAGAGTGAAACATAATCAACATTTATTTTAATATCTGGTGTGCTTGTTGAATTCCTGCTTTGACGTTCCATTCCTATTTTGTATATATGTGGCTTTCAGAGGCTCAATGCAATGTTGTGGTTTCTAAGGACATTTCAGCACCTTACCAAGAGCTTTAGCTTTCCCAGTATCCCACATATGCTTGACCTGGGTAAACAAGTGTGTGCAATAATTTTGGGGAAAAACAAACGTATAAAAAAAACAAAGGTGTTGTCATCCAGGATGTTGCCCGTTCTTTGACATTTTGCATTGCTTTGGTTTTGAGTTCAGAGGCTGGATCAGCAAGCAGCTTGTTGCTAAAGCCATCTCCAGAACCAGCACTGAGAGCCACCAGAGCACATCACCGGCAGGTCAAGGGTGTTCCTCAGCTCACTACATGATACTTCCTTGTGTAACCTGCAGTGTCAAAGTTCATGCACAATGGCAATAAAATCTTGGTTGTTTTGCCCAACTTTGTTGTGTGTCTTCATCAGGGAAGATCGCTGAGGGCTTTAGTCCTCGCTGAAAAACGAATAACAGCAAAATGACTCGAATGCAGCTAAAGTAAATCAAAACGAGTCTCAGGGTTCCTTCTTACAGATTCAGCAAATAGTCATAGATACTCACATATTTGGACAAAGGAATATTTAGGATTAATTTGAATAAGACTAAGAATTCGCGTCCCGGAAATGAAAATGTACTTGAATGTTTTTTAAGAGACTGGTAAAACTTTCCAGAAACACCAGCAGGTTTTGATTTGAAGACGGAGAAGCAGAGGGGAGGACAGAAGGTTTGTTTGGCTGGAGGCAGGATGGGGGGATGCTGAGCTCAGTCCCGTACTGCACCTACTGAAGAATGGGTTGAGTTCATCCTCCTGCTGGGAGCCTGTTATCTTCCTTGTCCCTGAGCACACAGCTCAGGTTGTCCTCTGGGACTTGCTCTCCAGCTTCTACATGTCTGCCTCCTTGCTGTCTCCTATCTTGGCTCTACGTTCCTTCTTTGTACTCTTCAATTATTCCCTGTCTCCCTCCCAGAAGGCTCTTTTTCCTCATTCAGCAGTTCCTTCAGGTCACTGGTGATCCAAGGTTTGCCTTTAGGGAACCCTCTTACTGTTCTGGTGGAGGTGGGGTTGTCCACCCAGAACGTTCTAGTCAGTAATAGACTCAGTCATGGCATTGATGTGCCCTCCATGTGGCTGGCACAGAGCATCCCAGTCTGTTGCCTGAAAACAAGTCTGTAGTGCGTCTTCCACTTCCTGGAGTCATCTCCTCCCAGTTATCTTCATTCCAGGTTGCCTCTGAACAGGAGCTTCATAGGGAGTTATTGAACTGTAAACTTGGAAACTTTGTTTTTGTTTAGTCTCCTTTTAACAGATAACTTTAGTTGCCAACCAGCACATTTCAGCTTATAGCCTTCATCAGGGTGGGGACAACATGGTGTCCCATAGGTTTTTATTGTTATGAATTCAAGTTGCAGAATCATTTCTATCTTTGGAGGGGCAACACGGCGATAAATTCTCCACCCGTTAAGTAGTAAGTAAAGGTAGATCTGTAGTCTTTGTGGAACTGAGGAGTTTCATTTGCACCAGAAGTTTTTTACTGCATACAGCGATGGCCGTCCCACCATGTGGCAGGACTTCTTATGCAGCAGGTCCCAGTCCCAGTCGTGACCTGTCCAATGGTCGGCCCGACCTTTCAGAAGGTCCAGAAATGCCCCGACGCTCTGAACCTCCTCACAATCAACAAGACGTCTTCCTCATATAATCTTCAAGTGTTTGGTTTTCTCCTGATGCTGCAGACAGCCACTACTGAGGACTTCACATCAGCACCAGAGATCGTTTCCGACTTCACCGTCTCACGGCTGTTCTTTTCCACCATGGTCGCATTGCAAAAGTATTCACACCCCTCAGTTATTTTCACATTCTATCCAGGTTTTATGTGAGGGGCTACACACTGTAAAATATATATTTTCATAATATGGAAATAGTTTTGTATGCATGTTTTCACCACTTTAGATACTCTGAAATAAAATCTAGTGAAACTAATAGCTTTTACAAGATATTGAAGTGGTAACCAGAGTCCAGCTGTGTGTGATTTAATCTCGGTATAAACCTGGCTGTTCTGTTTCTGGCCCCAGAGGTTCCTTAGAGAACAACCAGCATCTTGAAGACCAAGGAACCCAGCAGACAGACCAGGGAGAAGGTTTTAAACCAGTCTACCAAACTTTGCACATCTCCCAGAGTTCTGTTCAATTTATCATCTAAACATTGAGAGAATGAACCATCTGCAGACCTACCATGGAGGTCTCTTAATGTGGTTTCATAACTGAAGTACAGATGTAAGTGGATTATTCAAGTTAATATTTCAAAAAACATTTTTTACAAATGGAAAGCAAGATTTGACAGCATCCAGCAAGATTTCGTTTTCCATCAATTATCATTTGAAGCATGAATGAGGTTTCAAACCATTAAGCCGGAAACCGTTAAACTTCTGAAAATACACACATGTTGAGACTTACATTATGTAACTAAGAATGTATCATCTGAACAGTATAAACTGTTCAGATGATAGATGCTAACTGTGTTTTAGCTGTGGTTTAGTTATAATAGACATTTATGGCCAACATGTTTTTCAACTAGAACAAAAGTTATTTATCATCAATTCTACATTTCTGGTTATGCAATCCAGTCCAAATGTTCTAGTGCTGTGTTCAGACAAATAACATGTTTAGAATAAAGCATTAAAAGTCGTTGCTAACAGAAAAAAAAGAAATATTTCAACCTCTCAGCATGACTATAACAAAGAATCCAGTCAACATTTTGCTGATCAGAGTCTGAACCCAGGAACTATGGGTTCTATGAAGTGTTTCAAATAGCATCTCTTTCATTTCAGGGGGAGTTGAAAACAGATCTAGCTGGTCTAGATATGGAGAGGATTTTATTGCATAAAATCTCCAGAAATTTTAATTAAATTTTAATAATTTTTCAGAAGAGGTTTTAGTCTAGAACATGTTGAGAAAATGAACTTGTCTTTTTAATCCTCCTATCCAGATTTCTTGTTCACCAAAATGTATCTGCATGGGAATGTTGTCTGCTGGAAAATTGTCTTCACATTAACTTCTAAAATAAAAGAACGTCTTGTTAAAACATTGGGAATTTGACCAACAATTGCTTAGAATTGGAATTCCAACACTAAAGACAATCCCTAAATTCCACCGATCAATTTCTCTTTCTGGAAAAATGTGCCTGGAGAGTGCCTCCATCTGAAACATTTGTGTTCTAAGCTAACATCAAGAGTCAACTATCCATCAAAATTCAAATCCTAAAATACAAGACGTCTTTTAATTTGTAGGCCTAACTGTTTTGTATAATTTATTACATTAATATTCTAAAAAGAATTTCGATCAAAACTTTGCACTGACAGCAATTCTCAGTGAAGTTTCAGGTAGATTAATGAAGTTTTATACTAAAGGAAGTAGTTTGTGTAAGAACAAGGTGGCAGTGTTGATTTGTTGACTTTTCTCCCGCATTTTTCATCAATGTCTGTAGGTCTAAAAATGAGCCTAAGCTCCAGGTAATCAAATGTTCTCAACAAATCTAAAAATAAAAGCTCTTTACTTAATCAAATCACTGCTCTCTATTAAAGGTAGAGTTTCCCCTTGTCCCTTTTTTGAATAGCTGCATAAGTGCATGACCGTCTTACTTTGCTCTTCTGCTCCTCAGAGGTTTCGCGTGAAATAAATCTTCCCAAATCCACTCTGGTCTTATTTCTTTCTACTGAAGCCTTCCTCTTCTTCCCATAAACATGTACGTAGTTCGCTTCTTGTGACTCTCACCCATGTTCAAAGTTTACAGTGAGAGCAGCGGAGCTACAATGAACGGCTAGCACTTGAGTTTTTACTGGCCTGCAGCTCTCACAGAGGTCTAATTTTTTCACCTCCTTTTTCTGAATACATAATGTATTAACAACTTTCAGAATGGAAGGACCATTTCACCCAGTATTACAAGGGTTTCTGAACAGGATTACCAACTATAGCTTTAAATCTGTTGCATCTGATGTCCCAACTGGAATTCTAGGAGCAATTCCTTCATTACAGAATAATGGCCTCTTTCAAGCGTCAACGGTTGTTCTCAAGTTGTCCAACACCCTTAATTCTTCAGTCTGTTCAGGCATCAGGGGAGCTGGGGCCTGTTTCATGTAAATTCCCCCTTTTCTAATCAGTTCTGTAGAACTTAAGATGACATTTTCTTTTCTATCTAAACCAGATGTATAGAGATTGCTTGTTAGTCCCTCTGCCTCAGGTCATTTGATTTTAAAAGAATGATTCACAGGAATCTTTAACTGAGTTTTAGGATAACCACCTTCATCCAATTAAAGACCAAACTCTCTCCAAGTTAGAATCATGGAGCTCAGAACCTGATATGTCACTTTCATTAGAAATATTGGCACTCTAGCCATTAATCATGGATTTATAAATAAACATTGGTTATTTTTGTTTTCAAATTACAAAAGTATACACAATTTTATTCAAACTCTAAAAAATGCCAACCTGTACATAACCAAATCGTTTGTTGTTTTTATAACCGGTGAGCAGTACAGGAGGTTCTGTTAACAGTCGGCTCTCCATGGCCTGCCGGTGCTGTTGTCTGCTGATGAGCCCAACGCAGAAAGCGGAGTTCTGCAGCTCTCAGTTGTAGTGGTTTATGTTTTGTTCACATGACACCTTTTTCATGTACTGCTATCAATACGGTGATATTTGGAAAAACTGCAGTACTATTTAATAGAAATAGTCAGAGAACCACTGCTCCAGGCCAGGGTCATAGATCCAGATGTTTCTTGATGTTTTCAAGGTTTTCTCATAGGTTTATGGAGCTGTTCAGTTTACTGGTTTGATTTACTAAAGATGCAGCAAATGTAAAACACAACACTTAATATTGCCAAAATACACTATTATAGGATGCATGTTCAGATTGAGCTTTTATGAAGTGATTGAAATGCTTTGGTCTTCACAGTCAGACATCCAGCTATTAAAAAGGGAAGGTTAGATAAGGTTAAAAAGGGAAACACTGGTGGTTTTCTAACCAGTCCAGTAGAACTTTAGCAGAATCAGCACCTCTACACCTTCTACGCACCTCACAAAGGAGTACATTTGACAAGAACTAAATCTTTCAAGTCAACATGTATGAAAATGTTGGAGGGATTGTACACGGTAGCAGATGGTACCTGACGGCTGGTAAACATGAGGTTCTGGAGTTGACCCGGGGGCCAAGTCTGGCGCAGCTTTGCAGCCTAATTCTAACTGGACTCTAATGGGTCTGCATTTCCAAACCTCTGTTTTAATCCTGGGTTTAAATTTGCTCCTCTACTGCAAAGTGGAAAATGCGAAGAACAGCTTGGATTTAGACCTAAGGACCATGGGCTGTGAAATGCAGTGCTTTAAATGTCCAGCAGATGGCAGTAGACTGCCATGAGAGCTGAGCCGAGGACGGAATTTCTTCTGATCAAGCCATCCTCTCTTTTCTGAAAAATGTGAAAATGGACAACATAGCTGTTTGTGTTTCATCATGACCTGTCCAATGATCTACCTGTCTGTTCCACATGAAACACGGGTTACAGTTGTGAGGCATTACAGGCTGTGCTTTGCTTTTTAGATTTTGTCCTCAAACTGCAGCGGGAAATGAAAACAGTCTCCTGCTTGCCAGGAAAAATGCAGATTTTCCACCAAGAAAAGCGTTATTGGCCCTGTTTCAACTGCTAATCGGCTTTGTGACAAACTCTTTTCTCTGTGCTAATCTCAAACTCCCAGCACACCCCATCTGGGCAGACAGAACAAAGGTAAGACTTTTATTTTAAATGAAATTACAGCACAAAAAGCAGCTTGTAATCCTCTGCCTTCTTAGCAATGCTGCTGCTCCTCCATTCAAACACAGTTCAGAGCTAAGTGCTAATTCTAATTTATCAAAGAAGAAAGATAATGGGACACCTCAGATGAGCGCTGATTGCTAAAATGCATGAGAGTGACAAGTGGCCGTGTGAGGACAGAGTTCAGTGTGCTGCCTGCCACACAGGTTGCTTTGCCCTTCACTCTGCATCCACTCTGATCAACCAAGCCTTGAAATTAGCAGCTTGTTAGTGAGCTTTGTCCCCAATCACACCCCTCCAGGTCCAGCTGGCACCGAGCCTCAGCCCAGAGGTTAGGTTCACTATTCCTCTGTATCCCTTCCCTATGCCATCATTTCCTCGGATTTGAATGAAAACATAGGCAACTCGGTGTGGACCGGTTACCAGCATCATGGTTAACTGAGACTGAAAGAAGTTCTAGTTTCCACACCACAGAGCTCTCCCGTCATGCAGTTCCTGTATTTCAAGTCCTAAGGAGAGGCCAGAGAAAGTGTTGGAGTAACCCCCAAGTGTTGGAGGTATTGAAATCCCTCCTAATGGCAGCAATTCCAGATGGATGTGTGGAGCCGTATGGAGCTATGCGGAAGGACATCCATCTGGCAAGAGTCAGGTTCTAAGGATGGCTATTTTGAAAAACTGATTTTACTACCACAATAGATTCATGTCTAATATATATGTGATTCGGCCGATGTGTTTTCTGTTTGTCAAATGCTATGTTGGTGCTCTGTAAATTGGTCGGTTCCACTGGGATCATGTGATCTATCAAGGAAATATTTCTGGTGTTTTGGTAGAATCTGTGGAAAAGTACCTGCAATAGAAAATCTCCTTTAGCCCACTCAGCTTGGCTAAATATGGCTGCCCTGCTGAGCTAAATGTCTATATGATGATGAATTTGAGTCCAAGCAGGACCAGACTATCCTAAAACAATAATGCTATCTCTATTTTATACAGTCTTACATTTTCTTTATTTGAGTGTACAAAGAGTCTTCAATAAGATTCAACAAAACCCTGGTAATCTGGTCCTGGGTCTCGGTCAGTTCACTTCACCAATTTGCTATTTTCTCCCTCACTATTTAAATTTATAATAAATCTTCCCTATGTGCTTAAACCATTATATCATTACATTGACATTTAATTCATGAATTCTAAACATAATCATAACAATTCTCAAATCCCATGGATTTTGTGTATTATTACATGGCACCTTAATTTTTCTTGGTTCTAATCCACATTTCTCTCAGATGATTCTTGTGAAATATTACTGACCTATGAGCACATCACAGTAGACCATGAGCAGAAAAGAGAATATTGAATAGATGCTTGTGAAAGTGGGTATGATATGTGCCCTTTGTGAGTATGAATTGATGTGTGCCTGCTATGAAATGTGCAGCGGATGGCTTCAAAATACGTTGGGTACAGAACTGCAAACACATGAAAAAGTGAAAGAAAAAGCATTGAATGTTTTGTGCACAGTAACCCTCCAATGGAAAGGTGATAATCCATTACATAATCCACTGTTTTTCACACCGAAGGCTTTATGGTGCAACACTTGTCAGCATAGTTATCTTGCAGACCAAGAAGGTCCTCGGTTTAAATCCCAACCTTGCCTCTTTCTGCATGCAGTTTGCCATTAGGAGTTTCGATCTGTCCTGCACACTGATGGACTGGGACCCGTTATGATGACTACCTTCCTTCTTTAACTAGACAATCTTTTACCCACTGGCATAACAAACTGCATTTATTGTAACTAGAATGGGATAGAAATATACTGAATTAGAATCTGTCTACAGTACATGAGGGGATTGTATTGGATTGATTATTCCTGCATATTAATTAAATAGTTCTGTTTGTGCTTATGATAATTGTCATGAGCTGGTGAGATAAAAAAATAGAAACCAAACTGCGAGGTGTAAGATGGGACTTAACCCATGCTGACAAAAATGGAGCTGTGATGGCCTTCAAATAAAAGCACACATCACTCTTAGCTCTCCATATAATGCTTAAAACTGAACTTCCCTTTCAAATGCAGCTAGATGAAGAGCTGGTTGAAGTGGCGCATTTTAGATGTGTAGGACAAAAGTTTCAGACTATGTAAATGTTCACTGTCCAGTCAACAGACACTCGGAATGCAATCATTATCCGACTCACCTTCAATTTATTCATCTGCTGTTATACAATTTGTTTACTTTCAGCATCTTCCCATTTTCTGGGAGTAATCTGAAGGACCACATATGTTACATAAGATCTCAAACATTTAAATGATTTTGCATTAAAAAATGACAAACCCTGCAAGTAAAAAACAGACAAGATGTGTTTGAAATGTGGAATATAATTACAACTTGTAAAAAAAAAAAGTAAAATCAGAAATAATTATTGTTAGATTCTGTCTAAATTCTGCTTTAAGAGGTGTTATTGGCATAAATCTATCATGCCAAGAGTTCATATGAATTAAAAGCAGATATTAAAGGTGTATAAATAAACACAGTTTTTATTGTAACGAGATAAAGCTTCAGAAACAGGAAGTAGATCAATATTAACTTTATTTAGAGAAACACGGTAATGTCAGACCAATTTTATTTTACTATTTACCGTTTATTTTTGCTTTATAGCAACCTGAAAACATGCATGTATGGAACAGGGGGAAAAAACTACAGAATGAATTGGTAAATCATTGAGCAAAGGAAACAGTTATACAACAGTCTTCCATCACTTGTACCACAGGCTGTGGTTTGATCTATAAGGACCCAAAAGTAGGATGAAGGCAGGAAGACAAATCTGTCATAGAACCCAATGAGGATATCAATCCAAACTCAAAGGAAATTACAGACATATAGCTGCTTACTAACTATGGTAATAATAAGAAACGATGTAGCACGGGGACATGGAAGAAAAAAAGGATGATCAGAGAAAGACCGAGTGACCCAAGCTGTAGATAAACGAGGAGGCTGGTTGGTGGATTAGGAAGCAGGTGTGTGAGAACAGATGGGCTGCTGCAGCGGGAAAACGATGGAAGATAACTAAAGAAAGAAAACATGAACCAACAACACCTAAACACAAAACACAAACCCTCACCCAATACTGGAAGCTCAGGCCTGCATCAATAAAGGTAGTTGGTGAAAAAAATAAGATCTTATTATTAATGATCCATTTCTCACAGGACAGAATCTCTGCTTCATATGTATTTATCAGGAAAATAGAACCCAATGAAGATATCAGTTTGTTATAACTGGATATAATTTAAATTAATTAAAAAAAGTAATTGGTGGTTGCACACAAACAGTTTAGATGTGATTTATTTACGACAAATAAATCCCTCTGAGAAACATGCTTCCTTTGGGAACTGCAGGATAGAAGAATATCTATTTATATGAGGTGGTTGTTTTGTTTAGTGACACGCCTCATAATGAGCGAGCACATGGAAAGAGCGGAGAGTAAGAATGTGCTTTAATCGGAAAAACCTGAAACAGAACGAGGGTCCGGCTGGAAGAAACAGGATCCCAGAAGAATAAGAAGTAAAGCTAACTACAAATATTTTTTTTAGAATGAATTCCCTTCAGTTACTTTGGTCTCTAAATAAGGAAAGCACGGCCTCGTTGCTGCAGCTGACCAGTCATTGCAGTGTTCTGGAAATACCAGCAGGTAAACTACTGTATCACACTACTAACAAATGAAAAACAGCATATTTTCTGGCATAAAAGCATTAAATGTGTTTTACTCGACTCCTAAAAATAACAATTATGACGTCACAAATAGGCATTTACAAGATGTTTCATGTGGTGGACTGAGCTTGTAGAAAACCCAAGAAGACTGAAGGAAACACACTGAAGTCTCTTTCCTTTTTTTATTTAAATGAGGTTATTCCCAGGGAGTGTTTGGTTCTGTGAACTGAGTCTAATATGTCAAATCTGTCAAACGTCCAGGACAATGCTGAAGGAGGCTTTTGTGAAGGTGGAGGAGGCAGCAGCCAGCTCGTCATCTCAGGAGACGGTGGCCGGCTGACTGGACGAACTGTCACATTCCGCGCCTTTGTGTGTCCATCTCATCTTGTGGGGCCATTGTGAAGGCTGGACAGCCTGATCCCACCTCGGGAATCCAGCCGTCCTCCCTGCCTTCTGTGCGTGTCAGCTTCCCCCTTCTCCCTGCAAGGGATTTCATTGTCTGGCCCCTCCCCCTTCCTAGACCAGACCCCTTGAATGCTACACTGATCAAGGAAAAATAATCAACTGCCCTTTTGTTTCGGCAACCAGTTCAACAGGAGAAAATAAACTTATGGTAATGAATCCTTATCATTTGTGGTTCAGATGCAGGGTGAAAGTGATTTTTCTTCCAGTGGCATGGGGCCGTCCAGCAGAGGGACCCTGCTGCGAGTGAGGGCCCAAAGCCAGTTGACAAAGCTCCAGCACATTCTAATGTTCGACTGCTGCAGCTTCTTTCACTGGTTTATCGTGACTCTCACCTACAGCTAATCCCTCATGCGTACGTGTGGAGGGGAGGAACTATAAGACTAACAGTTTCAGTCTGTAGGTTAGGAATCTATGATCACAGTTTCCTTCATGTGCGCAAACAGTCGCTGAATGGGAGGAGAAGGATCAGCCCTTCACCGACTTGATCAACAACAAAGTTCAGAGGATGGCTGGGAGGCTAGATGGATGGATGGATGCATAAGGTTTTAATTTAAATTTACTGGTCCACAAACCCTTTTAATTTATGTAATCAAATTTCTCCTTGAAGGAATCTGACTTCTGGTTTCCATTTAAGATTGCAGCTCACTTTTCAAACAGGTTGTTGATGTCAGCAATGAAACCAGACTGTATTCTTTTTGGTATTCTATAGAAATGTTTATTGTAAGCTAGTTATTTTAAGACCTAACAATTCCCAAGAAGAGAACAACACCAAGAAATGTGCTATTGACTGGAATCGGGTCGATTTCAGCTTGAGTGATGACCTGTAAAACTTCTGATTGTGTCCAGAGCAGTGAACAAACAACTCATGTAGCACTAAACACAACAGTCTTTGGTGTGAACGTCGATGCTGAGGGAAGACTCGGAAGAAGTACCGCTGAGATGTTTAGAAATCAAGCCAGAGGAAGCACAGTGAAACAAGAAGCTATTTAAAAATTAACTGTGACTGATGGATCATCCTGTAAATTTGCTGACAATTTTTAACATCCACTTCGCTTTCTCTCCAGTACCAAAGCTGTCTGTGTGGGAACAGACTGACAGCATTATCCCCACCGGAGCTGTGGACTGTGTGCGAGGGGCCTGGTAGGTTACAGCCCTGAGTTCATCCTTTCAGCGCCATGCTTGAGCAGAAGAGTGGGGTGACGACCCCATAAGAAAGGCCCTATTTAAATGAAGCCGCTACACAATGTGAGATTACACTTTGAGGTGTGTCGGACATGCTCCCCGCATACAGAACCGAAGCAGCCAGGGAGATAAAGATGAGAAAACGCTGGAAAATTACAGCACACCTTGGTGCTATCTCCCCTCGGCAGAGCTGGAGGTGAGAGATAGAACTGTACTAAAAATGCTGGGAAAAGAAGAACGACCTTTTACAATATTATACCCAGGCAGCAGGCTGAGCATCAGTATCTGTCCTCAGCACTGCGTTATGCTTAAGTGGCTGTTTTTCCCCAGTGACAGCTCAGAGAGACGTGCTGGAAACCAAATAAGCTGCAGTTTGGTTATTAGTTTAAACAAAATACTCATACAGAGGAGGTTATCCTCTTACTGTTAAGGAATACAGTTTTTATCGCGCAAATCTCATTTTATTAATATTTTTCCTGTATAGGGATTTCTTTGAGAGACAGGCTCTTATTACCTAAAGACTCCTGTTTCAGTACCACCCAGTGTATCCTTACCGTCTGGCTTTTTAACGTGTAAAACACAAGCAGCTAACCTCTGTGTTTGACTGATATGTATACTGTGCCTTTGTTCCCACTTTATCAAATTACAACCACAAACTTCAATGAATTTTACTGGGATTTCATGAACTAGACCAACAAATTATTTTTTTAATAAATCAGAAACGTGGGGCATGCGTTTGTAGTTGGTGCCACGGATTTTGGCTTCGTAAAACTGGCTTTGTAGAACCACCTTTCATCCCATACATAGTTGCAAGTCTTTTGTAATGTCTATACAAGAACTGCACATAGAACCTAAACTTTGGCCCACACCTGCCCTGTATTTAGCACCATCCATCTAACCATTGTTGTGAAATCAGACTAGAAAGAAATAACAGTATTACCCTGTTTACACTACCCTTTTTAGGTAGTGTAAACAGAGACCAGTCCGAGCTCGGTAACCGAGATAACTATCGAGTGTAAATGGAACGCAAACTGAACTGAACCGAGCCAGACACAACCGGACCGCGCTAAATGCAGACCAATTCCATGTGTGGGTTCAGCTCGGTTTTCCCTTATCTCGGTTATCTGATAACGAAGAGCACATGAGCAGACCGCGTCATCTCCTTACAGCCAGCTGACATTTCTGACATTCATAAAAATACTAGCTTCCCCACCGTGAAACACGATTTCCAGTGATGATTCTGCTTAGCAGCGTGATGAACCTCAGCGTCTGTCGTTGTTTCCTGCGTCTGTAAATCCTGATTAGACGTTCGTTTGTCTCATCCACTTCCCAAAAGCCGACTCTGTCAAGTAAATTCATCAAAAGTTGCCGTCTTCGCCTGACTCTCCGCAAACAACGACGTATCACCAAACATAACTTCCTGAATGTTATGGGCGCCGCCATTTTGATTTGCTTGGTGCTTCAATCCTAGTGAGCAGTAGTACCGCAGATCGTCACTAGGAGGCGAGGAGCCAAGGAACCGAGATAGCGTGATGTGTAAACGGTCGTCAGAACCAAGCTCGGCTTGGTTAACTGAACCAAGCTAGGACCGAGCTCAGCCTGGATCGGTTTAACAAGGGTAGTGTAAATGGGGCTTATGACTCTTGTTTTTAAGGTTTGACCGAGGTAAAAAGACCTAGAGCTTACAGGCTAAGGTTGCTAGCAATTTTGAAACAATGCTATGCTGATGTGTTTTTGGTGTGTTTTACAGTTATGACAAACTTTATTTCCATACAGGTTTTCAACACTGATGGGACATTAATGGTGGTGTATTCCAGTCCACTCATTACAACAGAATTTGGCTTAAAAGTATTTTTAAATGAACTCTGAATGTCCACTAGCATTAGCTGCTATTAGCTTCCCTAATAATTTACTAGCAACCCTAGTAAACGTGACTATGGCTTGTTTAAACATTATGAGTGTTTTCATTTAGCTCCGCCATCGTTTCTATAGTGCTACGAGCATTAGTACAGCATTTATAGGGAACATTAATGTCAATTTAATGGTGTTTTGTATAAGATTAACCCATCAAGCTGATGGCCACATGACCGATCCTCCTCCACATCCCTCTATAGCTTCATAAGTTACTGATTTTAGTCTTAATTATTTCCAGGAGAAATAATCACATTAATAAAAATCAAGTCTCCTAAAGGTAATTAATTTAAATTTTTAGCAAATCATTCTTTAAAATTGTATTTACTCAAATAATGTTTTATCTAACTTGGAGTTGCATTGTGAATGGATTGAACACATATCAGATGTTCTAAATTAGTTAAGCTAATTTACCCACATTCCATAAGATGAACTTTGGTTGTCCTAGACCCAAGACTCACCGAATTATTCTGATGATGATGGTGTTCAACTATCTTTATTTGTCCTTTTGTTTGTACATAGCTCCTTAGTTTCTTTAATCTTAATTTTGTTTGCTCAGTAGTTTAGTTATCTTTCACTAGCCCAGTAGGGAGGATTTGTTGATTGAGATATAGTGGTAATTCAGATAAACAGCATTCTATAGTGGTGTTCTCTGGATGTTTATTTATTTCTTATAATAAATTCTTATACTTGAAGAGAAGTTGTCACTCATTCCATGTGTGTGTGCAGAGTTTGCTGTTAGAAGAATGGCAGTGCTCGAATCACCCTTTCAACTATTGTCGTAATATCAGATGTGTGGGCTGATATTCCCTGGACAATTTCTAATAGACAGAGTTATTTAATAAACATTAAATAACTTAATACATGCATTAGGGCACAACACCATCAACTCTGACCAGCTTTTTGATCGTGCTGAAAAGGATGCCCACAGCATCATGACGCCACCACCATGTTTCACAGTGGGGATTTGTCCAGGATGATGTGTAGTCTTAGTTTTGCTCCACACACCATATTTGGCCATATAGTATAATCTAATCTGAGCAGATGTTTGCTGTGTCTCCTACATTAGTTGTTGCAAACCATAAGCAGCACTTCTAGTTTTCTATAAACAATGGCTTTTTCCCTGCTTATCTCCTATAAAAGCCGCAGCATGACTGACTGTTCTGTCCCCTCCCATCTGATCTATACACCTCCTCCAAAGTGACCCTGCACTCTCCTTCTCGTTCTCCTTTCCAACTCTTTCAGTTTAGGTGGATGTCTGTGTCTTTGCAGCTGTGCCATCCTCTTTCCATGTTCAAATGATGGATATGAGAGAGCTCTGTAGGATGTTCAAAGTAGCAGCATTTTGCACTTTTGGTGGCATCAGAGGAAAGCAAATGCATACCAACCTTTTTAGATTTTAATTTATAAGAAAAACGAGAGCGGTGTATCATGTTCCCGTCACTTTGCATTACTCAGTGCTGATTGTAATGCGGGAATTGGGAACATTTTAATGGTAAGTGGGGAGCAGAATTATAGCAAGGTCGTAAGAAAAAATAATCCACAATAAAAGCATTACAATTGAGGAAAGCATGAAAGCAAAATCCTAAAGAAAAGTAGTCATTGAAAACTGGATTTTTCTAATCATTCTAAATAACCTTTGAATCTGTTTCTGAAGGCAAACTTGTCATGATTTGTTTGACGAACCCGAACACAGCCACACACAGAGCTTAGTTAAAGAGTTTTTACTGAAGGTTGCGGGTTGTGGAGGATGTGGCCAACAGTTCATACCAGGCTGGAGCAGGTGAGTGGTGATGGCAGGAGCAGGTGGACGTGCAGGAGCTGGAGAGCTGCGGGTGCTGTGCTGTTGAGCGAGGCAGACACTGGGACCCAGGAAACATGCGGAACAGACGAGGGAGTGCTGAGGTCCAGAAGGAGCCGGTAGCTCAGCGGAGTGAGTCCTCTAGTGATGTTACGTTATGTGCCGAGGCTTCGAGGCGTGTGTCGAGTAATGGAGGGGGCGTTTCCGTGAAGCGCATATCGAGGCTTGCTTCATTTAGGGGAGGAGCCGAAAACGATGACGTCCGAAGCCTCGCTGCCCGGCTGTACCACGTGACTGCTTCGGGAAGTGGTTCAGATTTCGG
The DNA here is from genome assembly GCA_037039145.1 of Fundulus diaphanus. NCBI lineage: Eukaryota > Metazoa > Chordata > Actinopteri > Cyprinodontiformes > Fundulidae > Fundulus > Fundulus diaphanus. The sequence goes on from CM073135.1 coordinate 1,708,331, forward strand.
TGCGGGGTTTGACAGCTTTACAGCAGTGTTTTCCGCAGCACTATGTTGGTGAGGCGGCCGCCTCGCCAAACTCACGCTACCGCCTCGCCCACATTCCAAAAAAAAAAAAACTAACTCGATATGCTTGCATATGCTTGTGTTTGACGTTAACACGCGTGTTTGACGTTAACACGCGTGTTTGACGTTAACACGCGTTTTTTTGTTGTTGCTTTCTCACGTACATATAGGGAATGGCCGGGAAAAAACAGGCAAAAATACATGGATACTTTGAAGCGAGAAGCGACTTCACCGACGCGCCCCCCCCCCCCCCTCCGCCAGTAACCGCGCGGATGACTGGCGCATTACTATATCACAAACACACTATCACAATTTTTGCATGCTGATGTTTGCTTGTTGTGCAAATAAAGACAGGTAACAGACACTGTATTTATTCCCTTTTAACCAACCACCAGAAAACAAGAGCTGGGTGAAGCTCTAGTCTCCATGATAGTGAAGGAAACCCAGCCTTTCACTATTGTGGATGACGTTGGATTCAGGACAGGCTGGAGAACCCCCTGGAGTACTGGGCTAATCATCGGTCACTGTACCCCAATCTGTACATACTTGCACTTATTTATTTATGCACCCCGGCATCATCTGTGCCATGTGAGCGTGTGTTTTCAAAGGCTGGAGAAGTAGTGTCAAAAAAGAGAAATCGTTTGAAACCAAAAACTGTGGAGAAATTGTTGTTTCTTAATAAAAATGCATGAAATCATCCAAGTTACACAAGCATTAGCCTATTCATTACCCCCTGCCTAGTTCCACAAGCACTTTCATTGTCCTCTGCCTGATTAAGCCCATGCCATTTTTCTAGAGTCACGGAAAAACATTATTACACAACATGCCATATCACATGACACTACTATTTTGGGAATAATTACACACAGAGAATACATTCAAACAATATTTTATTATACACATATGTGTATACAAAATTTATGTAGACAAATTATTTCGTCCTACACCTTTTGTGAAGTCATTCCCAAGAGCCATAATAGACAAAAAAATCAATGCATCACACGTGTTAAGATACAGCTGGCTGTGATTATACACCTGGCCAGTAGGTGGTGTCGTGTGCACATGAAGCTTCAAGAAATGAACCCTTTCTCGAACCAGTTGGCTCAAGTGGTTCAATGCCTCATGAGGCTTCATCTCACCATCACTAGAGTCCTCAGAGCGCTGGGGTAGAGGAACAGTAGTGATGTTACGTGATGTGCCGAGGCTTCGAGGCGTGTGTCGAGTAATGGAGGGGGCGTTTCCGCAATGCGCGTATCGAGGCTTGCTTCATTTAGGGGAGGAGCCGAAAACGATGACGTCCGAAGCCTCGCTGCCCGGCTGTACCACGTGACTGCTTCGGGAAGTGGTTCAGATGTTGGTGCGGGGTTTGACAGCTTTAGAAACCCCACAGGCTCCATTCAAAATGTGGGTTGTTGTAGGCGAGTTGCGGTCAGTTGAAAGAGTGGATAGGGTTTTGATTGTTTGGATAGCAGAGTTTGGATAGTGGTTATTTAGTTTGAGACAGTTAGTTTGGTGTTTGGAGAGTTTAGGAGAGAGATAGATAGATAGGAGATCAGTGCTCTCAACTATCACGCATTGACCGTCACTGACTTCACACGGTCACACGCAAACATGGCATTTTTCACGCATAAAAATCCAAACGCCCATCTGGGCAGCGGACGATAAAAACTCTGCCTTCTGCTGAGATGTTTCAGCTTCTTTCACAGCTTGTGGCCATCAGTAATTCCTGCTGCAGTTCATGTTAACAGAGCAGCAGGAAGAGCGATCAGAGTTATGAATAATTTTAGTCCTAACCAGCGGTGAAAGTGAGCCGGTAAGGTCCTGTACTACGTACGCAGGAGGGGAGGGGGCGGGGGAAGAGAGCTGCTGCCAGATATTGCCTTCATTCAGAACCAGTGATGGCTGCACTCTGGATCATAAAACAGTTCTGCTCACCAGATGCAGTTTAAAACGCTACGTCTGGTTATAAGTTGGTTTTATTAATTCTGCATTTTTTAACTACATGCACCGTATTTCTGTGCCTCAGCGCTTGCTCCTCTCCCCCCTCCTTTCCCTCGAACCCAGGGGCTTTTATCACCGTTCACCATTCAAAACGTGAATCACTACGTTTAATGTCCTCACACACGTAGCAAAGTGTGCCAATTAAAGTCACTAGGAGAGTTATGGCTGTGTTTCATGATCTTTTGTTTTAAACAAAACAGAACCGTGGCGCTTCGGTGGGCTGCTGCCTTGCGCTTTAATTCAGGTGCGCAAAATTACTTTACTTGTAATTTGGGTGCGCACTTTTAAGAGTCATTTTAAAGAACTTGTAACATCAGGAGGTTGATCTCAGACCGGTCAGCTCCTATGATCACTGTATAGGAGCCATTTACAGTTTTTATTTATGCATTTCCCCCCTGTTTATCCCTCGCACGCAGCGCACCATCGGGTAAAATCCTCCCACCTCACCGCCCAGAGCGCACTGAGGAGAGCAATAGAGATTTGTCTGGTCGACTGAGATGAGAAACCTGTTGCAGCAGAAGCAGCAGCACAGCAGAGAGAGTTTCCGGCAGGCGGGCGGGCAGGCAGACAGACGAAAGAAACACTGGCAGGACGAGGTCTGAGTGAAGCGAGTAGAGGTGAGCAATAATGTGCAGGAATGAGCTTAAGTAGAAGTGATGACAGGTGTGCTGAATCAAATTAGTTAAAGTATGCTAAGTAATCTTAGTGAATTGAGTAAAAAAATATTATTAGAATTGTATAATAAGGTATGGAAGGAAGGAATATTACCTGACAAGTGGAAAGAAGCAATTGTTATACCTATTTGTAAACCTGGTAAAGATCCTCACTCAGCTGAGAGTTACAGGCCAATAGCTTTAACATCATGTATTGGTAAGATTATGGAAAAAATGGTAAATAATAGATTAATTTATTATTTAGAGTTGAAAGAGAAGATTAAATCCTATCAATTTGGTTTTAGAAAAGGTAGAAGTACAATAGATTCGGCATTATGTCTGGAACATGAAATTAGACGGGCTCAGATTAATAAGGAGAGTTTAATAGCAATTTTTTTAGATATAGAAAAAGCTTATGATATGTTATGGAAAGAAGGATTGTTAATTAAAATTAAAAAAAATGGGGATATGGGGCAGAATATATAGATGGATTAAAAAAATTTTAACGGAAAGAAATATAAAAGTAAAGGTAGGTGGTGAATTAAGTTCAAGGCATCAAATAGAAAATGGCACTCCCCAAGGTAGTATAATAAGTCCTATGCTATTTATGATAATGATTAATAATATTTTTAATAATATAGATAAATCTTTTGGTGTTTCATCATTTGCAGATGATGGCCTTATTTGGAAGAGGGGAAGAAATATTGAATTTGTAAATAGGAAACTACAAGAGGTGTTACATAGTGTAGAAGCTTGGGCTTTAGAATGGGGATTTAGAATCTCAATATCTAAATCTAAAGTTGTTGTTTTTACTAATAGAAAGTTAAATATTATTACAAATCTCAAATTATATGAGAATGTTATTGAAAGGATAGATCAAATAAAATATTTAGGTTTCTGGTTTGATAAAAAACTTACATGGAAGACTCATGTTAATAAAATAGTTGGAAAAAGTAAAAAAAATCTTAAATATAATGAGGTGTTTAAGAGGAAAAGAATGGGGAGCTGATAGGAAAGCTTTAAAAACAATTTACACTGGTCTAATTGGGTCAGTTTTTGATTAGGGATGTATTTTATATAATTCAGCTTCAAATAGTTTACTAAAAACCATAGATAGAATACAATATAAAGCATTAAGACTTTGTTGTGGAGCGATGAAAAGTACCCCAATTTCAGCTCTACAAGTTGAGATGGGTGAGATGCCGTTGGAGCTTAGAAAGAAACAATTAGCCATAACTTACTGGGCAAATATTAAAGGACATAAAGAAAGTTATCCTCCATATATTATGTTAAAACCTTGTCAAGAAAAAGAAAAAAAGCAAATAAATAGTTTTGGATGGATTATAAAAAATGAAATAAGAGAGATAGGATTAAATCACAGTTTAATTAGTCCTGTGATTGTTATTCCTGTTATTCCACCATGGATAATTGAGATAGCGGAAGTTGATTTAAGTTTACTGGAAAAAGGAAAACAATTAGAAAAGAAAGAGGTGGAAAATTATATTGGAAATGAGTATGCGGAATATATACAAATATATACAGATGCCTCTAAAATGTCAAATAATAATATAGGAATAGCTTTTATAATTCCGGAATTAGATATTATGAGAAATAAAAGAATAACAGACAAATTGACAGTATATACAGGTGAGCTAATGGCTATTTTAATGGCTCTAGAATGGGTTGAGGAAACAAGAGAGAGAGCGGTTGTAATCTGTTCAGATTCAAGTAGTGCATTAGTAAGTATTGTAGAACAAAATTCAGAATCAAGGCAAGATATTATAGTTGATATTAATCAGTTAATGTTTAGGATTAAAAGTTATGGATCTCTGGTCAAATTAGTTTGGGTTCCTGCTCACATTGGAGTAATAGGGAATGAGCTGGCAGATAGTTTTGCTAAGAATGCAGCAAAAAAGTGTATTGTTGATTTAAATATTAAAATGAGTAAAAATGAGGTTAAAAATATTAGTAAAGTGTATATTAAGAATAAATGGCAGGAACAGTGGGATAAAGGAAGCAATGCCAGATTTTATTATAGCATCCAAAGAAAAGTTGGAGAATTTAGGAAATGTAACAGGAATAAAAAAGATATTATATCTAGATTAAGGTTTGGGCATACAGGTTTAAACAGTACTCTTAAAATAATTAATAAACATGATACAGGTTTCTGTAGTTATGGGAAATTAGAAACAATACAAAAAAATTTTTTTAAGTATGTTCGAGAAAGGGAGGAGTTAATTAGAAATTTAAATAGGAATAAAAATAAGTTAGATATTAGAAGTTTGCTTCAAAGATCATCGGGGGATGTAGTTTTTAATAGTATTTTTAATTTTCTAAGGAGAACAGGTATTATGGGAAGATTATAGTGGTTTTGCATCTGATCCATACTCCAGTCTAGAAGGTGGCGGTAATGCACCTGAAAGTTGTTTGCCAACCGCCATAAAAAAAAACAAGAAGAAGAAGAAGAAGGTGTGCTGAATCCCGGCTTGATTGGGCATGACAGGTGATGGTGATTACAGAGGTGTGGAACTGGAGCTATACGGGAGGCGAAGAGTGCCCTGAATATGTCCATGGTTACAGCAGGCAAAGCTGCACCATGACAAAACTACATGAGAAAAAAGCTACAGGTTTGTCCACTCATGTAAGACCCAGTCTGATGTTGACCTTTATGTCAGGATTTAGTTACACTGGAAGTGCAGTAGAGAGCATTGTCTATGGAACAGATCAGAACTGAAATCTCTGGTGGGATGGATGTTAAGAATAAAACTGCAGTTGAAATGATTCTTCATCACCTATATTTTGTTGTGAATTAATGCATTTGTAACATCTAACAGGTTGTGCAAAATGCTGCTGCACGACTTTTAACTGGAACAAAAATGTCTGAGCACATTGCCCCCATCTTAAATTCCATTCAATGGTTGCCTGTACGTTTTAGGATCTGTTTTAAAGTTCTCTTATTTGCTTTCAAATCTCTTAATGGCAACATTACTTCAAATAAATTATTTGTTTTAACCATTCTTTATCTTTTCTTTTCCTAATATTTTTAGTTACTTTCTGCATCTAAGTATTTATAACACAAAGGCAGCTTAGTGTTAGTAATAAAATCTGTTTTTTCTGCACAATAACAACAAAAAGCAGCTGTGGGTCCCTAAGCTGATATGATGTAGAACTGCTCTAAAGCTAACACATATTCTTCATGCAAAGATTGGACTTGGACCGGCGCTGGCATGACAAGACGCTCACACCGATGGACTAATTACCAGGGTAAAAGGCCTCGGAAAAAAGTTTATAACGGTTTCTGTTTAGAAAACAACCACAGCTGCAGCAGTTAATTGATAGATTTTTAAGAAACAAGGCGATTCTACTGCTTGTACATTATTCTTCTAAAGGATTTATATTTGGGGTTTTATCAACTGTGAATGTTGCAAACTTTCTGACTTTGATGTGAGTCTAATCCAATTTCACAGAATTTGTACTGTAAAGCATTTACAAGTTAATGGCTAAAATGGTAGGTTTTTAACCCAACTACAGCTATCTCTCCTCTTTTCCTCCTATAGCTCACAATAGAATCATCACTTACAGTTTTATTACTGGAAAATCACTGTTTTTACTCATGAGACGGGAGCCTCGCTCCCAAAGTCAGTGGCTGAGTAAGACATCAGTCCATATGGCTACAATAGTTATGTCCCTTTTCCATTAGTACCTGCTCAGCTCTCCTCATCACTATTCAGGTTGGGTCAATTTCCATTAAAATTGAAAACCACATCAATGTGAGCATGATCCTCATAACAAGGATGCCCCAGATTTCGATAAGTATCAACACATAATTTGTATGTGACACAAACATAATGTAACAGTGGAAGACATTGTAAACCGCTCAATTTATGACTTTTTGTTTGACTTAAAGTAAAAGAAGAGTCCAGAAAAGGCTTCAGGTGGCGAAACACTCTGTATAAGTGTCGCCTGTACGTTTTAGGAGGCAGATGACCGTTCATACTGAGCCTAGTTCTGCTGGAGGTTTTTCCTTCCCGTTAATGGGGAGTTTTTCTTTCCACTGTCGCTTCATGCTTGCTCAGTATGAGGGATTGCTGCAAAGCCATGGACAATGCAGATGACTCTCCTTGTGGCTCTACGCTTCTTCAGGGGGAGTGAATGCTGCTTGTCAAGTCTTGATGCAATCAACTGGGTTCCCTTAGATAGGATTTTTCTTTACCAATCTGTATAATCTGATTGAATTTGACTTTGGAAAGTGCCTTGAGATGAAGTTTCATGAATTGGTGCTATATAAATTAAATTGAATTGAAAAAAAATTAATAAATTCAGGAGAGAGTGGGAAGACAAAGAGTGGCTTATATGGTAGCTAATCCTAACTTTAATACCGCTCACAGCATTGCACGCTCAACTGTGGTCTGTATCAACAGCTTCCTAAAATGCTGGTGTTGGTGGTGTTTGAATGCGTCAGGGAGGACACTCTTATATCCAAGATGTGGCAGATTGTCAAGGCATGGGGTTAAGAAGCACAACCTGGCATCCATCTCGTTCCTGGCCTCCCTCCTCCTCAGAATGACGACCCCGGCCCATAGCTCCTTTCCTGACAAAAGGAATTTCAGCAGCACAGCTCCATGAGGATGTCACGTGACGTTTAAGACTGTAATAAGGTTCACTTTTTAACAAGTTCTTTTAATGTGTTTGACATGTCAATTTCTTTCTGTGGCAGTATGCCCTGCTGGCCCTGAACGCACCATACAGGTGCCTGAATCTAATTGGTTGTGGTGCTGTCTGTATATAAAGGGCCCTCCCTCACCTGGCAGACATGTCTGTCTTCTGGTTCAGACCTCGGCGTTTGCTGGTGCTGCATGCCAGCTGCATACAAATGCACGCATGAAAGACTGACATTTATCTCAGACCAATTCTTCCTGTGGTAAGAAGCTTCCCACACTCTTAATGTTTGCTTAGCTTAGCTTTAGCTCAGCTTTACCTGTGTGTCCAGGTGGCCAGTACACTGTTTGATTCCCCTCCCTGCCTGAGGCACTACACGGAGCTCAGGGGTAAGTGAAAAGCTTATTTTCTGTACACGTTCAGATTCTATTTTTGACATCTACTTTTGATAGACGCTGCTGTTTGTCCTTGGCTGGCTGTTTGCCAGACTGTTACTCCGAGCTGCCGCTCGCCTGCTACCTTGGGTATCCATCGTCTGCTGACTACCTGTCAACCTGGTTGGCGTAAAGCTGGCTCCTGGCCCTCGTCCACTGTGGCTGATTCGGGCTGGTTTGCGACCAGCTCTACTGATTCTTCTGGTGCTTCTCTGTGTGGTGTGAGATGTGGTGTGGCCGTGTGCCCCAAGACGGATTCTTAATTGTAACTGCTGCTTGAGTTGTTGTGGACTAAACTGTATCATTTAATGCATGTCATTTGAGTGTCCATTGTATTTTTGCCAGGAACAGCCAGCTCGTGGTGTTGGCGGTGGACTTTCCGGGTGGTGGTACTTTTTGGTTTGTGTGATTTTCTTTAATTTTTGTTTGCTGTGTTTCTTTTGTATGCCACTACCCTGATTTGCACTGCCACCTAGAGTGAGCCAACCTGTCATTTTACTGTGTGATAAATAAAATTATTGAATTGGGTGAGATTGTCTCAAGCCTCATCTGTAGCGGGCCTGTGTGCCTTAAAGGTGACTTAAAGAAGAATTAATTGCAACTGTATAATTTTTAAATTGGTTTTCATTAATTCAAGTTGCCCATTTGTAAAACACTGGTACCGCCACATTTCAATCCAACGTTTAAATTAACTGAATTAAACTCATTGAGTGCCTTTACTTCCAAACTAAAGTTCTTCAGGCTGATTCAATAGCATGTAGCTGTTTTACATAGTTTGTTGTTTTCTTCTAATTATGTAACTTTTTGTGTCAATTTTTTGCTTCCAGGACTCCCTTGAAAAAAGGTTTTTAATCTCAATGGGACTAAATCCTGGTTAAAGGTTAAAAAAAAATGCTTGTCTCTGATTTTGCAAGACCCATTCCCCCCTCCAGATGTACCAATGTTTGGGGACATTCGGACCCCCATGCCCATTGCCCCCTCGCCTGGACTGTCCTTACTCAGACCTTCCTCGCCACCTGCTGACACAAGAGGACACGATGACAACACATTTGCCTCTATGCTTTTACCTCTGATTCACACATCTGTTGGCTCAGCCTAGGTTTCTTTGCTTTTTTTTTTTTCTCCCTGTTCACTGTTCAATTCAATTTTATTTATATAGCGCCAATTCATGAAACATGTCATCTCAAGGCACTTTACAAAGTTAAGTTCAATCATATTATACAGATTATACAGATTGGTCAAAAATGTTCCTATATAAGGAAACCAGTTGATTGCATCAAAGTCTTGACAAGCAGCATTCACTCCTGGAGAAGCGTAGAGCTACAGGGAGAGTCGTCTGCATTGTACATGGCTTTGCTGCAATCCCTCATACTGAGCAAGCATGAAGCGACAGTGGGAAGAAAAACTGCCCATTAACGGGAAGGAAAACCTCCGGCAGAACCGGGCTCAGTATGAACGGTCATCTGCCTCGACCGACTGGGGGTTACAGAAGACAGAGCAGAGATACAAGAGACAAAGCACACATTGATCCAGTAATCTGTTCTACATTAGATGGTAATAGCAGGTGAGCCATCTTCTTTGGATGATGTCACAGTTAACAGAACGCCAGACCAGGTGTACCTACTATGAAGATAAAAGGGGGAACAGAGAGAGAGAACAGAAAGTGACATTTCTGCTTTCTGTTAAAGCAGAAATGACAACACGTAATGCATAATTGAAGAACAGTAGAACTCTACAGAGTGAGAAAATTAGATCCTGATGTCCTCCAGTAGCCTAAGCCTATAGCAGTAAAACTATAAAGGTAGCTCAGAGTAACATGAGCCACTCTAGTTATAAGCTTTGTCAAAAAGGAAAGTTTTAAGATTAGTCTTAAAAGTAGACAGGGTGTCTGCCTCACGGACCAAAACTGGGAGTTGGTTCCACAGGAGAGGAGCCTGATAGCTAAAGGATCTGCCTCCCATTCTACTTTTAGAGACTCTAGGAACCACCAGCAGACCTGCAGTCTGAGAGCGAAGTGCTCTGTTAGGAACATACGGGGTAATCTGAGCTCTGATATATGATGGAGCTTGATTATTAAGGGCTTTATACGTTAGAAGAAGAATTTTAAATTCTATTCTTGATTTAACAGGAAGCCAATGAAGGGAAGCTAAAATTGGAGAAATATGATCCCGCTTATTGATTTTCATCAGAACTCTTGCTGCAGCATTTTGGATCAGCTGAAGGCTTTGAACTGCATTTTGTGGACTTCCTGATAGTAAAGAATTACAATAGTCCAGCCTTGAAGTAACAAATGCATGGACTAGTTTTTCAGCATCACTCCTGGACAGAATGTTTCTAATTTTGGCGATATTCCGGAGGTGAAAAAAAAGGAAACTCTGGAAACCTGTTTGTAGGAGCCATTTGTTTATTTTAGTTACTTGACAACGTACATATGTGGAAATTTCTTAATTTCTACATATCTTAATTTCTATGCCAGTTTGTTTCCATGTTTCCACCTATAGGTGAAGGCGGGAACTGCGCCTTTAAAAGGCTGTGATGCGGGACAGCAGCTGTGTCTGATACAAGCTGAGACAGTCATTGACTGTGATTGGCACTGCAAACTTGGACTGATCTTTTGTTATACTCAAGTTTTATTTGTTACAATAAACCATCAAAGGACACACAATAACCATCTCCCGGACTTAATTTCACACGTCAGACCACAGTATTGGACACCCAAGGTGGGAAAGGTTGTTAAGGAAAACAAACAAAGAAACAAAGAAATGGTAAAAACAAACAAATTGAAACAACAACTTTACCACTACAATTAGTCAATGACTCCGCTTGATTTATGGAAACGACTTTGAAGATTGGATTGCGTGGATGCTGAAAGATGGAATTGTTTGAATGAGGCTGCCACGCCAACTGGAAACAAAGGAATACACCTTGAAGGAGGTACGTGCCACATCAAGTTCTCTGGCCTATACAAATGAACCTGGATTGAAATGGATTTAAGTTGGAAAGAAATTATTTCAGAAATTATTTAAGAAACGAAAGTTTAATTTTGGATGAGCATGGAGCTTAAGTTTTGCTTGAAAGAACAAGAATGTTGAAAGAAACGCTGCAGGACGAATAATTGATTTTGTTTTAAATACTAAAGGAGTAAAGTATTTACTTCGTTTGGAAAGTTTCTAACAAACTGTTTTGTGTTGAGAAATGAATGACTCCGACAGAGAGGAAGCTCCAGGCCCGTCTGCAGAGCCAAGAGAGGTTGCAGCAACTCTCCGTGCCTCGAGGTCTGGTAAAATGTCGCATCTAACGCGACGGATGAATATTGTGAACAGGCTTATGGAAAATAATGAACATGTGGAAGAGATTAAAGGCAATATGCTTAAGTATAATGATATGTTGAAAGAATTCAAAGCCATAAATGTATCGTATCAAGAAATGTTAGATGAAGACAAAATCCTTGATACAAAAACGTGGTTGGAGCCTCATATGGAGCAAATCAACGCGTTCCTTGCCAATGTGGAAACATGGTTCGCAAATTTCGGACATTTGAAGCAAGACAGTGTCTCAGTCGAACCGCCTTTGTCTGAGGCATCACCAGATACGCAAACAAATATTGAAGAAGACGACAAGCGCTCCGCGCTCCGTTTGCTCCTCTGTTAAGAGCAATGCCTCAAGCGCATCTTGCTAACTATTGAGAGCTTACAACAAGAAAATACTCAGAATGTTTACGTTGCCGACTCAGATTCCCACACATACAAGTCCCAATAATTTCTCAACGAACACAAGTCAACAGTCTGCAATTTTAACAACTGTTCTTGAAAAGCAGAATTAATTAACAGACATAATGGTTAAACAACAAAGACTCTCTACACTGCCAAAAATCAATCTGATTGTTTTTGATGGAGACATTCTTCAGTATCAGTCATTCATGCAAACGTTTGAACATGTTATTGAAAGGAAGAGCAAAGATGACCAAGACGGATTTCACTTTTTAATGCAGTACACAAAGGGTCAAGCGCATGATCTTGTGAAGAGTTGTCAGCACATGGCTGCAAGTAGAGGCTACCTCAAAGCAAAGCAACTGCTGAAAGAGACCTTTGGTAATGAATATAGACTTTCTTGTGCATATATGGAAAAGGCTCTAAATTGGCCTGTGATCAAATCGGAAGATCCCAAGTCATTGAAAGAATACGCTTTGTTTCTTAGAACATGTTGTAATGCTATGGAAGATCTACACTACATGGATGAATTGAACACTGTGACTAACTTAAGAAATGTTATGCTGAAACTCCCATTCAGGTTGAGAGCAAAATGGCGTGCAGAAGCACACGAGCTGCAGAGCGTGGGTAGGATTAAAATGCTTGATTTAGTCACTTTCATTGAGAGACAATCCAGCATATTGTCAGACCCAATCTATGGCAACATCCAGGATGCAAGCTCTGTCCGTGGAAAACTCAAGGTAACACCGAAACCAAAATCTAAAGGAACATTTACATTTACACACAAATGTAAATGTGAGTTCACAAGAACACAGAAATGCACATCTTTCGTGTATGTTTTGTAATGGAGCTCATGAATTGGAAGCATGCTTGCATTTCAAATTAAAACTGCATAAAGAAAAAATTGCATTCCTTAAACAAAATGGAGTATGTTTTGGATGCTTAAAAAAGGTTGGACATTTGAGTAAAGATTGCCCAAAGCGGCTTAACTGTTCAATTTGTAAAAATAATCATCCCAGTATGCTACATATTAATGCAGAGCGATCTGTTCCAGCTCCTGTTAACAGCGCACAGGTGTCACTCAGAGCTGGAGAACACGCCGGGGCCGGTGACCGGGACAATGATGCAGACTGCTTGCTGCCTATTGTTCCTGTGAAAGTGAAACACGCTAAAGGAAGCAAAATTATACAAACATACGTCTTTCTTGATCCAGGAAGTTCGGCTACATTTTGCACAACTAACCTTATGAACAAATTAAATCTTTCAGGAAGGAAAACCAACATACTGCTCCGTACCATGTCGCAAGAGAAGGCCACATCTGCAAACATCATTACAGGCCTGGAGGTGAGCGCCATTGATTCCAAGGAGTTCATCAACTTACCTGAGGTGTACACCCAGAGCAACATGCCAGTGAGCACCAACAGCATACCCAGTGAAGTTGAACTCAGAGCTTTCACCTACTTGAAAGAGGTAAAGATTCCCAGAATCAAAGCGAATGTGGAGTTGTTGATTGGCAGCAATGCTCCAAAAGCGCTTGAACCATGGGAAGTTATTAACAGACAAGATAATGGACCATACGCTGTGAGAACAGTTCTTGGATGGGTCATAAATGGACCAATGCAAAGACCAAGGTATGATGGTAATACAGTTGTCTCTGCAAATTGAATCTCAGTTGCAAGCATAGAAGAATTGTTGATGCAACAATACAAGCATGACTTTTATGAGAGCCAAGAGGAAAGGCTTGAAATGTCTTTTGAGGACAAGATGTTTATGACTAAAGCAGAACAATCTGTTAAATTACTCAATGGACATTATGTTTTAGACTTACCTTTTCGAAACAAAGGCATTGTTATGCCACACAACTACCAAGTGGCAGAACAGCGGCTTGCTTCCTTGAAAAATAAATTTTTAAAGAACAGTCAATTCAGAGCTGAATACACTGACTTTCTCTCTGAAGTTATTAGTAAGGAACATGCTGAACTTGTGCCTGAAAATGAAATTGAAAGAACTGATGGAAGACTTTGATACATTCCACATCATGGGGTGTACCACCCTAAGAAGGGAACACTTAGAGTTGTTTTTGACTGCAGTGCAACTTACTGTGGAACCTCTTTGAACTCAGAACTCTTGCCAGGTCCAGATCTGACAAGCTCTCTCCTAGGAGTTCTCTTGAGATTCAGACAAGAGCACGTCGCAGTGATGGCAGACATTCAGAAGATGTTTCACCAAGTCCGAGTCACTAAATCAGACATAGACTTTTTGCGGTTCTTATGGTGGCCAAATGGGGACATCAGTAAGCCAGCTCTTCAATATCGGATGTTGGTGCATCTTTTTGGAGCTGCCTCTTCTCCAAGCTGTGCGAACTTTGCACTCAAGCAAGCAGCCAAAGACAACAGTGATTTATACCATCCAGACATTGTTAAAACTGTGCAATGCAATTTCTATGTGGATGATCTCTTGAAATCTGTCTCAACAGAACAACAAGCCATTGAATTGGTCAAGCAGGTCTCTTCACTGTGTGAGAAAGGAGGATTCCACCTGACCAAGTGGCAGAGCAAAAACAAAGCAGTAATCGCAAGCGTTCGAAAGCAAGATAGAGCACGTGACATTGGAGAGCTTGAGTTGGACAGAGACCAACTGCCTCTTGAAAGAGCACTTGGACTGCTGTGGAGTGTTGAGGAGGACGTCTTCAAATTCAACATCATTGTGAAGGATAGACCACACACACGCAGAAACATCCTCTCCACAGTAAGCTCAATTTATGACCCATTAGGTTTTTTGAGCCCTCTCATCCTTCCAGCAAAGCTACTTTTGCAAGAGTTATGCAAGTCTAAATGTGAGTGGGATGACAGAGTACCTCAATCAGCTTCTGATAGCTGGCAGAAATGGCTGAGCAGTCTTGAGCTTCTGAAGGACTTCAATGTGTCCAGATGTTTGAAACCACCTGACCTTAAGTCACCTCTGCATTTTGAAATCCATCACTTCTCAGATGCTTGTGACCATGGCTATGGCACAGTAAGCTTACTAAGAATGACCACCACCAACAAGATCCATGTCATGTTTATGCTTGGTAAAGCAAGAGTTGCTCCACTAAAGCAAATGACCATTCCACGCATGGAGCTCACTGCTACAGTGCTAGCAGCAAAAGTGGACAAAATGCTGAAAAAAGAAATTGAATATCCACTCAGTGCAACCACATTCTGGACAGACAGTCAATCCGTATTGAAATACATTGCAAAGGACACCACAAGATTCCACACCTTTGTTGCAAACAGAATTTCCTTTATTAGAAACCACACAGAAACAACACAATGGAAGTACATACCAACCAAACTGAACCCGGCTGACATGGCGTCAAGAGGAGTGAGTGCAAGCACATTGGTGAAGTGCAAGCAATGGTTACAGGGACCAGAGTTTCTGTGGAGATTGGAAGAGGAATGGCCTCAAAACCCCATGGAGACCCTCTCACTTGCTCAAGATGACCCAGAGGTGAAAAGGAGCACCACTGTGTTCAGTGTTGTTGTGAAGGAGGACCAAATGGACAATCCAACAAACCAGCTACTAGAGCACTTTTCAGACTGGCACAAACTAAAAAGAGCAGTAGCATGGTACTTGAAATTCAAAGAAACTCTTTTGCAAAAGGTGAAAAACAAAAAAATGAGCTTGGACATGACTATTAACATAGACCAACCCACAACTTTGAATTTGGTTAATCTGGACAAAGCAGAGGAAAGCATCGTTCAGTTTTGTCAAATTCAAGGCTTTGCAAGGGAAATTAAAATGTTGAAGGAAGGGAAGGCTGTAAGCAAACATAGCAGCATCTGCAAGTTAGATCCCATTTTGGAAAATGGAATGTTGTGTGTTGGAGGCAGGCTGAACAGGTCAGCAATGCCCATTGAACAGAAGAGACCCGTGATTCTTCCCAAAAACCATCATGTGGCAACACTGCTGATTCGACACATCCACCAGCAGCTTGGCCATAGTGGAAGAAATCATGTCCTCTCCAAACTGTGTCAAAAATATTGGATTGTGAATGCCAACTCCACGACTAGAAAGGTATTGACCAAGTGTGTTGTGTGCAGACGCTGGAGAGGCAAATTGGGAGAGCAAAAGATGGCAGATCTGCCAAAAGAAAGACTGACACCTGACCTGCCACCTTTCACAAATACTGGAGTTGACTACTTCAGACCCTTTGCGATAAAGAAGGGACGAAGTTCCCTGAAAAGGTATGGTGTGATATTTGCATGCATGTCAAGTAGGGCTGTCCATCTTGAAATGGCTTGCTCCATGGACACGGATTCCTGCATCAATGCCTTACGGAGATTCGTATGCAGACGAGGCCAAGTAGCCCACATAAGGTCGGACAACGGCACTAATCTGGTTGGGGCAAAAAATGAACTTCAAAGAGCAATAACTGAATGGAATATACACAAAATCCAGAGTGTGATGCTGCAGAGAGGAGTGGAATGGAGTTTCAACCCACCAGCAGCGTCCCATCACGGAGGTGTTTGGGAGAGACTCATTCGCATGGTGCGACAAGTTCTTTATTCCATCTTGAAGCAACAACTACTTAATGATGAAAGCCTTGAAACACTTTTCTGCGAAGTTGAGTCAATCCTAAACAGCCGTCCAATAACAACTGTGAAGGAGAATGAGCAGGATGTTGAAGCACTAACGCCCAATCACATTCTTTTGTTGAACACCCAACCTGTGCTACCACCAGCACTCTTCAGCAAATCCGACCAATACACAAGAAGACGCTGGAGACAAGTGCAATATCTAGCAGACTTGTTTTGGAAAAGATGGACCCAGGAATATCTCCCAATGCTGCAAGAGAGACAGAAGTGGGTCAGAGTGAAGAGGGGGTTCCAAAGAGGAGATGTAGTGCTTATAGTGGACAACACTGCACCTCGAGGTTCCTGGCCCCTTGGAAGAGTCACTGAAGTTCGAGCTGATTCTAAAGGTCTGGCTAGAAGCTTGACCATTAGAACCAAGACTGGTTTCCTAGAGAGGCCAATCACCAAGGTCTGCTTGCTTCTTGAGGGTTCAGAAGACCCAGATCCAACTGAAAGAACTCTAAGATGAGTACAATTTTTATTCTCTTTATTTGTTATGTTATAGATTTAGGCTCCTTTCTTTTTATTTTTTAATGGTAATTGGTACTACAGGTCCCAATTAGGGGCCGGTGTGTAGGAGCCATTTGTTTATTTTAGTTACTTGACAACGTACATATGTAGAAATTTCTTAATTTCTACATATCTTAATTTCTATGCCAGTTTGTTTCCATGTTTCCACCTATAGGTGAAGGCGGGAACTGCGCCTTTAAAAGGCTGTGATGCGGGACAGCAGCTGTGTCTGATACAAGCTGAGACAGTCATTGACCGTGATTGGCACTGCAAACTTGGACTGATCTTTTGTTATACTCAAGTTTTATTTGTTACAATAAACCATCAAAGGACACACAATAACCATCTCCCGGACTTAATTTCACGCGTCAGACCACAGTATTGGACACCCAAGGTGGGAAAGGTTGTTAAAGAAAACAAACAAAGAAACAAAGAAATGGTAAAAACAAACAAATTGAAACAACAACTTTACCACTACACTGTTTAATATGGGATTTAAATGACATGTCTTGGTCAAAAATAACACCAAGGTTTTTTACTTTATTACCAGAGGCCAAGTTAATGCCTTCCAGATTAAGTGATTGGTTAAGAAGTTTATTTTTGAGGACTCTGGCCCAAAGATTACAACTTCGGTCTTGTCAGAATTTAGATGCAGGAAATTTAAAGTCATCCAGCTTTTGATGTCATCAAGACATGACTGCAGTCGAAGTAATTGATTGGATTCATCAGGATTTATGGATAAATATAGCTGAGTGTCATCAGCATAACAGTGGAAATTAATCCCATGCTGTCTGATAATTTTTCCGATCGGAAGCATATATATATAGTAAAGAGAATTGGTCCAAGGACTGTACCCTGTGGTACTCCACAGGTGACCCTAGAGTTTGAGGAAGATTTATTATTAACATGAACAAACTGGAATCTGTCCGACAGATAAGATTTAAACCAGCCTAATGCTTTCCCCTTAATCCCTACAGTATGCTCAAGTCTTTGTAGGAGAATATTGTGATCAACTGTATCAAATGCAGCACTGAGATCTAACAGGACAAGTACAGACACAAGTCCATTATCTGAGGCCATGAGAATATCATTAGTGACCTTCACCAGAGCTGTTTCAGTGCTATGATGAGCTCTGAAGCCTGACTGAAACTCCTCAAGTAGGTCATTGCTTTGTAAATGTTCACAAAGTTGATTAGCAACTACTTTCTCAAGAATTTTAGATAAGAAAAGAAGATTAGATATAGGTCTGTAATTTACTAACTCATCTTGATCAAGAGATGGTTTCTTAAGTAAAGGTTTAATAACAGCTACTTTAAAAACCTGTGGTACATATCCATTTACTAAGGATAGATTAATCATGTCTAAAATAGGACCACTGATCAAAGGGAATACCTCCTTAAACAACTTGGTTGAGATTGGGTCCAACATACAGGTAGAAGGTGATAGGGTTATTAAAGATAACCCATTTTATCCTAGAATGAAAACCACACAACACAAGTTTTAGACATTTTCTATAGAAAAGGACAGATGAACCCAAACGGAGAACTGCACTCCCTGGAAAGTTTAGGATCGTCTGCCGCCGGGTCATCTCTGTCCTTCTGTCTTTATTATCACACATCAAAGAGGGGGTCAGGGGGGTTGGGTCAGGAAGTTTCAGGAATTTACAGCATGGGGGTTAAAAACAGTCAGGAGGTTATAAAAGCAAAGAAGGAACCATTTGTTATTCCTGCCTAGGGGTAAATACAACAAAACCTTCCTGAAAGCAAATTCTTAAAACAAACCAAATACCTGTAACTTGATAGAAATAAAATGATTACATTCACATTTTCCTAACATTTCCCCCCTTTTAATCATTTTTATTGAAAGCTTAACTTAACCTACTTCAAGTATTCTTTTCTTGCATTCTGCATTTTCAATGAGACTGTCATTTTGTTAAGCATTTAACAAGGGAAAAGTTAAACTACGGGGTGTACTTCTTCAAGAGGGATTTGTGAAAGCATTTGATATTGAAACATTACATTTCCCATAGTCTTAGCAATCATAGACTTTAGGCATGGAATTACACAAGCAGTAAAAACACAAAAAATAATAAGAACAATAATAATGGGTGTCATTATTTTCAGTAAAAGGTGCCACCACGGTCCTGAAAAGATCCAGGAGAGGAAGTCCATACTTAGAGGAACAGCATCCTGGGACATTGCTCATTGCAGATTCTTTAAGGCAGACATAGCTTCAGTAATATGAGTTTCATTTGCATCAGAAATGTACGTACAGCAGGAAATTCCAATCATTACACATACGCCACCTTGGCTAGCAGATTACATGTCCAAAACCATTCTGTTTTGCAGTACCATTAAACGCATTTCACTTAATTGTTTGTTTTGTCCTTTGTTAATGTCCATCGTCATGTTTACTAGGGTCTTCATTCTGTAGTCCATTGTCTCAATCATCAGCATAGATTTACCAACTCCAAACCACGGGAAAAGTGAAAGTCCTATTTTATTCGCTGTGCTCCAGTGCTTATGTTCAGAGGGAACGTTGGAACCCCACATGGGATCATGGGGCTGGAACACTGAGCTGGAGCTGAGTTCTCTTCTCCTCCTATCAGAGGAATGATTTTCCTTCACAGCTTGAGCTGAGATGATGATAGTGTGGTCAGAAACAAACACAGGTACAAGGGCTGTCCTCAGGAAACACGTTCCGTCTCCTGCCGGCATGCTCTTAGCATACAGGGTGGGTTGTCTGGTGGATTTGGGCATCACTGAGTATATGTAGCAGTTACTCATGTTCTTCTCTTCAGCCAACATCGTCACATACATCTGCCACAAGTTCTCTGGGTGATGGTCTGGGATATCACCCAGCCAACTCTTCATGGCAGCCATTTTTGCTAGGTTAACAGAGATGTTAATGTTACCCAGGACTCTAAAGAACAGGGATCAGTTGGTTTCTTCACCGATGTTGAGACGAGTGGCCCTAAAAAACCAAACCCCTTTGAAGTCGGACTTCCTCACTGTTCCAACCTTTAGGTACTTAACACTCTCTGTAACTTACAGTGGCTGAGGTGAATCCAAGATGGTCTCTCAGCTATCTTCACAGCTGTTGGCGTGGTCAGGAGCACTTGGAACGGTCCTTCCCACCTTGGGCTCGCCCAGTTTTTCCTCCTGATAACTTTGACGAACACCCAGTCTCCTGGTCATTTCATTAAAATCCATATGCATCACTTCAAAAGGTTCCTTTAGTTCTGGAAACCTTCACTGTTCTGATCTAAAATTAAAATGAGGGTAATTTTTAACACAGATCGTACATGCTTTACAAAAAAATATTTTTTCGTATGAATTAAATCCTATGAAATAAATCCATATGTTGCTGTATTATAGTTATCCCTCCCTTTTTGAGACATGGCAATTGCCCATGTCTCAAAACAGCTGCTACTTGGACTAAGCTATTAGGGAGAACTGCTCTGTCACAAACTATAGAGTCTTTCTAGATTCATTGTTGCTCAATTTTTTATCCACATTTGCTTTTCTGCAGTTGGCGCTGTTTCTCTAATTAACAACACTGCTAGAACAATGATTTGCTCTGTTTTTTGCTCTAGGCAAATATCAGAAAGACCAAACTGTAGTACATCTACTACATGGGGGTCTAAGAATGTGGTTGAATGAAACCAGACCACTTCAGCTGAACTTTCTACAGCCATGGTAGTTGCACAAACTGCCTGCAGACACGGGGGTAGGGCTGCTGCTACAGGTTTGAGCTTATCACCATGAGGCTGTAACAAAACACAAGTCGTAAAACTAGCTTTAAAGTCGACTGTTTGGATGAATAGCTTTTGATAGTTTGGTAGAGCTAAGACAGTTGCTGAGACTTGTTTCTGCACCCACTGCATTTTATCTTTGCTTACTTTGTTTCCTGTTTTAGCCAAATGATGTAGCAGCTGCAAAGAATCTGCCCTACACTGTTCGGCTGTTTTAGACGCACCTAAAAGGTCATCTACATACATTAACACTTGGCTTCCATGCTTTGGATTAAAGCTCTCCAAGCATGTTAAAATAGCCTGGATGAAAATTGTAGGACTGTCTACAAATCCCTACGGCAGGCGTGTGTACGTATATTTTTTCTCTTCCTTGAAAGTAAAATCAGACCAAAACTGAGAATCTAGACATGGTCTAATTATTCCTGCATCCAATGAAATTTTTATATCTGCCATTATACCCTCCTGTTCTTCATATTTTAGCCCGTACTGTTTTATCCACGGCATGTACTTTAATTTAGGAACTATTTTTACTGGTTCTATTGTTGTCAATAATCCTACATCAGTTGGTCCTGTAGACCACAAAGCATCTGGAACACCTTTTAAATCATTTTCCTCGGATTCTGATAGCAAAGATTGTTGGATTATTTTGTCTCATGCTAAATCTTGAACACGAGGTTCTGCATCGAACAGAACTTTGTAAGGCTGCTTCCATAGTCCTGTACTAGGGCTGTAGAGCCAGCCTGTTTTGTGTGGACACAGCTGAAAATGAGACGGTCTTTCTGCAGCTTTTAAACGCGGGCCTGTGTCTCTCCACTGCTCTTTACTGGTCTTAAACAATGACAAAAAAGGTTCCCATGGTAAGCCATACAATTTTTTCATCTGTGTAGAAAACATAACAGTAACTGCTTCAAATGATCTCCCATCTGTGTACATATTTTGTGTAGCCACACTTGTAGTTTCCTGTTTCAGAAACCGTTTTTCAAACTTTTCATCTGGGGTTAAGCACACATTCATAGTGGTTTGTAGATCAGCTAACGGAGTTTCATCCTCTGGATTTGATAATGTGCTTCTAGCATTATGCATAAGTTTGCTTTTCTCTTTTATTTGGAGCAGAGACGGTAAGCATAGTGCATAAAACACAGGAGGATTTTGTTGCAACGACATTACATGTTCCACAGCTTTCATTCCATCCTGTGTTGGAAAAACTGCAATGCCTAATTTTTCTATTAAATCCCGTCCTAGCAGATTAATGGGGCAAGTTGGTGACATTACTACCGGAGCATACAACCTTTTTTCCTGTTTGAGGGTCTTTTATTTCTAATGCTTTTGACATCCATTCTTGGGATGTTTGACCGTTTGCTGACTTAACAAAAATGGGCATTTTAGATGCTTTTAGTCCAAGATTATCTTTTATACAAGTTTTGCAGGCTCCTGAATCGCATAAAAGAGTAACTGGCTGTCCATTAATTGTAAGCACTATGTACGGTTTTTCTTTTAATGCATTTAATAGCTCCCATGCTCCATACACATCTACTGTTTTAAAGGCTCTGGATACCCATTTGCTCTAGGCCCCTAGTCACAACTCACATGAAGAACCGCCCCTGCGGCCTCTTCCTTGTCCCCGCAGATGAGGTGCTTGTATCTGATTGGGACATTCCCTGGACCAAATGGTCGGGTGACCCGCAATTCCAGCACCCCCCATCTGTTTTTACTGATTTGGGCTGAAAGCCCCCTCGGTCGCTAGGACCGCCCCTGCCTCCTCGGAAACCTCCTCGACGCCCTCGAGGGGTCCGGTGGCTTGGAAAGCAAATATTTCTTCTGGGTCACACGTAGGATCTGCCCAGAAAATTTGTGTCCCCCCTCCAGACGCACCACCTCCCTTTTTAACGTTTTTTTTCGGCGTGACGCACATATTCCATAACTGTGGTTACCTTAGACGTTGCCAGCGTAACTAAGTGTTTTTTAACCCACGCGGAGATATGCGGCTGGAAACCTCCCATTAACATATTTTTTAGCTGTTGCTGATATGGTGTGTCATCTCCGTCAGCGTGCGGGATGCCACTGTAAAACCTATATTCTTTTTCAAAACGTATTTTGAACTCGTCTACGTCTTCCCCTATTTTTTGTTTTATGGACCCCAAATGTCCATAATCTGCTCTCCTGCGGAAAACTGAACGCGCGGCATCTGCTACAGCTGTCCACTGCTGTCTCTGCTCGTTCCCCATTTGTGCTTGATGATCAAATATTCCGCCTTGAGGGGTTCTGCCTGTATAATTCGCCCTTATTATTTTTTTTCCCCAATGTTTTCCCACTGACGACTGTAAGGCTTTTCCGAACTCATGTCCATTTAAACCATATGAGTTATAAATTCCCTCCTTGGATCCATAATTCTGGATCTTCCTGCGGAGAAATTATACCTTCTTCAGTCTTTCTAGCTTCCTCTAACGACCAGGGACGGAAAACTGGGATTGTTTAAGGCTGCTGAGTTCCTATATTAGGATTTGCGACCTGCACCATAGGATACAATCCTTTGGACGGTCTGTAGATAACGGATGATCTGATTTACTCAGTCCATCCAGGTCTGCATACAGATCTGAAATATCCCTGGGGGGGTTTAATGGATTATACGGTGGTGGTCTGCCTTCTTCAGTTGCTACCATAGTTTGCGTGACTGAATTATTGTTCTGGCGGGTTCTTTAAAGCCTAATATTGTGAGACTAAACAGGAGCTGAAGGACGGCTGACCAACGGACCAGCGCTGCAGTCGCTGTCCCATTGGCAACCCCACCCCCTCCTGCTGGTTGAGGCTGTCTCCCTCTGTTTCATTATCTTTTGGACGGACGAACATAACATTAATTCTATTTATTCTATTTTTCGTAATAACCTCCTCTCTACCTCGCGCCTGTATTAACCAACACCGCGCTATTTCGAGCTCTTATATATATATGTATATACTTACACACATAGACATACACAGACATACACACACATACCCTAGCGCTTATTTTAGCCGGCACACAACATTTTCCCATTGATTTACCTTCAGCACACCATCTATTTTATACTTTTCCTTCCACTTCTCCAAGTATTTTTAATATTAAGAAATATATATCTAATAATATTTATTGTAATAATATTTAAAATTTACTTGGATACACAAACTTTTCATCCCCTCTGGGATTTCCCCTTCTACTTTGTCCAGAACCCATCCTAATTACTTTTGCGTTGTGTTTACTTCCAGGACCTTAATCCTGTTTTTTTTTTTCTTTTAAGGTACTGTTCAGGACTTTAACCTGAGTTTTTTTAGCTACCTTTAATTTTACGACGGACTGAAAACCGGTCGTATTGCTTCGAGGGACTCAAACCTCTCGATTTAACTTTTCGGGGATTTTTTTTTTTTTTTTTTTAATCACCCGTTACAAGGGATTAAATCCTCTTGCACACCTGTTCGGGGAAATTTTAATCACCCGAAACCCTGAACGACGGACTTTAACCGGTCGTTTAAAACTTACTTGCTGTGGTGTGTTTTTCTCCCGGTCGGATCCCGTCAATCCCTCGTTGGCGAAAGGAGTTAACCTATGACGCTGGCCCAGCGAGGAAGTTACCTCCCGGGACTTTAGACAGGTCCTTGACTCAGACCACCGGTGGATTTCAGCGTGTCCGCTCCTCCCGTCAACGAGCCGATATTTTGGGATCCGCGTCACGGCACTAGGCTGATAGGGTTATTAAAGATAACCCATTTTATCCTAGAATGAAAACCACACAACACAAGTTTTAGACATTTTCTATAGAAAAGGACAGATGAACCCAAACGGAGAACTGCACTCCCTGGAAAGTTTAGGATCGTCTGCCGCCGGGTCATCTCTGTCCTTCTGTCTTTATTATCACACATCAAAGAGGGGGTCAGGGGGGTTGGGTCAGGAAGTTTCAGGAATTTACAGGATGGGGGTTAAAAACAGTCAGGAGGTTATAAAAGCAAAGAAGGAACCATTTGTTATTCCTGCCTAGGGGTAAATACAACAAAACCTTCCTGAAAGCAAATTCTTAAAACAAACCAAATACCTGTAACTTGATAGAAATAAAATGATTACATTCACATTTTCCTAACAGAAGGTTTAGATGAAGCTAAGATTTTAGATAGCTCAGAAAGCTCTACTGCTTCTAAACAGTTCAAACACTGTGCAGGTTCTAAAGATTCCTCCAATGCTGCCTTACTTATTGGGGATGAGGTAATCATGTTTGGGAGGATGCCAATTATTTTATTTTTAATGGCATC
Source organism: Fundulus diaphanus (assembly GCA_037039145.1). NCBI lineage: Eukaryota > Metazoa > Chordata > Actinopteri > Cyprinodontiformes > Fundulidae > Fundulus > Fundulus diaphanus. The sequence continues at coordinate 1,733,000 of CM073135.1, forward strand.
AATTTTATTTATGAAGAATCCCATAAAATCATTACTGCTAAGAGCTAAGGGAATGGATGGATCAACAGAGCTGCAGCTCTGAGTAAGTTTGGCAACTGTACTAAAGAGAAATCTAGGATTATTTTTATTCTCTTCAATTAATGATGAAAAATATGCTGCTCTAACTCTGCGAAGGGTCTTGTTATACAACAATAGACTGTCCCTCCAGATTAGGTAGGATTCCTCTTGGTGTGTAGAGCGCCATTTTCTCTCCAATTTCCTAAATTCCTAGCCCAGACACACTACGGAGAAAACTCATTTCAGCCGCTTGTATCCGGAATCTCGTTCTTTCGGTCACGACCCAAAGCTCGTGACCATAGATTAGGGTAGGAACGTAGATCGACCGGTAAATCGAGAGCTTCGCCTTTTGGCTCAGCTCTCTCTTCACCACAACGGATCGGTACAGCGCCTGCTTCACAGCAGACGCTGCACCAATCCGCCTGTCGATCTCCCGCTCCATCTTCCCCTCATTCATGAACAAGACCCCAAGATACTTGAACTCCTCCACTAGGGGCAGCACATCCTCCCCAACCCGGAGAAGGCACTCTACCCTTTTCCGGTTCAAGACCATGGTCTCGGATTTGGAGGCACTGATCCTCATCCCGGCCGCTTCGCACTCGGCTGCGAACCGCTCCAGTGAGAGCTGTAGATCACGCCCTGATAAAGCCAATAGGACCACGTCATCCGCGAATAGCAGAGAAGCAATCCTAAGGCCACCAAAACGGATCCCCTCAACACCTTGGCTGCGCCTAGAAATTCTGTCCATAAAATTTATGAACATAATCGGTTGTTAACCATTGTTGTTAACAATGAAATAACATTGATCAGCTGACTCATGTAAATACAAATTGGCATTCATGAGTTGCTTTGTATTGACCATTTATGGTAGAATGTAGAGGGCAGAACCTTGTATAAACACGTTCAGTCAGAGCTGTGATTTATAAATTGGGAATTGCTTGCTGGTGTGTATGTGCATGGTTTTACAAGTCTTATTTTGGCATACGCTATCTACGAATTTTGGGCATACATACACTTATAATATGGATCATATGTAATGTTCTATTAATGAGACCCCTGAAGCGACAAGATCCCACTCTCAGTGAACGTGTGCCCTTAAAGGGGCTTCCGTTTAGTTTTAGCTTCCCTTTATTGTCTCCCTGTTAAATCAAGAATAGAATTTAAAATTCTTCTAACGTATAAAGTCCTTAATAATCAAGCTCCATCATATATCAGAGCTCTGATTACCCCGTATGTTCCTAACAGAGCACTTCGCTCTCAGACTGCAGTTCTGCTGGTGGTTCCTACAGTCTCTAAAAGTAGAATGGGAGGCAGATCCTTTAGTTATCAGGCTCCTCTCCTGTGGAACCAACTCCCAGTTTTGGTCCGTGAGGCAGACACCCCGTCTACTTTTAAGACTAGGCTTAAAACTTTCCTTTGTGACAAAGCTTGTAGTCAGAGTGGCTCATGTTACCCTGAGCTACCTCTATAGTTATGCCGCTATAGGCTTAGGCTGCTGGAGGACATCAGGGTCTATTTTTCTCACTCTGCTAAGGGAGAACATCTTTCTCCCTTTGAAACAAAGTGTTCTAATCTTCTCCAATTTACATTATTTGTTGTTGTCATGGGTTGAGTTCTGGTTTGACTTCATTTTTCTGTTATTTTCATTTTTCATCTCATGTGGGTTTGGTTTGACTTTATTTATTGTTAGTTTTCATTGTCATCAGTTATTTTCTGTCATCTTCACTTCACCTCCTCTGCAGTTAGTCACACCTGCCAGCCACTAATTAGCCAGACTCACTTCACCTGCCAGCCTCCCTACTTAAGCCTCACTCTGCTGTCACTCCTTTGCCGGGGGAGACCGTCTAGGACGTTTGGCGAGATTGGAGAACGCGGATTTCTAAGAGTGGAAGAGTTTAAGCGATTTCTGGCGAGTAAAAAGTCAAATTCTAAGGCGGTTTTGGCATAATCTGGACTGTGAGTAGATTAAGATGGCTAGTTGTAGTGGGGGATGTTCAGAAGATGAAAATATGGATACAGGTTGGGCGTTAGTAGAAAATAGAAAAGGGGGAGGAGGGAGAGACAAGAGTAAAAAAGGACTAAATATAGGTAAAAGATCTTTGGAAGATGAGGAAGAAAGTGTTGAGGTGAGGAAGAAAAAAATGATGGAAGAATTCAAGGTTATATTAAAATTTAAAACAGGACAAGATATGATTGGGGTGAGTCCGATCAATTTATCAAATGGACTAAAGAAAGTTGTCGGAGATATGAAAATGGCTAAAGTTTTAAGGGATGGGAGCCTTCTTATAATCTGTAAGAATGCTGAACAAAAGAATAAGGCATTAAAACTCCAAGTAGTGTGTAAAAAAGAAGTGGTGGAAAGGAAGGTAGTGGGGGAAGAAAGAGGAACAAAAGGAGTAATATCAGGGATCCCGATAGGAGAAAACTTGGAAGAACTAAAGAGAATAATAAAAGGAGGAGAGATTTCAGACATAAAACGATTACAGGCTTTTAGAAATGGGGAAAGAGTGGATAGTACATCTGTGTTACTGGAATTCAAAGATGAAGTTAAACCTGATAAAGTGATGATTGGATACATGAGTTTCAGTGTAAGAACTTATATTCCACCACCTCTCAGGTGCTATAAGTGCCAAAGATATGGTCACATTGCAAATGTATGTAGAGGAAAACAAAGGTGTGGTAGATGTGGAGGTGAACACCCTTATGGGGAATGTGGAGAGAATCCAGTTAAATGTTGTAACTGTGGAGGTAATCATACTGCAGCTTATGCAGGTTGTGTGGTGAGGAAAGAAGCAACTGAAGTTCAGAAAATTAAAACTGATAAAAAAATTACTTATGCTGAAGCAGTGAAAGAGGTGAAAAGTACGGGAAATGCTAACAAAACAAAGTTAGAAAGGAGAAAGGAGACAGAAGATACTCAAAATAATGTCACGTTAGAAAAACTGATTCCATTTCTAGCATATATCATTAATTGTTCAGAACAAGTAAGGACTAAGACTGAAAAAATAAAAATTATAGTAAAGGCAGCAACAAAATTCTTTAATGTCAAAGATCTGTCATGGGAAAAAATTCAGGATGAACTTAGATGTGGAGAAGGACCATCTGAAAATGAAGGCCCTCAAATCACTACATAATTCTAATACTACAATGGAACGCTCGAAGTTTAATAGCTAACGGACAGGAATTTAAAGGGTTCATTAACAAATTAAGTACAAAACCAGACATAATATGTATTCAAGAAACATGGCTTAAATCAACATTGCAATTCAGTATTCATGGTTATGCAGTTTTACGTAAAGATAGAATAAATGGAAGTGGAGGAGGAGGATGTGCTATATTTATAAAAGAAAACATAAAATTTATTCAAATGCAAATAAATACGGATCTAGAACTAAATGCGGTTAAAGTTTGGACAAATAATGATGTCATTAAAATAATAAACTATTATAATCCTTGTAAGAAAATAGAGAAAGCAAAACTTGAAACGATCTTTAGACACTGGAGAGGGAAAATAATTTGGTGTGGGGATTTTAATGCACATAGTACTTTGTGGGGAGAACAAGATGATTATAATGGTGGAATCTTAGAAGAATTGATTGAGGAAATAGAAATGGTAGTGTTAAATAATGGTGTAGGCACTAGGGTAGATTTGATAAGAGGTAAAGAATCAGCCATTGATCTGACACTGGTATCACAATCTTTGGCAGATAGTTGTAGCTGGAAAGTATATAAAAATAACACTATAGGAAGTGATCATTACCCAATTTTTGTTGAAGTAGAAATGGATATAGAAGAAGAGCAGGTAGAAAGTCAAGGGAAATGGAGATTTGGGGATACAAATTGGGAAAATTATAAAAGAATAAGTGAAGGGGGTATGGTAAAGATAGATATAAATAAACCAATAAATGATTTAAATTTAGAAATTAGTAATAGTATTGTTCATGCAGCAAAAAAAGTCATTCCTAGAAGTAAAGGGGTTAAAAAGAAGAAGATAGTTCCTTGGTGGACTCTAGAGTGTTCAATGGCAATTAAATCAAGAAACAAGGCCTATAAAAATCTGAAAAAATATATTTGCTTCCAAAATCTAATTAATTATAAGAGAAAACAAGCAGAAGTCAGGAAAATCATAAGAAATGCTAAGAGAGATTATTGGAGAAAGTATTGCGAGTCATTGGGGAAAAATACGGCATTAGACAGGGTATGGAATACCATTAAAAAAATGTCAGGTAAATCAAAAGAGTACTTCTTTCCAGTAATAAAAGATAATGGTAACACTATAATAGATAATAAGAATAAAGCTGAATTGTTAGCAAGAGCATTTACTAAGATACATAGTATGGAGAATCTTAGTAATACTGAAAAAAAAGGACGGGAAACGACATTAAAAAATCACAGTGAGCTGCTGTGTAATGATGAAGATGATGAGAATATTATGAATATGAAATTCTCTTTAATGGAATTAAATAGAGCATTAAAAAATTCTAATAAATCAACACCTGGGGAGGATCAAGTTAATTATATTATGTTGAATAATCTTAGTGAAAAAAGTAAGAAGATATTACTAGAAATGTATAATAAGATATGGGAGGAAGGAATTTTACCGGATAAATGGAAAGAAGCTATAATTATTCCCATTTGTAAACCTGGCAAAGATCCACATTTAGCTGAGAGTTACAGGCCGATAGCATTAACATCATGTATTGGTAAGGTGATGGAAAAGATGGTAAATAACAGATTAATATATTTTCTGGAATCCAAGGAGAAGATTAAACCATATCAGTTTGGGTTCAGGAAAGGAAGAAGTACAATAGATCCTATACTATATTTAGAACATGAAATTAGGAGGGCACAGGTGAATAAAGAGGTCTTAATAGCAATCTTTTTGGATATAGAAAAAGCATATGATATGTTGTGGAAAGAAGGATTATTGATTAAAATAAAACAAATAGGTTTAAGGGGTAAAATTTATAGATGGATAAAAAATTTTTTAACTGGAAGAAATATAAAAGTTAAAATAGGTAGTGAAGTAAGTTCAAAACATCAAATTGAAAACGGTACTCCTCAAGGAAGTATAATAAGTCCTATGTTATTTGTTATAATGATTGATGATATTTTTAGTAAAATAGATAAATATTTTGGAGTATCATTATTTGCAGATGATGGCCTTATCTGGAAAAGGGGGAAAAATCTAACATTTATAAATAAGAAAATGCAAGAGGCAATACATAATGTAGAAGATTGGGCTTTAGAATGGGGTTTTAGAATTTCAATATCTAAATCTAAGTTCATTACTTTTACTAATAGGAAAATAAATACAAATGTAAATCTTAAATTATATGAGAATGATGTAGAAAGCATAGATCAGATTAAATATTTAGGAATTTGGTTTGACAAAAAACTTACGTGGAAGATGCATATAAAAAAAATAATTGAGAAAAGTAAAAAAATCCTAAATATAATGAGATGTTTAAGAGGTAAAGATTGGGGAGCTGATAGGAAGGTATTAAAAACAATATATATAGGACTAATTAGATCAGTAATTGATTACGGATGTATTGTATATAATTCAGCTTCTAATAGTTTACTAAAAGAAATAGATAGAATACAATATCAGGCTTTAAGAACTTGTTGTGGAGCAATGAAAACAACCCCAGTATCAGCTTTACAAGTTGAAATGGGGGAGATGCCACTAGAACTTAGAAGAAAACAACTAGCCATAAATTATTGGGCAAATGTAAAAGGGCATAAGGAAAACTTTCCTCCAAATGTTATGTTACAACCATGTCAGGAAAAAATAAAAAAAAAGAGAATCAATAGTTTTGGATGGATTATAAATAATGAGATAAGTGAGTTAGGAATAAATCATTATTTAATTAGTCCTGTGATGTGTATTCCAAATACTCCACCTTGGGTAAGTGGAAAACCTGAAGTTGATTTAAACTTATTGGGAAAAGGCAGACAAATAGAAAAAAAAGAGGTGGAAAAGTATATAAATAAAGAATATGCTGAATATTTACAAGTATTTACAGATGCTTCTAAAATGTTAAATGATAAAATTGGAATAGCATTTATAATTCCGGACTTAAACATTATGAAAAATAAAAGAATAACAGATAGGATGACAGTTTATACAGGTGAGCTAGTGGCTATATTAATGGCTCTAGAGTGGTGTGAGGAAACAAGGAAGAAGGAAATATTGATTTGTTCAGATTCAAGCAGTGCATTAATAAGTATCTTAGAACAAAACTCAGAAACGAGACAAGATATCATATTGAATATTAGCCAATCAATTTTTAAAATTAAAAAATATGGATCTAGGGTTAAGTTAATTTGGATTCCTGCTCATATTGGGATAGTAGGAAATGAATTGGCGGATCAATTTGCTAAGAGTGCAGCAAAAAGGGATAATGTTGAGGTAAATATCAAAATAAGTAGAAATGAGGTCAAGAATATTAGTAAAATATATTTTAAAAAGAAATGGCAGGAATTATGGGATAGAGAAGAAAAGGCAAGATTTTACTATAACATTCAAAGAAAAGTAGGGGAATGTAGGGAAGGTAATAGGAATAGAAAAGAAGAGGATATTATATCCAGATTAAGGTTTGGGCATACGGGGCTAAATAGTACTTTGAAAATAATTAATAAACATAGTACAGGGTTGTGTAATTATTGTGGAGAGTCAGAAACAGTGCAGCATATTTTTCTAGAGTGTGATAAGTACAATCGGGAAAGAGAGATATTAGTCAGAGAGTTAAAAAGAAATAAAGTAATTTTAGATATTAAAAATCTGCTGCAAAGGTCATCTGAAGATGTAATATTTAATAGCATTTTTAGTTATCTTAGGAAATCAGGTTTTATGGGAAGATTATAGTGATAGGACATCTAATCTATACTCCAGTCTGGAAGGTGGCGGTAATGCACCTATAAGTTGTTTGCCAACCGCCAAAAAAACCTAAAAGAAGAAGAAGATGACACTCCTTTGCCGGTCCGTCATCATTCCACACCTCTCCATGCCAGTCCCTGTTTTTGCCTTGGAAGATTTGTTTTTCTTGTTTAAGGTTAGTCCTGCCAGTTTCTATAGACTCATACTTTGCTGTTTGTCCCTGGAGAAGCTCTGCTCTGTGCCCTGGTGTCTCCCAAGTTCTGCTAACCTGACTAGCCGCCCTGGAGAAGCTCAGCTCTGTGCCCTGGTGTCTCCAATGAACTGCTAACCTGTTGTGGCTACGGGGCCTGCTAGCCGAGCAGTACTGAGCATTCCCGGCTGCCTGGAAAGTCGTGACTCTCTTTCACTCCAGGCCGTCAGCTCCTGCCATCACCTTCACTCCGGTTCTGTGTTACCTGCTCCTCTGGCCTCATCAAACCTCCATCATCAACCTTGCAATAAAGACTCTCAATTTTAGTCCCGTGTGTGTGGTTCTGAGTTCATCCGCAGACAAATCGTGACAGTTGTTATTTCTACTTTTAACTTTTTGTTCTCTTTAATTTTTCTCTTCATACTAGATACACCTGGTCTGGTGTTCCATTAGCTGTGACATCATCCAGGGGGAGCAGATCATCCACTATTACCATCTAACATAGAAAGGATTCCTGGATAAATGTGTGTTTCTGTGCTTTTTGTGTCTCTGCTCTGTCTTCTCTAAACCCGAGTCAGTCGAGGCAAATGAGCGTTCACACTGAGCCTGGTTCTGGTTCTGCAGGTTTTCCTCCCTGTTAAAGGGGAGTTTTCCTCTCCACTGTCGCTTAATGCATGCTCAGTATGAGGGATTGGTGCAAAGCCATCATCAATGCAGACGACTTTCCACTGTGGCTCTACACCATCCATCCATCCATTTTCTAACACGTCTATCCCCTGTGGGGTTGTGAGGGGTGCTGGTGCCTATCTTTAGCTGTCAATGGACGAGAGGCGGGGTACACCCTGGACAGGTCGCCAGTCTATCGTAGGGCGTTCTACACCATTTCATGAGGAATAGATGCTGCTTGTCAAGACTTGATGCAATCTACTGGGTTTCCTTAGATAAAAAAACATTTGACCAATCTGTATGATTTGATTGAATTTGACTTTGTAAAGTGTCTTGAGATGAAACGTGTTGGGAATTGGCACGATATAAATAAAATTGAACGGAACTGAATAACAGAGCTTTGAGGATTGAAGGGTGAAACGGTTTTGCATAAAATTAAACAAATGTTGAAAAGCAAATGTAAACTTAGACCCTAAACTTCAGTCCTTTGTCAGTGATGGGACAAATGGTTTATTTGGGAAACTCCGATCAAAAGCTCTAGTAAAACAATAGAGGTTTTCCATCCTGATTTAAAAAACGTACCTTTTCTACCCATCTCATTCTTTCAAGAGGAGCTTAGATTGATAAACTGATTAAGCAGGTTTCTGAAGACCTGAGGGGTCTCCATGGTTCATCCTTGAGAAAAAAGCACTTTAGCCCAAGACTATTTAGAGCTTAATGGACCAATGGTAAAATTTTTAAGTCTGACAAACATGGAGGACTCCAGAAGCAGCATCTAGGATGAGCTGCGGCTACTTGACTGATTTTTTTACATTAAAGACACTGTTTCAGAAATCTGAACCACTAAAAATAAAGGCAGGAACCAATTTTTCTATGACAGGAAACACTGGCAATGTTTTTAAACAGATAGTAAGCTTATTTAGTAACACATTTTATGTGGTTATCCAGATTTGTATTCAGGTCCAAAACTACACCCAGGTTCTCTGCATGCTCTGTGGTCTTTACCCCATTGAGATGAGTAGAGAGCTCGATCCTATAATTATAAGACCAGCAAAGTCCCTACTGAACAGAATGACAAATTCCTGTCATTCTGTAACTGAAAGATTCAAGGGGACCCAATTTATTTTACATGCAGAAGTCAAGTTGTGCATTATACCTGTCATCCATTCCACTGGTATTTAAAGGCATACTATGCAACATTTTTCAGTTAATTAATGTGTTCCATACCGTTTTGGATGATTAAATGAGTCATTTCAGGTCGAACAAAGGTTTTCTCGGCCGCCCTGGGGGTCTGTGGGGGAAATACCGCACTTGCAATGCAAGAGCCCTCGGCTCGCACACACAGAAGTCTCGCTTTACGGCGAGAACTCCATGTGTTTTTGCCCTGCCATTCACTATATGCACGCGCGAAAGCAACAACAAAGAACCGCGTGTTAACGTCAAATAAACATGCAAGCATATCGAGTTTTATTATTATTATTATTATTATTATTATTATTATTTTTTTTTTTTTTTTATGTTGGCGAGACGCTACCGCGGAGGCCGCGGCGAGGTGGCGGCCGCGGCTGCGGCTTGGCGAGGCGGCGGCTGCGGCTTGGCTAGGCGGCGGCGGTAGCGTCTCGCCAACATAAAAAAAAATAATAAAAAATAAAATAATAATAATAAAACTGGCGAGGCGGCGGCGGCGGCAGCAGCCGCGGCTTGGCGAGGCGGCGGCTTGGCGAGGCGGCGGCTTGGCGAGGCGGCGGCTTGGCGAGGCGGCCGCCGCGGCCGCCTCGCCAAGATAGCGCTGCGGGAAGCTTGATGTTCATACCTTCACTGTCATTGTTTGTACTGCCGTTTTTTCCACTTTTCGTTGCGTTCGCCTGTCTGCTAAGCTCAAAACAACCGCGCCTGTCTTGACGGAGAAACCAGAACAGCTGAGCATCTTTACGACAGTGCACTTTTACTTTCGCCCTCTGGGGGGAGCCTCGCTGGAAAATCAACCCCGGTTGCATAGTATACCAAGCCGCCGCCTCGCCAAGCCGCCGCCTCGCCAAGCCGCGGCTGCCGCCGCCGCCGCCTCGCCAGTTTTATTATTATTATTATTATTTTATTTTTTTTTATTTTTTTTATGTTGGCGAGACGCTACCGCCGCCGCCTAGCCAAGCCGCAGCCGCCGCCTCGCCAAGCCGCAGCCGCAGCCGCCGCGGTAGCGTCTCGCCAACATAAAAAAACAAAACAAATAATAATAATAATAATAAAACTCGATATGCTTGCATGTTTATTTGACGTTAACACGCGGTTCTTTGTTGTTGCTTTCGCGCGTGCATATAGTGAATGGCAGGGCAAAAACACATGGAGTTCTCGCCGTAAAGCGAGACTTCTGTGTGTGCGAGCCGAGGGCTCTTGCATTGCAAGTGCGGTATTTCCCCCACAGACCCCCAGGGCGGCCGAGAAAACCTTTGTTCGACCTGAAATGACTCATTTAATCATCCAAAACGGTATGGAACACATTAATTAACTGAAAAATGTTGCATAGTATGCCTTTAAGCCAGTAAAGGGCCCGGAGAAAGTGTACAGTCTACACTCTAATCGACTAAAGGAGGCTGTCTCTGCTGATCAGATGGTACAATAATGACTCATGGCTGCACCTGGATCAGTGTTCAGGCAGCAGCTTGGAGGGCATTGTCAGCATCCCACTAATTCAATGATGAATCGGGGCAATTGTGTATTTTATGGCAGCTGAAATGAGCACCGTAGCAGGAAAGAAGCACAGAGAGGAACAAACCACTCATAAACAAGCCCTCAGTGACAGATCAGCCAATTCATGGAAATGTAGGAACACCATTAACTCCACTTGTAAAACCACCAGTGACCTTTAAATATGTGCCGAGCTGAAGATATGGGCTCTGGCTCTGCTAGACTATTATAGATTCCTCTGCGTGCTTTATATGAGGCGCTTTATCTGCAGAGCTGGAAATGTTCTGCCCCTCAGAAGCATTTTCAAGTAGCAGTTAGTGGTAACACTGCACCCCACCTTCTGAACAGAGTGGGGGGAGACCATCCATGTCAGCACTCTTACAAATCCTTTCTTTAAGCCTTATCAGAATATAAAAATGGCATACTAATGCTATTGGAGCAAAGAAGAAAGGAAGGAAGGAATTTCTAAGAAAAAAAGCCCAAATGTCTTTACCAAATGTAAAAGGCTATTAGCCACTAAAATAATTTCTGTTCCCAAACATCAACAGTCTGACATCTGCTGCTATTAAAACACTTGCTGTGCAGATACTCAGAGGCTCATCAGCTGCAGCACACTGAACACACTCAACCAAAACATTCAGCACTGGTTAATACTGCTTGTGTCTACAAGCAGAAGTGACTAACACGGCTCTGCTCATCCTGATCTCTTCTTTGAGACCTTTAAGATCTTCTTAAGTTATAACAGATCAGCCAAACCCAATAATGTGCTCTGCAAGTATATGAACCTGTTTCTGAGCTGATTTTAGCCAGCATGTAGTCACCCCTGGTAATGATGTGCAGTGTGAGGGACCGAGCCAGTCAATCATGAGGACACAGTTGTAACTTTCAAAAAACTGGGTTTTATTTCCCCAAAGTAACAAAGATTCCAAACAATAATTATAGGGCCCTTAAAAGAGGTCAAATGAAGAAACTAACTCAAACCAAAAATATCAAGGTTAAACACAACAAAAAAAAACTCAAACTAACTGCTCAAACAAAACAAGCAAACTGACCTGACATACAACAAACAAAGGGGGCTTAAATACTGGCTGATCAGACCAGACTGACACACTGAGGAAGAGGGAAAGGGAACATCTATGCAACAACAAAGATAACTAAACATAGTTGGTTTAAGGATTAAATTTAAATGACTAATAACTAAAAATTAACAAAATAAACAAATCACAAAAGCAAAAGAAAGATTATGCCACAGAATTAAAATGAGAACTCCATGGTCTTCTCCCCCCTAGTGGAACTCCAGATGGTACCACCCAATCAGTGAGTCAATCAGGGATTGGAGTGTGCCAGTGTTATAAGAATTATTATTCTGAAGTCACTATGGCCTCACACCACTCGGACAGAGGAGGCCTGGAGACCTGATGTCTGTGTATAAGATCCACTGTTTGCCGAGTGCAAGGCTGAATGCTGCGTAGAATGATTATTGTCTATGATAGACTGTCTTTGTTATGTCTCAAACCAAGGCCACGGTGCAGTATTAGGGGAAGCCCGAAAAGCGAGGCAGGCAGAGACAGGGCAGACGCAGACTGCAGCGGGACCGTGGAGTGCGATTTACTTCCCATCTATGTGATCTCTGCTCTGTTTCTCAATAAAAGTGCTGGAACGTCATCACCGCCGTCTCCTCATTTAGTAAAGATGGGAACTCAGTTACTATTGTTTAGAATTCCACCCAGAACTCCCATAACAATTTGGCGTCAACGAACAAGATCTCCGACCGACGAGCCGGGGAGTCCGGGGACAGGAGCTGCTTTGGCCGGCCCGGAGAGGTTATCCGGCCTCTGGTACCCCGAATGGATTTTCAAGGGACGTGGAGGAGCTCCTGGTCTCGGAGCGTCTCTGGGGCATCGGCGCGAAGATCCGAACCTTTCTTTCATGAGACGGTAAGGGGATTATTTTCCAGCTCTTTAAAAAAAAAAAAAAAAAAAGCAATTGCTCAAAAATGCTTGCAAGCTTTTAAAATTTAAACCCCATTTAAAGAATACCTCAAGAAATTTTAAAAGTTAGAACTGTAAACCTAAAAAGGTAGTAAGTAAAAGCCGGTAGACATAATGAATTATATTTAATCCTTAAGGCAAATAAAACAGGATTCGCAATACAGAACGGTGACTAAAGTTTTAACATTAAACTAAAATTCAAAATTTAATTAAAATACGTTTTCAGCTGAAATGCGGACTCTCATGCTGGGAGAGGAGGGGCAAAAACATTTTTTTATTAATATATAAAAGATAAAAATAAAAAAGTCCGGGAGGCGGAGTAGTCAGTATAATGGGTCAAAGGCAGTTCCCGGGGTCGAGCCTTGCCCCAGGGTGAGATGTTCGATTTCATGCTGGAAAAGTAGGGGCTCGGAAGCATGACATGCATAAATGATTTGAAATGATTTGATTAAACATGCAGAATTCTCACATAGGGGTTATTAATTTTTTTTATTGCAGTACTGCTACTAAATAATAAAAATAAATTTAAGAATTAATGAAAAGAAAAGCGAAAATTGAATAAAATGAATAAAAAAAAGAAACGGAAACAGAACTAAAAAGGCGTTGCACCGGGGAAGCGTTTACGTACGGACCGACTAGGCACTTCCGTTGTGGATAAAATTGTTCGGAACTGCTCATAGCGACGTATAACTTTGAAAAATGTATAAGCGTCCAAGTGTCTACGAGACAAAGAGTTGTATCCTTGTGGGGCTGAAACGTAAAACCGCGTTTGGACGAAACATCCGGGGGTCGTAACCAGTGCACGCTCTCCACCTTTTAAACTAAGCGGGAACTTAACACGTTGAAAACATCTTTCGGCGTTGCCATAGACGTTTTGAAAAATATGAAGAAACAGATCTGTGTAAGATAGTGAAAAACAGGCCTGCGTATGTTTGTCTGTCTGAATGTCATCTTCTGTAAGTAACTGAATGTATATCGTATGTAACTTGAATGTCATCTTCTAACTGTGTGTATGTATATCGTATGTAACGTTCGTCTGTGTGAATTAATTCGGTTAAAATGATAAATGTTCATGGTTTCAAGATGTTCATTTGTTTTGGGAGAACTGCAGCTCCGTAATTTAAATGACATTTTAAGCATGGACTATGTTAACTAAAACTAAAGAGAGATTTCAATAACAAGGGTTGTTTTTCCCACATTAAATATCCGGCCTGAATTATACTGATACACGGAGAGATTAACATGGCTTAAACGAAAATATTTCAGCTTTGTTAGAAAATTGTAACTGGCAATGAGCTGTACATAAAAGCTTGTTGGGTTTACTCCACTATAGAATTAGGCAGTGACCCCATCATTTGTCTTAGCTCCAAAGTAATATAGAATTACTGAGATCTTATTGCTTGTCACAATAATGATTCATCACAAACCAGTCAATTTGAAAGAAGTTTAGAATACATGGTCTTTGATTTAAATATATGGGAAAAACTGTGCTTTGGATTGGAGCAAACTGTTTGGAACTAAATATGAATTGCTAATTGCTTTTCTAAGGGTTTTCTATTGATTTATTTTATTTCTTTTTACTTAGAATTTGAATCAGCAAAGGGGGCATTTTGAGAAGCGTCAAAATATCAGAAAGCCACATAAAACGCGTCATCAGTTACAAAAACATCTGATGTTATCCAGACACGCTGGGCTGGGTCGAGCCTCAGAGGGACAGTTTTAACGGTGCCAGGACAAAAGATATGATAAACAAATCTGACCATGATGTAAACATCTGAATGTTTATGGCGAGGCTGGGTCAGTGTGTTCTGGCTTGGGTGCACGGAAACTATGTCAGAGGGAAAAATAAAATGAAGCCAGCTTCTGGAGGGTTGAATTCTAATTCTAATCTCGGTTTTGTTTTGGGCAGTCTTCCCAATGTGCTTACGGGAAATTCTTATCATTTATAGAGAAACACTAGAAGCTCAGAAACCTAAAAGACAAAATCCTTGCTTTAAGGTTTCACCCTTTGACCAATTGAGATTTGGAAAGTTATATATGAATAAAAGTATTACTAACGGTAAATACACATGGTCAAAGGACCAAAAGAACTTAAAAGTTGTAATAAGTTAAAAATGTATGACATATTGGAAAAGACAATTTTTTTTTTGTCTTTTTGTTTTTTTTCTTTTAGAGATGTTTCAAAAGAAAGGTGAGGAATAGATACCTTCCCAGGATCAGCAAGAGAAAAAACATAACATTAAAGTGACACTAAGGGGACCAGGGTTTTCACTGCATGCTATTAACACTCTTGTTTTCTCTGAGTTATTGCTTTCAGATTAAAGGAGACGCCACCTTTCTGCCAACAGAAGACTCTGAGAAGACAGGTCTAGCAGTACGGTAAGGAGTCATAATCAGATTTGGACACTAAATATGCTAAGTTTTAACCAAGAGATCTTCCAGCGGAAGAAAGGTGGTGTCTTAAAAATGTTTGTTGCTTTCTATTAACAGCTCTATCTTTCTGCTTCCTTTTCTTTGCAAAGAAACCTGGTCAATATGATAGGAATGTGCTAACATAGAGATTTAGTCTCATTTTAGACATTCTCAGATGCGAGAGAATGCAGAAACAGTTCCGCAGTGCCATGGGGGCTGATCCTTGGGACAAGGAGAAAAGGTGATGTCATTGACTTCAGCCTGATCCGTTTTTGAGTTTTATTTTGTCAGAGGCAGAGTTTGATTTATTTTTTATCCTTTTATTTCTTTATGTTTGTCATTTTAGAGGGAACACTGTAGTTAAAATGTTTGTGACTGCTTTGCTGTAATTTCTTTTCAACCTATGGAGCGTTTCTTTGGCAAAAAATGCTGGCAGAATTCATTCTGTTTGCAGGCGTGAGGACGGGAGGATGGGCTCTTGAACGGAAGGAGAATGTTGGGCTGCTGATCTCTGACATTGGACTGAAAATGGACATTGAAGGACTATGACTGAGGCATCGGACAACCTTCGACTACAAACACAGATGAGTTCTGCAGACACGACTTCATGCGTTTCACTTCAGATTTTCTTGTACACAATTTAAAAAAAAACAACACACACATTAGAAACAAACACATCGGCGGATGCGCTTAGGAGAAAACTTTCAGATTAAAAGCAATCAAGATTATTATTAAACGCCTAGGATGTTAATTGTTTTAAGTCAGAGCTGTTATTAGCGAGCGATAAGAGGGTCAAACGCATTCGGACAAAAGGTTCTGGTCGGGACACAAAGATGGTAGAAGCTCGCAAAGATAAGAAGGATTTTCTTTTACTTTTATAACAAAGTTTTATTTAAACCATCTAAAACATGTACAGGTATGTTTTGGAATTTTATTAGCCCCACAAGGGGTTTGACTAAGATTCAAAGAGGCGCCTTTAAGATACAACAAGCTTCGTAAAATACATCATGCACGAGAAGAAATAGGGGACACCGCTAAACGAAACTCATTTTGCACCAAAATATTAAGTTACGTGATGAAAGCATAGAGCAGCTTAAGAAATCATGCTAAATCTAGAAAGGTTCGAGAACTTATGAATATTGGTGATTAAACCAAAGAGTGGGATACATAGAGGGACTGATTAAACGTAAAAGGAAAGTGGATAAGAACAATGTATGCAATTCAGATGATATGGGAAAAGTACATTTACATCAATAAGAGATAATTATGATCATGAAAAACTAGTGGGCGAAAAAGCTGAGGTAAGCATTACAGCAGCAGTTAATAGCATAAACGAATCAATGAACGAGTGAGCAAGCTAATTTTTTCAATATAAGCAGAATAAACTCTGAACCTTTTAAGATACCTGTTGAAACAAAGGAGAAATTGCGAACACTGCATTTACTGGGTATCTTGAAGTAAGTAGGGGCGCAAATAAGAGCAAAATAATTAGGATGCCTGTAAAATCTGCCACTCCGGCAGACATCAATAAAATACCACAAAGGTTAAGGATTTAAATGGATAAAACTGCAAGGTTAGAATAATGCCTTATTCTACTAAATAACATGGGTAAATTAGGGATTAAAGCACCAGTGAAAATAGTTTGGAGTTGTACGCAGTTACCTAAAAGGTTTGAGGAGACTTAAAATCTCTCTGTTCGAACACAAAATAGCACAATAGTTGTCTTTTAACTAGATGTTAAAACATCTGGGGGGGAAAAAACACATAAACAGAGTTTAGCCAACTATTAATCCAGAGGTGTTCTTGACCAGGATAATCTAACGATCGTCTTCTTGCATACATACAGAAAAGAAATGAGGTCAATTAGATTGGTTGGACATTTGGAATCTGGTCAGGACAGCAGAAGCGACTCCTGGACACAAGATGATGATAAGAGCTTGAAAATGATATCAATGCATGAAGGTTGGCTCTGAGGAACATCAGAGCTGCAATGGCACCCGACAGTGAAACTCCTGCTGTGCTAAAAACATCTTGAACAGGACTATGCATGACTGCTTTGCTTCACAGGTGATGGAATTCAACTACGAGGTTTCATGAACATGACATGGAGAGGTTTGCGTTCAGGAAACGCACCTAGAACACACTCTTGGACTCTTAACAAAAGAACATTTGAAAATGGGGATTCAACAATATGCAACTTGGGGTTAATGGGCTCTAAAGGGGGACACTTAAGAAGAGATAAACTGAAAGCCTGGGCTTACGACGAGAGACATTTCACAGACAGGGGGTTTGGACACCCAGGAATAGCTGCTGTGGTTTAAAAATGTCAAAGATTTGTCACAGGTGGTGGAGTGTTTCGATGGCCCAGGCGCTTGGAACCAGGTTGGACCAAGGAGACGACGTCGTGTTCCCACAGGGATTACCTGTAGCCTAACACTGACTGTGAGCGGTTTTGTTTTTGGGTTTGCTGGGGTTGCCAAAAGGAGCATCGGAGAGGACTTTCTCTATCCTGACCAGGTTCACACTTAAAACAGAACAAAATTACAGAGACCTAAACAAATACGGACACAGAGACGTGTTCAAACAAAGAATTCCTATAACATTCCTAAGAATTCCTATGATCCACAGATTAAAGTGCAGATAATAAGGCTAAACAAAGAATTAGAAGAAGGGCAAAACTTAATGCTGATCATTTACCAACAGGTGGTCAATATTTAAGAGTTTTCAAAGGAGCTGCACAATTTCTTCAATAATCACAACAGGCAGTGATTGATGAAACAATAAAGTAAATTCTAGAATGGGGAACTTTTAATCTGCTGGGGCATGACACGGGGCAAACATAAAGTAAGGATTTATAGGTCACTGGGTGATATAAGTTAACAAAACACAGATCCTAAATTTGGAAAACTGTAGAAAAAGCAGCGGTAATAATAATGGATAAATGAAAATGTAAGAAAATCACTCGGAGTAATGTCTGCTTAAAGTTTTCAAGGGTAGACTAAACACATGAGACCCAAGAACAAGATATTTATTAAAAGGTTGCATTAGATGGGGTTAAAATTATGCTTGGATGTATTAACAATTAAACTAATGTTCGATGACTGAAACAGGTTTAAAGACTCATAAAAATTCTATCTAGAGCAGTATGGAGCAGTTACATGATCAGGGGGCGATGTTTTTAAAAGAAAAACAATGAATTACCGTTTTGCACAGCAAACTACAGTTTAAAGGTTTGTTTCAAACAAGATTCAAACAGGGGGACATAAGATGAGATCCTTACAATGAGAGACGTTCCACACAGGGGGTGTGGAGACCCCTGGGGCATGGCACCCAGGACGAGCTGCTGTGCTCTGGAGCTGTTGTGGACAGCTGGTGGAACCAGATAGACGACAACATGGTCCCACAGGTTACCTGACACCTAACATTGACTGTAAAGGGTTCTGGGTTTTCAGGGTTGCTGAAAACAGAAAGCTTCAGAGAACCTTAACCTTTCCTGACCAGGCACTCAGAAAACATAGATCAGATTACAGAGGCCTAGACAAATAGGAACGCAGAGACGCGTTCATCCAAGAACTTCTTAATCAAAGTCCTCAATCCTCAGTTTAAGAAGATAAATGGTATAAATATTTTGTCTTCTCTGTGCAGAACAGCACCTCACTTTCTTTCTTTAAAAAAAAGAGAGAGAGAGAGAAAGAGGGAAAAGGCTTTCACATGGAAAGGCTTTCTTTTACTCAGTTGGGTTTTCAAAATAAAATGGGAAATGACATGAAACGAATATGTTGATGAAATTATGTTGCAGAGAACTTCAACTGTCAGACAACAGCAGTTAAGACACACATTGAAAGCATTCTGATAAGAATTATTATGCATTTACTGCAGATACATTTGAACTTAAAGATTACTCTTTTAACTAATAATTAAATTGCACAGCTCTGGGAGCTAAATAATTGTGCACAGAAATATCTTGAATGTGAAAGTGTTTGGAGGATGTTTTAATAAATTACACATGAATGGGGATTTTGATAAGAACACTAATTACACCTTGTTTCTGTTCCCCAGTGGAAACAAGGACTCGTGTCTGCAGACCATCTTCACAAAGTGTTTTATTAGGCAGAAATGCAAAATGAAATGCTCATGGCCCAATCCAGAACTGAACATTCATTACCATCCAGCTCAATCGACCAGCCTGCGAGAGAGTAACCAAGAAGAGGACTGGGGATGGAGAAGCCAGAGAACTCTGATTACTTATTCTTCAACGGGAGGAGTTGCCTGAAGAACCCTAAGTGCGATTAGATTAATTTCTGCCTTGTGCCCTGAATTGCCTGAAGGCTTTCTTAACTTTGCGTTCTTGACGTTTCGGACTCTTCTCACATGGTGTTACTTAGTGATGGGTCCGGCAACACCGATGCGTCGGCGCATGTGTCGGTCTCATAGAGCGAAACCCGTGTCGATGTGTGTATTGCTACGGAAAAGTCACGTGACCGATACAGGAACTGTTTCGGTCACGTGACCAATACAGCACCTGTTTCGAACTGACTGACGCGCCAAACTGTTTCTGTTCCCTCCAAGCTGCACGCGTGTGCATTCGCGCACAGCAGCGCGCACAGCAGCGCGCACAGCAAAGCTATGCTGCACAGTAAATAAAATCCAAGCTGAACTGTAAACAAAATAACGGTTAATAATGGTTAATTTTTAACCATTTTGCAACTCTGGTGTGATGGTGTACCACAGTCTCGCTCTGTGAGCGCAAGGTGCTGATCGGAGCGCACCACTGATGGATGGGTTGGGCAGACGCCTTTATGGTTGGGCGGGTTGCGCTGTGCGTCTTTGTTCTGAGCGTCGTTTCAGAAAAAACGGCTGATTTACACTGAGTAGAAAGCTGCTACTCTGAGTAGTTCTTCCTCCCTTTGTCATACTCAGCATGTCCGATTTCAGAACAGATGATATCAGTCAGGTAACTAAACACAGCGCCCGATCAACCATTTGTAAAAAATAAAAAAGCCAGTCCACAAGCATCCTCCTTCACATTATTTATTGACTGTATCTAAAAAAAAATCAAATATATGTTTAATTCAAATGAAAATATAAAATAATACAATGCAACATACAATGATTTAAATTGTATTGTGTATACTTGGTCATCAAATCAGTCTCAGTTAACTCTGTCAACCAGGTTGCCTGTAGGGATTTTTAAGGTCCAGCAGATGTCAGTATTCAGTGACACAGTATCGGCACAGTATCGGCACAGAGTGGCAATGTGTCGAAACGTTTCATGACGCCTCATCGACCCATCACAAGTGTTACTGTTTCTTTAACTG
Source organism: Fundulus diaphanus (assembly GCA_037039145.1). Classification (NCBI taxonomy): domain Eukaryota; kingdom Metazoa; phylum Chordata; class Actinopteri; order Cyprinodontiformes; family Fundulidae; genus Fundulus; species Fundulus diaphanus. The sequence goes on from CM073135.1 coordinate 1,753,199, forward strand.
CTCTGTTCCACTGACGTACATGTTTGATTTTTTTTGTGGTATGACATCTACACTGTGATGTTGCATTATGTTGATCAATATGGGTTTTATGGGGGAAAAAAATGGAAACTGGTTGCTTCAGACACACAAAGCTCTATGGTTGATGCACCTTTTTGATTTGATATAGGAAGAACCAGGATCGGATTGGCTCTAAAGATCCTTTTAATATTAGCTGGAAATGTTAACACTTAGATTCAATACAGGGTTTTCTGGCTCAGATTGGCCGAGAGCAGATCTCCCTGGGAGGGGGGCCTTGCCAGTTTTTACTATCCCTGGGGGGGTAGCGTTTTCTGGGGTTCCCTTGCCCGCACTGAACCTCTCCTGCCTTTGCTCCTGGTGTTGTAAGTTTGGAGTGGTGGATTATTGTCCATCGTAGGGGTGAGTGGAGAAAGGAGTTGGAGGGTATTCAGGGTGGGGAAGAGTAGACGGATTCGACCTTGGTTACTGAACAGGTTTTAACTTATCTAGTCTAATGTAATTTCAAAATAATGTGCGCATAGGGACCTAAAACAGGCATTACCTAATTAGATGAATCCTAAATTGTAGATAAAAGCTAACCCTTTGATCTTGTGTGTTAAAGCTCTATGAAGCATTAATGTTGATCAGTACTAAAAGTTCCAGCACTGCCCGGTTCCAACACGGGAACCCTTTGGGTCCCACTTTACGAGTTTACAGAAATGGTTCCTCTGTGTTTTGTTCACATTTTCATTTGATGGGTCATCTTGTTTTGTCTTGATGCTGACGACGCCATCATCAAAAAAAAAAAAAAAAAAAGAGAGGAATGTTATAAGAATTATTATTCTGAAGTCACTATGGCCTCACACCACTCGGACAGAGGAGGCCTGGAGACCTGATGTCTGTGTATAAGATCCACTGTTTGCCGAGTGCAAGGCTGAATGCTGCGTAGAATGATTATTGTCTATGATAGACTGTCTTTGTTATGTCTCAAACCAAGGCCACGGTGCAGTATTAGGGGAAGCTGGAAAGTGAGACGGACAGAGACAGGGCAGACGCAGACTGCAGCGGGACCGTGGAGTGCGATTTACTTCCCATCTATGTGATCTCTGCTCTGTTTCTCAATAAAAGTGCTGGAACGTCATCACCGCCGTCTCCTCATTTAGTAAAGATGGGAACTCAGTTACTATTGTTTAGAATTCCACCCAGAACTCCCATAACAGCCAGCCAGAGTCCTCTGCTTCAGCCCAGTTGAAGGCACTCCCCACAACACCAAAAAAAGAAAACAAACAGATGTTAAGCATGTAACAAAATTAAATATACAAAAGTTAACCAAATGTGCGTGCTACAATTGGAATTAATGTACTTTAATATTGTCACACTAAAAACCAAACATATCAATGTATTTATACTTCAGTATGTGAAAACTTAAAGTGAAAAAGTGGTTTGTGAGGTTATCGACTGTGTGGCTGCAGGTGTGGCCATCACACTCCCCCCCTCTTGGAAACTGCCGCTAGGACAGTGAGAGAGAAAGTCAGCCGTCACATTTTTTTCCCAGGGATGTACTGGACCTTAAACCGATATGGCTGCATAGCCAGGTACCACCGGGTAATCCTTGCATTAGAGTCTTTCATACGGTTTAACCATTGAAGTGCCCTGTGGTCAGTCTGCAAAACAAACTTTCTTCCCAGAAGGTAGTACTTGAAGGAATCAAGTGCCCGTTTAATGGCCAAAGCTTCCTTCTCCACTGTGGCACTGTGCTCTTCTCTGGGTAGCAGCTTGCGACTGATGTAGGCTACCGGATGCTTGCCCTCCCATGAGTCCTGTGGAAGCACTGCTCCAACACCCCTTTCAGAAGCATCTGTTTGCAGTACAAAGTCCTTTTCAAAATCGGGACAATGGAGAACTGGATTCTCACTCAGCGACTGCTGGATATCTTGAAAAGCGGCAACAGCTTCCGGACTCCACTGAACCTGGTTTGGGCATCGTGAGCTTGTCAAATCTGTCAGGGCCGCCGCTCTAGCCGGAAAGTTTGGAATAAAGCGATTGAAGAAGCCGGCCATCCCAAGGAAGGATCTCAGCTGCTTTTTGGTCTGTGGAAGAGCAGCAGATGCAATAGCTCTGACTTTATCAACCTGTGGCTTTATGACCCCACCTCCAACTGTGAACCCAAGGTACTGAGTCTCCATCTTAGCCAGGGAACACTTTGCTGGGTTGACTGTGAGACCAGCTGCCTTCAGTCGGTCCAAAACTGTCCTCAAATGTGTCAGGTGTTCTTCCCAGGTCCCACTGTAAATGACAATGTCATCAAGATAGGCACTGGTATAATCAGCAAGACCATACAGTACCCGGTCCATCAGTCTTTGGAAAGTGGCAGGTGCTCCATGTAGACCAAATGGCAGAACGGTGAACTCAAACAGCCCCTATGATGTACTGAAAGCTGTTAACTCCCTCGAGCCTTCACTGAGAACGACCTGCCAATAGCCCTTAGAGAGGTCAATTGTAGATAAATATTTAGCTTTTCCCAGACGTTCGATAAGTTCATCCACTCGTGGTGTAGGGTAAGAATCAAACTTTGAAACAGAGTTCAGATACCTGAAGTCGATACAAAATCTTATAGTGCCATCCTTTTTGGGAACCAGCACAACCGGATTGCACCACTCACTTTTTGAGGACCGAATAATTCCCAGGGACAGCATGAGGTCTACTTCCTTCTTCAAAGCTCCCAGGAGACGTTCAGGTACCCTGTAACTCATGCGTCTGACTTACGCCTTCTCTTTCAGGATGATGTTATGTTCCACCAAATTCGTCCGTCCTGGATATTCTTTGAATATATCTGAAGTAATGAGAGGTTTTACCTCATGCTGTTGATAGTGAAATGGCTCAAATCCACACTGGAGGCAGACTGAGATGGCAGGTATTGCTCCGTTTCTTCATGCTCTCCCACTCGCTGGATGAACAGGACATCTGCTCCTTTTTCAGATCGTGGGACCCACTCTTTAAGCAGATTTACATGCAGCACTCTGGTAGATTGTTGAAGTCCTGGGGTGGCAACCTGGTAGGTTGTAGGGCCTAACTTCTTTTGCACCTCAAAGGGACCCTGCCACTTTGCCAGGAGCTTACTATCATTCGTAGGTAACATTACCAGAACCTTGTGGCCTGGTTTAAAAGATCTCTCTCTTGCCGAACGATCATACCAAGCTTTTTGGGACATCTGCGCATCTGCCAAATGTTTCTGAGCCAATATGCTAATTTTTTCCAGTTTCTCCCTCATCTTTAAGACATAGGAAATTACATTAACTGGCTCCTCCCCTATCTGGGTCCCTTCCCAGATTTCCTTTAACAGGGTAAGAGGGCCTCTGACATCATAACCATATAGGAGTTCAAAAGGGGAGAACCCAGTGGAAGCCTGGGGCACTTCCCTATATGCAAAAAGTAGGTAAGGCAACCACTGATCCCAGTCCGAGCCCGTTTCATCTACAAACTTACGGAGCATTTGCTTCAAGGTCTGATTAAAACGCTCCGTTAACCCATCTGTCTGCGGATGATATGGAGTAGTCCTTACACTCCTAATCCCCAATAATTTATACACCTGTCTCAGTAAAACAGACATAAAATTGGTTCCTTGATCTGTGAGAATTTCACGAGGAAACCCCACTCTTGAAAAGAACTGTATTAGAGAGAAGGCTACAGCTTTTGCCTTCATTGTTTTAAGTGGGAAGACTTCAGGGTATCTGGTTGCATAATCTGTGACCACCAACATATACCGATACCCTGAATGGCTTTTTTCCAAGGGGCCAACAATGTCCATCCCGAGACGTTCAAATCACAGGCAGGGGCTGAAGTGGTACTCTTGAAGGGCCTTTAATTGAAGTCTTTTGACACTGGGGGCAGCTCTTGCAGAATTGTGCAACATCGGAATGTAGGCCAGGCCAGTAGAAGTAACGTTTAATACGACTAGTGGTCTTGCATTTCCCTAGGTGGCCAGCCCAGGGAATGGACTGGCCCAGATTAAGTACAATCTCTCGGGCCTTGTGTGGAACCACTAGCTGTTTAGCCTGACCACACCGATGGTAAAGTATGCCGTTCTGTAAAAAATACCCCTCTTTGTTGTGGCCAAGCTCACTCTTAGAATCCTTCTTAGCTCTCGACAAAATGTCTGACAACGTGCGGTCATTTTGCTGCATTTGAATAATGTCTGTTAGCATGATGCTGTAACATCTGTTTCCAAACATAAGCACTTTTAAAACATTTTCTGTGGCTGCTCACACGGTTTGTTCTTTGGCGTGATAACAGGGCGCTAGCCTAGCTTTAGCCTAGCGTTAGCCAAGCCTTAGCCTCATAATGGCTTCTCCGTCTCTGACTAAGTCTCCTATCTGCTGCTCTCTGTGTCAGATGTTCAGTTATTCCTCTGCCTCCTTTAGTGATAATGGTACATGTAATAAATGTAGTGTTTTTGTAGCTTAGGAGGCGAAGGTGTCAGAACTGGAGACCCGGCTCCATGCTGTTGAAAAACCAGCTGATAGCCGCTCCTTTGCTAGCGCGGAGCCACAAAGAGTAACTTCACAAAGAGTAACTTCACGTAGCGAACCAACAGCCGCACTCGAACAACCGGTTAAGCAGGCCGGCTGGGTGACGGTTCGTAGTAAGCATAGCTCTAGATTTCAGCCCCCAGATCACCACCAACCCGTCTGCGTTTCTAACAAATTTTCCCCTCTGAGCGACAGTCTCGCCGAGGAGCCGACCTTAATTATTGGCAGCTCCATAATAAGAAACGTGGCACTAAAGAAACCAGGGACTATAGTTAAATGCCTACCAGGGGCAAGAACGGGCGACATAGAATCCTACCTAAAACTGCTGGCTAAGGATAAGCGTAAATACCGCAAAATTGTTAATCACGCTGGCGGTAATGACACCCGGTCACGCCGATCAGAGGCCACCAAAGTTGGTGTTGCTTCAGTGTGTGAGTTTGCTAAAACAATATCGGACTCTGTAATTTTCTCTGGTCCCCTGCCTGATCTGACCAGTGATGACATGTTTAGCCGCATGTCGTCATTCAACCGCTGGTTGTCTAGGTGGTGTCCAGAAAACGACGTGGGCTACATTGATAACTGGCAAACTTTCTGGGGAAAACCTGGTCTGATCAGGAGAGACGGTATTCATCCCACTTTGGATGATGCAGCTCTTCTTTCTAGGAATCTGGCTGGATTTATTAGTTCTCCTAAATGCTGACAACCCAGGGTCCAGACCAGGAAGCAGAGCCGTAGTTTAACACATCTCTCTGCAGCTTCTATACTGTTACCCACCCATTATCCTATTGAGACAGTGTCTTTCCCACGGCCAAAACTTAACAGATCAAAAACTGATCTGTTCAATCAGATCAAAAACAAATCGATACCTTTGCTAACAGTGTGACTTCGTCATTGCGTTCTGCATTAGACAATGTAGCTCCCTTGAAAAAGAAGGTGATAATTCACAGGAAGCTGGCTCCCTGGTTTAATTCAGAGCTGCGTTCCTTGAAGCACAATGTTAGGAAATTGGAGAGAAAATGGCGCTCTACACTACAAGAGGAATCCTACTTAATCTGGAGGGACAGTCTATTGTTGTATAACAAGACCCTTCGCAGAGTTAGAGCAGCATATTTTTCATCATTAATTGAAGAGAATAAAAATAATCCTAGATTTCTCTTTAGTACAGTTGTCAAACTTACTCAGAGCTGCAGCTCTGTTGATCCATCCATTCCCTTAGCTCTTAGCAGTAATGATTTTATGGGATTCTTCATAAATAAAATTGATGCCATTAAAAATAAAATAATTGGCATCCTCCCAAACATGATTACCTCATCCCCAGTAAGTAAGGCAGCATTGGAGGAATCTTTATAACCTGCACAGTGTTTGAACTGTTTAGAAGCAGTAGAGCTTTCTGAGTTGTCTAAAATCTTAGCTTCATCTAAACCTTCTACCTGTATGTTAGACCCAATCCCAACCAAGTTGTTTAAGGAGGTATTCCCTTTGATCAGTGGTCCTATTTTAGACATGATTAATCTATCCTTAGTAAATGGATATGTACCACAGGTTTTTAAAGTAGCTGTTATTAAACCTTTACTTAAGAAACCTTCTCTTCATCAAGATGAGCTAGTAAACTACAGACCTATATCTAATCTTCTTTTCTTATCTAAAATTCTTGAGAAAGTAGTTGCTAATCAACTTTGTGAACATTTACAAAGCAATGACCTACTTGAGGAGTTTCAGTCAGGCTTCAGAGCTCATCATAGCACTGAAACAGCTCTGGTGAAGGTCACTAATGATATTCTCATGGCCTCAGATAATGGACTTGTGTCTGTACACATGCATTTGATACAGTTGATCACAATATTCTCCTGCAAAGACTTGAGCATACTGTAGGGATTAAGGGGAAAGCATTAGGCTGGTTTAAATCTCATCTGTCGGACAGATTCCAGTTTGTTCATGTTAATAATAAATCTTCCTCAAGCTCTAGGGTCACCTGTGGAGTACCACAGGGTTCAGTCCTTCGACCAATTCTCTTTACTATATATATGCTTCCGATCGGCAAAATTATCAGACAGCATGGGATTAATTTCCACTGTTATGCTGATGACACTCAGCTATATTTATCCATAAATCCTGATGAATCCAATCAATTACTTCGACTGCAGTCATGTCTTGATGACATCAAAAGCTGGATGACTTTAAATTTCCTGCATCTAAATTCTGACAAGACCGAAGTTGTAATCTTTGGGCCAGAGTCCTCAAAAAATAAACTTCTTAACCAATCACTTAATCTGGATGGCATTAACTTGGCCTCTGGTAATAAAGTGTAAAAAACCTTGTGGTTATTTTTGACCAAGACATGTCATTTAAATCCCATATTAAACAGGTTCCCAGAGTTTCCTTTTTTCACCTCCGGAATATCGCCAAAATTAGAAACATTCTGTCCAGGAGTGATGCTGAAAAACTAGTCCATGCATTTGTTACTTCAAGGCTGGACTATTGTAATTCTTTATTATCAGGAAGTCCACAAAATGCAGTTCAAAGCCTTCAGCTGATCCAAAATGCTGCAGCAAGAGTTCTGATGAAAATCAACAAGCGGGATCATATTTCTCCAATTTTAGCTTCCCTTCATTGGCTTCCTGTTAAATCAAGAATAGAATTTAAAATTCATCTTCTAACGTATAAAGCCCTTAATAATCAAGCTCCATCATATATCAGAGCTCTGATTACCCCGTATGTTCCTAACAGAGCACTTCGCTCTCAGACTGCAGGTCTGCTGGTGGTTCCTAGAGTCTCTAAAAGTAGAATGGGAGGCAGATCCTTTAGCTATCAGGCTCCTCTCCTGTGGAACCAACTCCCAGTTTTGGTCTTGAAGCAGACACCCTGTCTACTTTTAAGACTAATCTTAAAACCTTCCTTTTTGACAAAGCGTATAACTAGAGTGGCTCATGTTACACTGAGCTACCTTTAAAGTTTTACTGCTATAGGCTTAGGCTACTGGAGGACATCAGGATCTAATTTTCTCACTCTATAGAGTTCTACTGTTCTTCAATTATGCATTACGTGTTGTCATTTCTGCTTTAACTTTCTGTTCTCTCTCTTTTATCTTCATAGTAGGTACACCTGGTCTGGCGTTCTGTTAAATGTGACATCATCCAAAGAAGACGGCTCACCCGCTATTATCATCTAATATAGAACAGATTACTGGATCAATGTGCGCTTCTGTGCTTTTTTGTCTCTCTTGTTGTGTCTCTGCTCTGTCTTCTGTAACCCCCAGTCGGTCGAGGCAGATGACCGTTCATACTGAGCCCGGTTCTGCCGGAGGTTTTCCTTCCCGTTAATGGGGAGTTTTTCTTCCCACTGTCGCTTCATGCTTGCTCAGTATGAGGGATTGCAGCAAAGCCATGTATAATGCAGACGACTCTCCCTGTGGCTCTACGCTTCTCCAGGAGTGAATGCTGCTTGTCGGGACTTTGATGCAATCAACTGGTTTCCTTATATAGGAACATTTTTGACCAATCTCTATAATCTGACCCAATCTGTATAATATGATTGAACTTAATTTTGTAAAGTGCCTTGAGATGACATGTTTCATGAATTGGCGCTATATAAATAAAATTGAATTGAATTGAATTGAATTTTAAACCCGAGCGGTTCATCAGGGGTAGCATCTGCCGGCACCTTTACAACAGTACCTCTGAACTTCTCTTGCTTTCTTTGACTCCGTGATTTCCTAGATCTCCCAGGATCAGTCTCCACGTCAGCGTCAAAGAAAGGTAAGGTACTCAAAGTTGGAAGATTTTCATTTACTTCTGCAGCTTTGGCCCTCGTAATAGCCACATTACAGTCCTTTGCTGGTTTTAACAAATCATTGAGCACTGGCAGGTCTTCACCCAAAATTACTGGGAAGGGCAAGGCATCAGCCACAACTACTTTCAATAAATAGGCTTGTCCACCTACTTCAATAAATATGTCAGCAGTAGGGTAAGGCCTCTCCTCCCCATGCACACAACAGATTGAGATGGTATCATAAGTATGCACGCCACTTGGTATAAATTGTCTGTGAACCAAAGTCTGAGCACTGCCAGTATCTATCAAGGCTTTCAGTCTTCTTCCATTGATTTTTACTGTGGTCATTCTTGTTAAAGATCCCCTTTCTTGTTTTATATCTGAGTCTTGGGATGGTACCAAGCACATCTGGGTCAGTTTTAAGGGGTTTTGTGGACACACAGGTTTAGTGTGCCCTTCCTGACCACATAGATAACAAACTGAAAGTCTCTTACTAAATTTATTAGGAGAATTGGCAGGCAATTCAATTCTTGAGATTTTACTCCCACCTGTTGCTGAACCCTGGTGGTGCCGAGATGATGCTGGCTTGCAGGCGTTCTTATCTTTAAATGAGGCATTACTCCATGGCTGTCCCTTCCTGCGAGCAGCCACAAACACATCTGCGAGGGTGGAGGCTTCTGCAGCTGATTTTGGATCATGCTCCTTTATCCACACCTGGGTTTTTTCCCTGCCATTCACGCACGCGCGAAATCAACAACAACAAACCGCGTGTTAACGTCACTTTTTTTTTTTTTTTGGAATGTTGGCGAGGCGGTAGCGTGAGTGTGGCGAGGCCGCCTCGCCAAGATAGCGCTGCGGGGAACCCTGATTCTCAGATACTGTTCCAGAATTAACACTTCACCAACTTCTTCCACTGTTTTACCTCTGAGTAGAATCCATTTCCCATACAATTCCTTTAGCCTCACATAAAGTTCTTTAGGGCTCTCATCAGGATAAACATACGGGGAACGAAACCTTTGTCTATAAGTTTCTGGATTAATGTCATCCTTCTTCAATATGGCTGTTTTCGCATTATCATAATGTTGTATCTCATCAACATCCATATGAACATAGGCACTCCTTGCCTTACCAGTCAGGAGAGGAATGAGGTGGAAAACCCAGTCCGCATTCGGCCATCTACAGGCCGCTGCCATTCTCTCAAACGTAACAAGGAAATGTTCAATATCATCCTCACTTGTCAGTTTTTGTAACTTTGGCTCAAGAGAGAATTGTGACTGACCTGAAGATATCCTGACCGATGGAGATACTGCCTGGGCATTGTTGACGTCCTCATTGTCATCCTCCTCAGGTCCTGCATCATTTGGAGAGGGCTCAGGGAGTGGAGATGTGCGGGCCTGCACTTCCATTTGCAGGAGCTGAAACTGATGTTGTAGGGCTTTAAACCGTTGATCCTGTTTTTGCCGCTCTTGGTTTAACTTTACCTCCCGGGCCTCCTGCAGACCCATAAATGCCTGTAAGATCCCAGTCAAGTCCCTCAATGTTGGTTCTGTCACATCTTCACCCCCAGTGTCTGCTGCCATTGTAGAAGCTCCAGCCTCCAGTTCCTCTTCTCCAGCACATGGTTCCTCTGATGGTTGGGTCTCTGGTTTAAGCTTCCTGGCTCCACGGTGCATGGTCAAAAAGGGCCAAAAATTTGAAAAAAAAAAGAAAACTGATGGGGGGAAAATTGTCCAAAAACAAAAAAACTGTGTCCTCAACTGGCAGATCCCACCACTGCCACCATGTGTCTAAGAAAAAAAGCCCAAATGTAAAAGGCTGTTAGCCACTAAAATAATTTCTGTTCCCAAACATCAACAGTCTGAAAGCTGCTGCTATTAAAACACTTGCTGTGCAGATACTCAGAGGCTCATCAGCTGCAGCACACTGAACACACTCAACCAAAACATTCAGCACTGGTTAATACTGCTTGTGTCTACAAGCAGAAGTGACTAACACGGCTCTGCTAATCCTGATCTCTGATTGTTTTGAGACCTTTAAGATCTTCTTAAGTTATAACAGATCAGCCAAACCCAATAATGTGCTCTGCAAGTATATGAACCTGTTTCTGAGCTGATTTTAGCCAGCATGTAGTCACCCCTGGTAATGATGTGCAGAAAGCACATCATCCCAGAAAGTTCTGGAAATTTAAGAACCCTTGAATTTAGCAACTTTCATTAAGTAGGAGGAAAAAAAATCCATGTTAAGAAATAGTTTTTAATAAATCACTAGTGAACTCTGTGTAAACACTTCCCTGTCTAGGATGTTTGCAAAAAAAATTTGGTATTCTTATATTGCACTCTGTGGCATGACTCCTTGTCTGCTAATGCTTACCTAAGCCCTAATCCTGCTGTACGCCATTTGTGACACAGTTATTTCTCATGCTGTCAGATTTAGTTTGGCCTCCTTTTACCAATAGGAACAGCACTTCATGTTTTTCTCTAATGTTTCAGAAGGTTGCAGCACACAGTAGATTGACCAGGTCTAAAAAAAAATACAACAAAAAACCTGGGACAATGTGGGAACAATGTGGAACACTATGATGATGTCATAACACTTTTTTGGAGTTTGTCAGAAAAACCTTTGAGTAAAGTTAAATGTTTAAGTTAATCTTGGCTGCTGTTCCCTTGTCTGGCTGGCAGGCATATTTGGTTTGAGTAAAAATGAGTCCATAGATCAGCAGGAGGCTTTTTCAGTTGTGTGTTTCTTGTGCGACTCACTTCTGCAGTTTTGCTTTACGACTCTGTGAAATTAAAAAAATTACTTTTGCACGCTTCAAAAAAAGCTCTCTGAGAATCACCTCTCTGGCCTCACCCAGTTAGAAAATTTTGTGCAGTCTTTGTTGTAGCTGTATTTTATTTTCTATGTCGTAGTTTCCATTATATTTTGTGTGCATTAAAATCCTGTCTATTGTACGAGCATCATGCGCAGGTTGGTCATGATGTGGAACGCTGCTTCGCAGTTTAATTGATAGCCGATGCGGCTGTGGATATATATTTTTTTTTTCAGAATTTGACTCGGTTAAATGTGGGACAGGAGTGAAAAATGTGGCACGGACCTGCACAAATCAGGACATCTGGTCACCCTAGCACACAGAGTGGATCCTTCACCCGCTTTGCAGAATCTCTAGATTGTCCAAAGTCTTGAGTCCTCTCTTTTGGTTTTGTCCCTTCAGCCTAGTTCACAGGTTTTCGATGGGATTTAGGTCCGGGGACTGATAGCACTGGTCAGTGCTGGTTAATGTCATCTCATCAAGCAGGTGGCTCTGGTTAAACTCCCCTTTATAGAGTTGGACACATTCCACATGAAGGTACCACAGAAACGTTTTCTTTTGCTAACTTGACTCCCAACAACCCATTGGCAAGTAGATAATGTCTAACAACTGATATGGATCTTGATGATGGCAGGATGCCAGTCTGTGCTCCAGTCTTTTTACAAGGGAGCTTTGGGAAGTTTTTCCGGTACTCCTCATCATCTACCTGTAGTGAACTTATGGAAAGCTCCGGTCAAGTATCGCTGCTCGACCACAAGAAAGGGTATTATTTTCATTAATATTATTAGCTTATACAGCTAATGATTGTAGTGACATGTGTCATAGTTTGAACGTGAGACTCTGAATGAGAGTAATAACTGAAGCAATGGTTATAGTTAAAGGGTTTATGGCCGGTTAGCTCAGTTGGTTAGAGCGTGGTGCTAATAACACCAAGGTTGTGGTTTCGATCCCCGTATGGGCCAACTTGTTTAGGTAGTGTTGGCCTAGTGGCTAGAGCAGTGCGCTTGTACTCAGAGAAGGATGCGAGAACCTGGTTTGATCCCCAGTGCCTGCACTCTGGGTCCCCGAGCAAGACCCTTAACCCCAGATTGCGCCGCACATGGCAGCCCACTGCTCCCCAAGGGGATCGATTAAATGCAGAAAGCAAATTTCGTTGTAGTATATGTTTCAATGACAATAAAGATGACATTACTATTAAAAATTTCGCCAAACTGTAGTCGTGAATCGAAGTCTCGTTAATAGAGGATTCGGCCCACCTGAGGGCTCGGTCTCTGAGGAGACCAACCACATGGGAAATCTTATGGGCGCCATTGGGGAAGGACTGTGGAGAGCGACTAAAAACTAAAGAACATTGTAAGAGGAACCCTCTGGACTTACTCAGGTCTCCTGAAAACGGTTTTGGGTACTGGAATAGAAAACCCGACTCCGGGCACGAATGACGGAGTGGAGGCTACGGGAGGACGGGTAGCTGGAGGAGAAACAGAGGTTGGTGGATTAAAGTTCAGCAAGATCTTAATATCCTGAGATTCGTGGGTAAGGGTGTTCACGGTTTGCATGACCTGCGTCTGTTGCTGGATCATGGTTTAGATTAATGTTTCGTGTTGGGCGAGCAGTATACTCTGATGGGAAACTGCATTCAGTTATTGCTCTCCAGAGTCTGAGTGGTCAGTTCGTTCTGTCATAGTTTGAACGTGAGTCTCTGAATGAGAGCAATAACTGAAGCAATGGTTATAGTTAAAGGGTTTATTGAAAAAAATGAAGATGAACAAGAACCAGTGTCAGCGGGTCAGAGGTCTTGTGGGTTCTGCTGGAAAAGATTGAGAGGCTGGTGAATAACTTGAGTCTGGGATTGTGAGAAACTGATGTTAGGTTGGTAAACTCACTGAAGTGGAGGCTATGATTAGGCCTGGGGGAAAAGGTGCTGCTCAAAGTCCGGGTTGTCGGTGCAGATCCAGTTTCCGTCTCTGAGTTGGTTTGTTGGGGGGTGGACAGGCAGGTGAGCAGAGGCATGAGGGCTGAGCAGAGAGTTCTGTGGTTCCTTTCAGGTTCTGTGCTGTTTACAGGAGTCTTCTGATGGTTTGCAACTGAAACAGCTGGAAATCCTGACTTATGCACAGACGAATACATGTTTACTAGGGCGGGATCTTTTTGGTAAGGTGACCCTCCTGTGTCTGTAACACTGATGTGTGACGCTTTAGTCACAATCTCCTTATGTGCAGTCGAGTCCTCCTCAGTTCTATCTCCTTCTCTCATCGCATCTAAGATCAAAGAATCCTTGTTCTTGTACTGGAAGTCTCCCTGTATGTTGACGGTCCCGGAAAGTGTTGGATAAATTCCAGCAGTTTTTTCTGCCTTATCATTTACAGATTGCTGTTTCATTTCCATATATTTTTGCTTTAAAGCGCGTCTATAAGTCTCTTCAGCTCGAGGTCACGTTTCTCCTTTCTTTTTTTTTGTATTGCTGTTCGCTTTGTAATCCAGAACTCTGACTTCCATTTGCTCACAGAGAGCTGTATCAAAACTTCCTTGTTCCGGCCACGGGGAATTTAAACTGTTTACCTTATCAACCTAGGCAAACTTTACCTCGGACAATGGAACTTTGAATTGAAGAAAAAAACAGAGCAAAAGCAACCATCCACTTTCATACATGCATTTTAGTCAGACAATAGAGCTCTCATCTTTTATAATCACACATAGACGTCTGATATACAACAACGCAATCACTCAATTACTCATTCTTAATCATAACCTCTCATCATTCCCACATTCTCACGTTTTCCTTTCACTCTCACTCTCCCGGGAAACTTATTGTTTGTTTTCTTAATGGTCCAAATGTTCAATGTTCCTGGATTTTAACTGTGCGCACAGAAAATTTAAATCAGGTTTTTTATGGGACCCAGAGCAAAAAAAAAAAGTTAAAAATAAACATTTATACTTCACGTGCTCAAGCAAGGCCCCTTTGCTTCAAATTTTGATAGGAGGCTTTTACCTCGTTTGCCTAAACCTGGAGTACTCAACCAAAAACAGACTGCAGTCAACTCTGTTAAGGCCACATTTTTATCGGAGTTCCACGCATGGAATGATCTGAGAACTGCCTTATTCTTCTTCAAGCGCTTACATTAACAGGGCCACGCCCTAAAGACTCCGACCAACCGAAAATCTATAAGATCAATTCTCTCACAATGATCTCTTTGATTCTAAAAAGTTATGTATATTAGAAAAACTTCAGCATAGACCCGTAATGGTCCGATTCATTTTCTATACGCCGTCGCTTCTAACGTCATATTTGACGGGACATCCGATCAAAGCGGCTGGGAGTAACCAATCACTTCCTTAAGTTGTCGTGTGTGCTCAATTGTGGAGGAATGCCATATCATTCCAAATCTTCTGATGTTTAAGACAACCTTTTTCTACGTAGAAAAATGCATATAGATGGCAAGGCAAAGGAACAACCACTCCGTGTGTCAATCAATCACAAAAACGCTCTTCCCAACTCAAATTACACAGGCGGCGGATTCATCACTAACAAGCGGAGAGAGCAGAAGACAGAGACCAGTACAAAAAATGTATTTACACTCACCTCTGTCCTCTCTCCTCCAACCCAGCGCGGAGGGGCCAGCTCCGAGCGGGGGAAACCCAAGCCGTCTGTCCGGGAAGGCAATCTCCCTTTTCCAATCACGTCAGGGTCACCAAAAATATGTGGGAGAAATTATTTAACTGTTAACCTTTAAATAAAAGAAAGAAAGACTCGAGAAAATGGCGTTCCCTTTGTCTTGACAACGAGAATTCTTCTTTATTACGACTAGAACGTACGAACGGGTTCCAGCAGAGAATTCTAAAAAATACAGATACAGAGCTTGCCTCTTTAAAGCCTACAAATGTGTGTGCGTTAAACACAAGAGTCCGTGTGTCTCCATTGGTGTGTGTGTGTTACAAGCTAATGACGGCCAGTTGGCAACTGGCGAAAGTTCTGGGAAGTGTTTAGCGTTCCAAGATATGTCAAGTAGTGGAATTAATCGCTCTGTTTTTGTACTTTTTGAGATAAAGTTAGACAATGATATCCAGATGTTTACTCGCTTATACTCCCATTGGCGAGAGCCAGGAAAAAGGTCAAAATGACCCTAACTCCCATAATACGCGTCCAGAGGCTTTTGGTTTCCAGGTCACTGGTGGATCCAAGATTCACGTTGAAGCGTAAACGAACTGACGCCCTTCTCCTGTTTCCAGCTCCTTATCAAGGGTGGTAATCAGCTCTGATGTTGTGCACCTGCCCGTCCAACTCTGCAGAGGAGAGAGAGAAAGAAAACCAGACCTGCACCAAGACCTCAGAGTATGACAACATGTAGCTAAACCAGTGAGAGCAGGTAGATGAACGGAAAGACCCATGAAGGGGCCTTCAATTTAGCCCCCTACCCGGGGGTAAAGCAGTGCCAGCTTGTAATGACATCGTATATGAAGGAGCTTTGCAGTGACAAAGAAAACGTCTCTCATTGGAAAAAACTGCAGCATAAAATGAGAATATCATCATAAGTTTTTACTTTCTAACAATGTTTGACTTTTCAATGTCTAATTTTTTAATGCCAAATCTCTTTTTTGATGTCATTACAAGTAATTTTTCAATGTTTCGTTTTTCAATGTTTAATTTTACAATGCCAAATCTCTTTTTAATGATGCTGCAAGCTGTCACTGTTTTAGCTCCATACTTTTACAGGTACTGATCGTCGGTACTACCAAGGACCGATTCATGTAAAATCAAATGTAAAATCAAATGTTGCCATGTTTTGGTACCTAAACGCAGGCCAGCTGACAGCTTTGCTAGGGCCCGGGACAACGCAGTCTTTTTGGGGCCCCCCTCTACACCTGCCGCCACCACACCACACACACACACACACACACACACACACACACACACACACACACACACACACACACACACACACACACACACACACACACACACACACACACAAACTTAAGTGTATACTTCATGCCCTGGAAAACTCTGTATTTTATATCTGATATTTTCAACCCATCTATTGAATTTAGTGCACTAGTTGATCTTTTCTTCATAAGAGAACAGCAAGCACGGCAGCCAAAATGGCCTTTTTTGACCTGTACAGTCCCTAACAAATTTTTTCCCTTCCATTGCAGGAAGTAGAATATGTTAGAAACTTTGGGAATTCTCTGCCCTCTGAATCTCTGAGAAAGGCTTCCTTTTTGCCATTAAATGCACAACATTCATTCGATCAGAATCAGTAATTTTTGTTGGCCATAACGCGGGATCATTGAAATTAACGGTGTGATCCATCTCTGAGCGACTATGCTCAGACTATCCAATCAGGCAGTAAGCCTCTCCACCTGCACTATCTCTGTTATCGCTAGGGATGGCTCTTTCTGTCTCCTCCTCAAACACGCGCTGGGTCCCCCCCCCAGCTCCCCGCTAGAGGTGTGCGATACCGAATTTTTAATTGATCCGATCCGAAGTAAATACAGGGTGAGTATCGGCGATATCGATACGATACTGATACTTTTGACATTGAAGCTTGATGTATCATGAAACTGTTGACCTTTCGGGTTTTGTGATTTTTATTTTATTATTATAATTAAATAATAATAATAATAATACTAATAATAATAATGTTATGTTCAGGTTTTTTTTCCTAATCCACCTCTTATATCTTTCAATCCTTATGTAATTTTGTCTGTGTTGTGTGCACCTGCCTGTTGCTTTAATCCTGTAAATTTCCCCGTCGTGGGATAAAAAAAGGATTAGCTAATGTTATCTTATCTTAAATAACACTTTTCAATAGGATATATGTACTGGGTTCTTTCAAGGTCTTAATTACATTTTCTGTGTGGGCTCCAGTAACATATGATAGATAATATCTACCTTGAAAGTTAACATGAACTGCTGCTGAAGATGACCACTGTTATCTACCTGGATGTTCTCTGGAGGACTGAAACGCCTCAGTCAGTGACGTCAGTCCGTGGGTCTGTCGGGGCAATGAGAGAAGTTTTGTCTCCTCTCTCTGTTTCTGTCGCTCGACGTTTTCTTGCTCATTGTTTTTAAGTGCTTATATACATTTGTTGTGGTTCCACTGAATTTAACTGGCTTTTTACAAAACATACAGCTTGATTTAATTTACGGTATTAAAATATAGCCAAACGGCGCTACTCTCCCTCTTCATGTTTTTCCGCTCCTGCGGTCTCTCTCTCTCTCCGAGTCTGAGCAGCAGCAGCGTGGTTGTTTGTGTGTTGAGTGGAGAGAGCGCTGAGTGGGCGGGCCAGGCTGAGCCTGCTTGCTGATTGGCTGGTGCCGCTGAGCCATGTACGAGAGGGGAGGGGGAGCATCAAAGTGCCGTGACACAGATGGGGAGACTTTGGTGTAGCTGCTGCAGTCAGCGCGCGCTAACAAATTTCTTGCTGTATTTAGCAACTTTTCAAATCCATCCACCAACCTTTTTTCAAAAAAGCAACCAGCGAAAAATCTAGCAACCTTCTTCTGTGTTAAGGGTGACTTCCCATGAAAGCACCATGTTCAGCAGTTTGTGTTCTGAGGGAGCGGCCAGTGCTGGTTTGAGCCCTTTCACTATGTGGGCATTACTGTAGCAATATTATTTGCAAATGTGTGTGGAGAGTTGTGTGTCTGTATCTCAATTTGTGTGTGTGCAGTGGAATTTGAAAATGTGTAAATAAATCTGTAAATGTGTGAGGAGATTTGTGTGTCTGTATGACAATCTGCAAATGTGTAAAACAACTTGTGTGTGTAATCCGGTTTTCAAATGTGTAAAAAAATCCACAAATCTGTATTCAAATCTACAAATGTGTGCTAAAATTTGCAAATGTGTACTAAGATTTGCAAATCTGCACTAAGATCTGCAAATGTGTGAAAAAATTTGCAAATGTGTAGATCAATCTGTAAACACACACACAGACACTAATATCTGAAGTATTTTCGCTTCAAGATCCAGAAATACAGACAAATCATTGGTTACAAGTCAAGCGGCTTCTCCATTGGCTCTCTTTACACATGTGAATTTTGCTACACTTCTGCTGTGAGGGATCCACAAATGCGTAAAAGGATTTGTATGTGTAACCTCCGGATTTGCTGCACTGAGCTCAGGCTTGCAGGCTGCCTCTTCCGGCTGCGGGAGTTCACATGACTTTCACGGATCATACTGAAGCGTTTTTCTGCCAGACGGTGACAAGGTAACTTGTTATAACGAGATAACTTTCTCATTTTAACAACATGAATTTCTCGTTTTGACGAGAGACTTATCCTGTTATTATTTATAGTTAACAACTATATACTGGATACACCTGCAGTACTGTGGTACCATCTGTGGCTCTGTTTACACGATGAAAACAGGTTTACGTTGCGTTTGTACTGTCCATTTACACATGACAAGGTTTAACTGTTGCTTAACGTGACTTTCAGCAATAGTTGTGGGTATATTTAGAAGAGTTATCAGCCAAAATGTATGTAGACTTCCGGCTGCGCTTCCAGGCAGCGGCTAGCGTACAGTTCCGTACAACTTTGCGGATATTTTCATAAAAAATGCCGCCACACTCGCTGGAAACCACTCACCTACCCAGCCGATCAATGCTTGACCGCTGCACTGAGCTCAGGCTTGCAGGCTGCCTCTTCCGGCTGCGGGAGTTCACATGACTTTCACGGATCATACTGAAGCGTTTTGCTGCCAGACGGAGGACAAGGTAACTTGTTATAACGAGATAACTTTCTCATTTTAACAACATGAATTTCTCGTTTTGACGAGAGACTTATCCTGTTATTATTTATAGTTAACAACTATATACTGGATACACCTGCAGTACTGTTGTACCATCTGTGGCTCTGTTTACATGATGAAAACAGGTTTACGTTGCGTTTGTACTGTCCATTTACACATGACAAGGTTTAACTGTTGCTTAACATGACTTTCAGCAATAGTTGTGGGTATATTTAGAAGAGTTATCAGCCAAAATGTATGTAGACTTCCGGCTGCGCTTCCGGGCAGCGGCTAGCGTACAGTTCCGTACAACTTTGCGGATATTTTCATAAAAAATGCCGCCACAGTCGCTGGAAACCACTCACCTACCCAGCCGATCAATGCTTGACCGCCAGTGCCTCCTGGACTTACGGTCGTGCCTGCTGGACTTACGGTCATGCAGTGTTTTTGGACTTGTAACCACTACTACGCTCAACTGTTTACGCGGCTTCGGGGTACTACGGGTACCAGTCCCGGGGGCCTGTGAGGCCGCGGACTAGACGAGCAGCTCACGCCAGTGGACAGCGAAGCGGAAGCGGTGTAGCCGGCCGACGAAACGCGGCTGCCGCGGAGGCTTAGCAGCTAAGCTAAAGGCTAACCCATTCAGATCGCCGCTCCCAACCATCTTGCTTTCCAACGTCCGCTCACTGGACAACAAAATAGACCATTTACAACTAGAGCTCTCTGCAAAGACGGAGTTCAGAGACGGCTGCGCTCTCATCCTGACGGAGACATGGCTTACCTCATCAATCCCGGACAACGCCGTTAGCCTGGAGGGGCTAGCTACTTCAGATCATCTTTCTGTCATGCTCTTCCCGGCATAGAACCCCCTGCTGATCAGAGCTAAACCTACAGCGAGGCAGGTGAGGGTGTGGACTGAGGGAGCAATGGAGGCGCTCCAGGACTGTTTTGAGTGCTCTGACTGGAACATGTTCAAAGCTGCAGCAACTTATGAGGACAAGATCGACATTGATGAGTACGCCATGACTGTGTCAGCCTACATCAACAAATGCATTGAGGACATCAGCACCACCAAGACCATCACCACCCGAGCCAACCAACGACCCTGGATTACTGTGGAGGTCCGTCAAGCGCTAAAAGCACGGAACTCAGCCTTCAAGTCTGGTGACAAGGAGGCACTGAGGACAGTGAGAGCCAACTTGAATCGTGCCATCAGGCTAGTGAAGCGGAACCACACTAAGAAAATTCAGAAGCTTTTCCATGACGCAAGTAACACCAGGAGCATGTGGAAAGGCAACAGAATACAACACGCCCTCCCCCCCGGTGGGTGAAGTTGATGCTGACTTCCTCAATGGACTAAATAACTTCTTTGGGAGGTTTGAGACACTAAACAGCACTCCAGCAGTGAAAGCTGTCCCCCATCAGGATGAGCAGGTGCTCTGCCTTGACACAGCCGATGTGTGGAAGACTCTGAGGAGAGTCAACCCGCGGAAGGCCCCAGGTCCTGACAACATACCTGGGCGGGTGCTCAAGGAGTGTGCAGGTCAGCTGGCTGGTGTTCTCACAGACATTTTTAACACCTCGCTGGACCAAGCCACAGTGCCAGCATGCTTCAAGTCTGCCTCCATCATTCCGGTGCCAAAGAAACCTAAAGTCACCTGTCTCAACGACTACCGGCCTGTTGCACTGACTCCCATCATTATGAAGTGCTTTCAAAGATTGGTAAAAGAACACATCGTCTCCAGTCTCCCCCCAACACTAAACCCGTTCCAGTTTGCCTACCGACGGAACCGCTCCACTGAGGACGCCATCTCCTCCGCTCTTCATCTGAGCCTGACACACCTGGAGAAGAACACGCACGTGCGGATGCTGTTCCTGGACTTCAGTTCAGCGTTTAACACCATCAGCCCACACCACCTGGTAGGAAAACTAAAACATCTGGGCTTCAGCACACCCCTTCGCAACTGGCTGCTAGACTTCCTCACCAACAGACCTCAGTCAGTCCGGGTCGGACAGAACACCTCTGATGCCATCACCCTCAGCACGGGCTCCCCTCAGGGCTGTGTCCTGAGCCTCCTGCTGTTCACCCTGATGACACACGACTGCGTCCCCAGGTTCACCACCAATCACATCGTGAAGTTTGCAGACGACAACGGTGGTGGGCCTGATCAGAGACGACAACGATCAGGACTACAGAGAGGAGGTTGAGCAGCTGGTGGGCTGGTGCAGAGACAACAGCCTGATCCTGAATGTGGAGAAGACGAAGGAGATCATTGTCGATTTCAGGAAGAACCAGCCTCACCACGCTCCACTGCTCATCAACAGCTCAGCAGTGGAGGTGGTCAGCAGCACCAAATTCCTGGGGGTGCACATCACAGACAACCTCATCTGGTCTGTGAACACCACGTCACTGGTGAAGAGGGCACAGAAGCGACTATACTTCCTGCGGAGGATGAGGAGAGCCCACCTGCCCCCGCCCATCCTCACGACTTTCTACAGAAGCACCATAGAGAGCATTCTGACCAGCTGTCTCTCTGTGCTGTTTGGAGGCTGCAGTGCCTCCGACTGGAAGAATGTGAGGAGAGTGGTGAGGGCAGCAGAAGGGATCATCGGGGCCCCTCTTCCCTCCATTAAGGACATTTCAGCTCAGCGCTGTGTGTCCCGAGCCCGTAACATCATAAAAGACCCGTCACACCCCCACCATGGACAGTTCTCCCTGCCGCCCTCTGGGAAGAGGCTCCACAGCATCCGCTGCAGGTCCACCAGGTTCTGCAAAAGCTTTTTCCCTGTTGCCATCAGACTGTTGAACTACTGAAGCTATAAACTGGACTCTGTACCACATTCGCATATTTGCACATTTGCATCATTGCATCCTTATCTAGCATTACAAATGCCGCCGAACTCTCAGTTACTAAAATGCATTCTTGCACAAATGCCCTTTGCACAATCATTTCTGCACATATAAATGGTTTCTAAAATATTCACCTGTACACTGTGATCGCACACTGTCTCTTTCTCCTGCATTGTTTACATTTCAATTGTTTTACTGTTAAATCACTGCTGCACCTTATCCTGTAATTTACTGTAATTCTCAAGCTGTATGCAAACGAAATTTCGTTCTGTACGCACTCTGTGCATACAAAATGACAAATAAAGTCTAAGTCTAAGTCAAAACAGTACTCCGCTATCCGTTGTTTTCTTCTTCTGGGCAACATAACATGGAGTTTCAAAGATCACAGCACTACTAGTGGCGTGACATGGGAATTACACCATTTAAGTACTGTGTCCACGTAAACAGGGCCTATGACTGCAAATGTACTTTATGAATGTTAGTGAAATTGGCTGACAAAAAGATATTACGATAAGGACGAGCAGCTTGATTTTTTTTTAACATGTCATGTATTTAATCATAAATTCTGCTGTAAAGATTAATAAACATTAGTTTAAAACAGTCCATTTTTAGTTTTCTTCCCCTCTTTGATATAACCATAATTTTATTGTGCTTGTAGATTGACATATCAGCTATACCAAGCAGGGATGATGAAAGCCTGGCCACCTACATTCTCACCTATGGTGACAGAATTGCCACCCGGAGATTTTGCTCCGAGTACCAAGGAAAAGGTGAAAGAGATGTGCATCAACAGACATTGCTTGGAAAACTCAAAAGAAAGATGAGAATTGACAAAGATCCAGAGGAACATGACCAAGAAGAATCTGATGTAACTCATAAAAACCCAAAATCATATTTAAGGAACAAACTGGCTGTGAGAAAAACAAGACAAGTTTTTGAAGTCAAATTTTTGCTGTTGATATGAAGCTTCTTTAAATTAAAAATTTTAAAGCATGTCTTAAACTGTACTTATTTTCCTTTTCTTTCCATAGGGCATTATTTTTCTTTTATATTCTTCAAAGTTGATTGTAAGATATATAAATGCATTGAGTGCAATAGAACCCTGATTTATAACAAAGACTTTTGTCTGTTGTATGTGAAAGGATTTTCTCATGTTCAATTTTGAGATCCATGTGTTGTGCAATTATACAGTTTTAAAGATATTTAATGTTTAATAAATAACTCTCTGTCTGTTAGGTATTGTCCGGTGAATATCAGCTAGGGAGCCAATATCAGGACAATAGTTGAAAGGGATGATTCGAGCACTGCCGATCTTTTAGCAGCAAACTCTGCACACATAGAATAAGGAGTGACAACTTCTCTTCAAGTTCAAGAATTAATTAACAGAAATAAAATTAACATCCAGAGAACATCACTATAGAATGTTGTTTATCTGAATTAACACTATATTTCAATCAACAAATCCTCTCTACGAGGCTAGTGAAACTTAACTAAAACTACTAAGCAAAATTAAGATAAAAAGGAAGCTAAGCTAAGGAACCATGTACATGCAAAAGAGAAAACAAAGTGGCTGATCATCATCAGAATAATTCAGTGAATCCTGGTTCACTGCAGATCTGAGTTAAAGACCCAAAGTTCAACTGAAAGAACATGGAATGGAGTTAAATTAGAACAACATTTGGCGTGTGTTTCAACCCATTCACAATGCAAATTGTGAGTTAAACAAAACATTATTTGATGAGATAACATTTTATTTGAGTTTATTTGCGCCTTCCTGACAGGAGCTTTGCCATATGCATTTGATACAGTTGATCACAATATTCTCCTACAAAGACTTGAACATACTGTAGGGATTAAGGGGAAAGCATTAGGCTGGTTTAAATCTTATCTGTCGGACAGATTCCAGTTTGTTCATGTTAATAATAAATCTTCCTCAAACTCTAGGGTCACCTGTAGAGTACCACAGGGTTCAGTCCTTGGACCAATTCTCTTTACTATATATATGCTTCCGATCGGCAAAATTATCAGACAGCATGGGATTAATTTCCACTGTTATGCTGATGACACTCAGCTATATCTATCCATAAATCCTGATGAATCCAATCAATTACTTCGACTGCAGTCATGTCTTGATGACATCAAAAGCTGGATGACTTTAAATTTCCTGCATCTAAATTCTGACAAGACCGAAGTTGTAATCTTTGGGCCAGAGTCCTCAAAAAATAAACTTCTTAACCAATCACTTAATCTGGATGACATTAACTTGGCCTCTGGTAATAAAGTAAAAAACCTTGGTGTTATTTTTGACCAAGACATGTCATTTAAATCCCATATTAAACAGGTTTCCAGAGTTTCCTTTTTTCACCTCCGGAATATCGCCAAAATTAGAAACATTCTGTCCAGAAGTGATGCTGAAAAACTAGTCCATGCATTTGTTACTTCAAGGCTGGACTATTGTAATTCTTTACTATCAGGAAGTCCACAAAATGCAATTCAAAGTCTTCAGCTTATCCAAAATGCTGCAGCAAGAGTTCTGATGAAAATCAACAAGAGGGATCATATTTCTCCAATTTTAGCTTCCCTTCATTGGCTTCCTGTTAAATCAAGAATAGAATTTAAAATTCTTCTTCTAACGTATAAAGCCCTTAATAATCAAGCTCCATCATATATCAGAGCTCTGATTACTCCGTATGTTCCTAACAGAGCACTTCACTCTCAGACTGCAGGTCTGCTGGTGGTTCCTAGAGTCTCTAAAAGTAGAATGGGAGGCAGATCCTTTAGCTATCAGGCTCCTCTCCTGTGGAACCAACTCCCAGTTTTGGTCCGTGAAGCAGACACCCTGTCTACTTTTAAGACTAATCTTAAAACCTTCCTTTTTGACAAAGCTTATAACTAGAGTGGCTCATGTTACTCTGAGCTACCTTTATAGTTTTGCTGCTATAGGCTTAGGCTACTGGAGGACATAAGGGCCTACTTTTCTCACTCTACTGATTTTTACTGTTCTCCAGTCTACTGTTCTCCAGATTTGCATTGCATTACATTGAAATGACTGTTGTCATTTCAGCTTTTAACTTTTTGCTCTCTCTCTTTTTTCTTCATAGTAGGTACACCTGGTCTGACGTTCTGTTGACTGTGAAATCATCCAGGGAGGACAGATCACCGACTATTACCATCTAATGTAGATCAGATTACTAGATCAATGTGTGCTTCTGTGCTTTTTTGTCTCTCTTGTTGTGTCTCTGCTCTGTCTTCTGTAACCCCAGTCGGTCGAGGCAGATGACCGTTCATACTGAGCCCGGTTCTGCCGGAGGTTTTTTTTTCCCGTTAATGGGTGGTTTTTCTTCCCACTGTCGCTTCATGCTTGCTCAGTATGAGGGATTGCAGCAAAGCCATGTACAATGCAGACGACTCTCCCTGTGGCTCTACGGTCCCCCAGGAGTGAATGCTGCTTGTCGGGACTTTGATGCAATCAACTGGTTTCCTTATATAGGACATTTTGACCAATCTGTATAATCTGACCCAATCTGTATAATATGATTGAACTTGATTTTGTAAAGTGCCTTGAGATGACATGTTTCATGATTTGGCGCTATATAAATAAAATTGAATTGAATTGAATTGAATATGCACTGTACTAGCAGGAGGCCCCAAGTATTATACATCAGTTTTGATAATAACCTTTGAATTTACAGCAATGATAATGGATTATAAGTTTTTGCTTTTCCGCTTATTAAAGGTATACTATGCAACCGGGGTTGATTTTCCAGCGAGGCTCCCCCCAGAGAGCGAAAGTAAAAGTGCACTGTCGTAAAGATGCTCAGCTGTTCTCCTGGTTTCTCCGTCAAGCCAGGCGTGGTTGTTTTGAGCTTAGCAGACAGGCGAACGCAACGAAAAGTCGAAAAAACGGCAGTACAAACAATGACTAACACAGTGAAAGTATGAACATGCACAGAGAGAGAGAGAAACCATTCCAATGTTACTTATAATCGCATCAGCAGAAACGCGAGGTCCGCGTCAGCCTTGCAGCCTTCTCTTTCTTTTAGCTCTCGCCAATCGGAAAAAGCTTGCCCAATGTTCACCCGTGTACGACTCCTCTCTCTGTCCAGAGCCCTTTTCCTCTTTCTTGCTTGCTCCGACATGAGCTTTCGCTGTTTTCTCGCTGGTTCCGCCATGATAATTGCACAAATATCGCCACTGCGCTAGCAACAAACATGCCTTTCCCTGGGGGCGTGTAGCAGTTCTCGCCGTAAAGCAAGACCGACTCGTGATGCACCAGACTTCTGAGCCTGTGGGTGCGGGCCGAGGGCTCCTGCAATTACGGTATTTCCCCTACAGACCACCAGGGCGGCCGAGAAAACCTTTGTTCGACCTGAAATGACTCATTTAATCATCCAAAACAGTATGGAACACATTAATTCACTGAAAAATGTTGCATAGTATGCCTTTAAAGCATGTCAATAGTTGATGGGGGTTGATTAATGGAGCTGATATAAACAGCTGTCATTCACTTGCTCGTGAATGCTAGTCACATTACATACTCACACATTTGCAAATCTTAGCACACAATTGTAGATCTGAATACAGATTTGTGGATTTTTTACACATTTGAAAACCAGATTACACACACGTTGTTTTACACATTTGCAGATTCTCATACAGACACACAAATCTCCTCACACATTTACAGATTTATTTACACATTTTCAAATCCCACTGCACATACATAAATTGAGATACAGACACACAACTCTCCACACACATTTGTAAATAATATTGCTACAATAATACCCCCATACCTCACACTTCTCTTAGCGCTGTCTCACGCAGACACCTGCTGCAGCCTTGTCTTGAAACCCGCATGCATTCAGAGCAAAGAGCAGAGAGGAGAGTCTCTCTGTTTCATTGTTGCAAATGTATCCCGACCTGGATTACAAAGCGGGATAAAATATGTTACTACATAAACACACAAAAGTACTGAAAATAGGTACAGTTTAAGTACCAGTATCGATTCCAAGGTATTGGTTATCGTACCGTATTGGTGCAAATCTGAAAGGTACCCATCACTAGTGCCAGCCACATAGAAAGAACATCAATGCCATGACTAAGTTATTGACTACATCTCTATAGATTATATAATCACTTCTCTGTAGATATCATCACTACCTTAACAGTGAGACGTTTCCCCAATAACAAACCCCTGATCAACAGGGACCTGAAAGACTTGCTAAACAAGAAAGACAAAGCCTTAACAGCAACATTGGGCTGGGTCCTCAAAAGGGTTGTGTGTATTAAAACATGTGCGAACT
The DNA here is from genome assembly GCA_037039145.1 of Fundulus diaphanus. Classification (NCBI taxonomy): domain Eukaryota; kingdom Metazoa; phylum Chordata; class Actinopteri; order Cyprinodontiformes; family Fundulidae; genus Fundulus; species Fundulus diaphanus. The sequence goes on from CM073135.1 coordinate 1,780,189, forward strand.
AATTAAAGTGTGCAAAGCTGATCTTTATACCAGGTACAAACCAGTTTGGGTATTTAAAATGAGTGAAACAGCGGGCTCAACCTTTGTGTGTGTGCCTTCATGAAAATGCCGATCATTATGCTGATGACCAAACTGTGCAAATTTATGTGAAGAGGATACGGGAATGTAAAGACTTAATACCAGCAAAGTGATTAATCAAACCTCAAACTGCAAGGCGAACTTATTGCATCTATATTTAACAAGTTTGAAAGTCAGTTGCAAACTGACACGCAAAAATGTCTGCGGTCATGGTGGCCAGAAAGGAGGCAATGGTACAATGACAGATGGTGGAGAGAGAGTCTGTGTGCATGTGAACATATTTGGAATGTCAAAAATAACAGTAGTAGAATATTATTAGTGGGGGAAAAGACAACTGCTTGGACAAATTAATACATCGGGAAGCAAACAGTCTTTACACACCTAAACCAAAATGCAAAACACCATGACAGAATTTAAATATTCTGGCATTCTTATAAACAAACATGACAAAACAATTTTGTCATGCTGGATTGAAGTAATTGTAGCTGCCCTGAGGAGAATGACGGGAGAAGGGTGGGATGGTGTACATGTCTGACGAGAGAGTTGGATCTCTTTAATTTACTTAAAGGGACAGTGTGTAACTAATTTAGATTTTAATTAGCAAAAATCAAGCACTGCTTTTATAAATACAGTCTAATAACATCACATCAAAAATTAAAGCATTCTCATAACTTAGAATTAGTAGTTTAAAAATTCTCCGTATCAACCAGTATAGAGATCTATACTGGCTGGATCCGCTCCAGCATAGCTGGCTGCCGGCAGAGCCTGCAAGCTCGTCGCCGCAGCTCCCGGGAGCTTCGGCACTGTGGCTGTTGGGGGGTTTCCTGGGGCTCCTCTTTGCTCTTCACTGGGATGGGGGAGTCAGATTTCCTGTGTTGGTCCCTCTTGGGCACCTTTGCTCTCGGGATACTTTAGGGCATCTGGGGTTCTGGTTTCCCCGGTGTCTGCGCTTTGGGGGTGGGTCTTTGGCTCCTAACAACTACTATTGAGCATTTTTCTTATGGATAAACCTTACATACCCAAGTGCACTCTCGCAAACACAGATGCTTGGATTCAGGTGCTTACAGATTCACTTCTATACAGAAAACCCCTATAATTAGCTTTAGCTATCACCTTATACATTTTGTATTAAATAACACTATTTTTCAGTGATGGTATCAAGGCTTTGGTTGTTTGTATCTGTAATACTTTATCGGTTTGTTTTGCAGTTCTTTTTATATCTCTCTTTGCAGATGTAGAAGCAGACTAAGATTATGTTATATTGCTCTCTCATTTTCCACTCCTCTATTTTGCTCTTTCAGCATTTTGTCTCATCTTTTTCTCTTCTTTTTATTTTCTTCTACCTTCCCATTTCTGTGTCCATTGAACATGAAATAGTCCCAAAATAAAATCTAAAAAAGCTTTTTGCATACATAAATCAAGCAGAGCACTATGGCAAAAGCAGTAAAGCTCCACTTGTGAAAGCTTTACAAGTGGAGTCGACACCAGAACTCGACTCCATCGTCTACGGGTGTTGTAGCTCAAAGTAAATGTGTCATTTGTGTTAAAGTGGAGAGGACGCTGGCGCTGTCTGTTCGCCGCTTCTCCAGTCGCGTTAAAATAACGCTAAGCAAACTTTTATTTTATTCTTTTAACCTTTTTACTACCTTTTTTTTTAATCAACTATTTTACCTTCCGCAACACTGAACTGTGGACCTTTCTGGATTATGTGGTTTTTCGAGTCTAGCGGTGGTTTAGCTGTTGTCGCTGGCAGAAACTCCTGCTCGGAGACACCCTGGAGTTGGTCATTGCCGCTGAGGCCGCAGTCGGAAAGGTCTCCTTCTGGACAGCCTGGACTCAGTTTGTCCTGAGAACCACCCATCGCCGCTGCCGCAGAGTTTTCCACCGCAACCGGTGCCATCACTATGTTGAGTTACTCCGTCAACCAGCTGGTAAATCTCAACAGTTTCCTCACTCCAGCGTGCATTGCAGTGATTAAACAACTAGGACTTCTCCGCCGTTCGCGCTATATCCATAGAAGTTCCCGCAGAAAGTTTTTCTGCTCACAAACAAGTAACACCATCCCGGTTCTTTGGTCAGAAATTCGAACTGTCGCTCCACACATACGCCATCAGAGCGCCGGCTCCTACCAGAGAAGTAGATTGGACGTCTCCATGACAACACCTCTCAATGTGATGAATGGGAAACGTGGAGCGGACTTCAGTCTACTACGGCCAGTGCAAAAATTGGTTGCATCATCAGTAGCAAAATCGCACTCTTAAATGCACAGTCTATCACAAATAAATCCTGCCTCATTCACGACTACATCCTGGATAAATCTCTGAATTAAATGTGCATTACAGAGACCTGGCACCAACCAAATAACTTTTTTTCTATAAATGAGAGCTGTCCCCAAGGATATAGCTACCTCCAGAAAGCGCACAGGGTGTGGAGGCGGCCTGTCAGTCATCCATCGCAGTGATCTGGAGTTATCTCTGCAAACATTTACCTGAACTGTCGTCATTTGAATGCCTTGCATTTAAACGTAAGTCCCCTTCCCCTGTGCTGTTCCTCCTCATCTACCGACCACCAAAACCAAACCCATCATTTATTACTGAGATGTCAAATCTCCTCACAACTTTCTGCACATCCTCTGCCGATGTTATAATTTTAGGTGATATGAACATCCACGTTGACACCCCCTCCTGCCGTTTTGCAGCTGAATTTCTCCAACTACTGGACTGCTTTAGCTTAAAAGAACTTGTTGATATCCCCACACACACTAGGGGACATACCCTGGACCTGGTCATTACAAACTCTGCCCCTCTCACCAATCTGCAGGTGCATGACCTAGGTGTGTCTAATCACAAAGCCATTTCCATGGATTTGCCTTCCCCATCCAGTTTTTCCACGCCTAAGCGGAATATCTGTTTCAGAAATCTAAAAAACATAAACCAAGAACTCTTGGGAGCAGACTTTCAACATCTCTCCACACACTTTCCATCAGCCGATGAAGCAGTGGACTACTACAACAGCCATCTGAGCAGCCTCCTGGACCTTTATGCCCCGGTTAAAACAAGAACAGTCACCTTCACCCGTTCAGCACCCTGGTTCACAGATGGGCTTCGTAAGATGAAGGCAGCAGGGCGGGTCCTTGAGCGCCATTTCAGGGCCTCTGGCCTCACTGTCCATAAACAAATTTACTGGGAGCACAAACAAAAATATGTACAGTCCCTCAAAGAGGCAACATCACAGTTTTACTCTGATGCCATCTGAAATAACCCATGAAATTCCAAGCAGGTTTTTTCCACTATAAACCACCTCAAACCACAATCCCCCCCCCCCCCACTTACTACAGAAGAGCAGTGCAATAAATTTATGGATTTCTTCACATCAAAAACTGCACTTATTCGCTCTGCTCTCTCCGGTCCTCCCACCCAAACTGTTCCCCAAACTCATAACGTCTCCAATCCCCTAAATCCCCTGAACTACTTTCCTGAGGTTTCATCAGAAGAGGTGCAGAACATCATCAGGAAGATGAAATCTTCCACCTGTCCCCTGGACCCTCTCCCAACATCCTTGGTAAAATCCCATATCACTGTCCTAAGTCCCCTGATCACTGCTGTTATAAATAATTCCCTTCAATCTGGTCATGTTCCCCCTGTCTTAAAAAATGCCATTATCACACCATTGCTTAAGAAACCCACTCTTGATCCGGAAGTCTTATCCAACTACAGGCCCATCTCAAATCTCCCTTTCATATCCAAAAGTACTTGAGAAAGCAGTTGCCACTCACCTTCAGGACCACCTCAAACATAATAACCTCTTTGAAAAATTCCACTCAGGTTTCTGCTCTGTCCTCTTTGCCTGTTTGATCCTTTGGACCTGTTCTTTCCCTGCTTGCGCTAGTTGGATTTCTAGCACTTGTGTGCACTGCCTGTTACATGTTGTTTCTGGGGTTCTATGTGTCTCGCTCTGCTTCACTGGGGAATCATTAACAGCTACTGGTCAAGTCTGTTTCTGCATCCAGCTTCTGATCAAGTCTGCCTCCGCACACGCCATCTGGTCAAGTCAGTCTCCGTCTGCATCATCTGGTCACCTGCTTATTCCTGCTGTCATCTCGTGGTCAGCCATTTCATTCGTCTCCTGTTTCTGCTTGCCTGTCCCATCTGCCACTATCACACATTTATAATAAACTTTAAAATGGTACATTGTGTTGATTTAATTGCTGGGTTCTAATCAGCACGATCATTACAATAGCAATAAGAAGAAAGGAGGGAGTTTCGCTGTCTGTAAATGATAAATGGTGCAGCCCCGGCATGTTACAATTAAAGAGAGACTTTGTAGTAAAGAAATAGAGCTGCTAGCTATTGAGTTGTGACCCTATCAGCTTCCTCAGGACACATTTGTGATACCTTTTCTTTTGGCAGGGTTCTGGTGCCAAAAGGAAAATCACCTGTCAGTCCTCAATGACTATAGAACTGTTGCCCTGATAGCCCACACCATTAAAGATACTCCTGTTGGCCTACCTGAGTAAGCAAACAAGCAACTATCAGGACCCCCTGCCGTTTGCTTATCGTCGTGGCGTTGAAAATGCCATCATACACCTGCTTCAACAAACCTACTGTCAACTGAACAATGCAGGAAGCACTGTGAGGATCATGTTCTTCGATTTTTTTACTGCATTTAAAACAATTTAGCCTAATTTGCATTGCCACAAACTCCAGAACACTCAGATGAAGGCCTTGACAATCGCATGGATCAAAAACTATCTGACAAACAGAACACAGTTTGAGATTGAAGGGTTGTGTTTCTAACCAGGTAGCACCACAGGGTCTCTCATGATTCCTGTTCACTCTTTAAACCTCAGACTTCCAATACATGACAGACTCCTGTCAGCTGCAGAAAAATCCGATCACTATGCAGTTACTAGGTGCATCACATATTGACAAGAGAGGACAGAGAGTTGGAGGACCACTTTGCATGTTGTTGAAACAACCATTTCATCTTTAATGTAAATACAACTAACAAGATGATTATAGATTTCAGGAGAAGCAGGAATAGGTATTTGTTATTGACCTGGAAAACAAACTGGAGTCGGGATACAATGATAAAGCCATATGCAAGAAGGAACGGAGCACATTCTACTTCTTGAGGATGCTCAGGTCCTTCGGTGTTTGCAGCAAGATACTGCAGATCTTCTATAGTGTTGTGGATAGTATGATGTTTTCTTCCATCATTCATTGGGGTAGCAGCATCAAAGCCAGTGCTTTAAAAAGGCTAAGCAAGCTAATAACGAAGCATGGCTCAGTTCTGGGTACTCTCCCTTGTGTATGATGGCATTGACGCAGTCCAAAAAATCTACAAGTGGCTTTCGTTTGGACTGCAACTGCAGTGCCCCATCAGATGACAGCTCGATCAGCTGTTCCTGGTCGTGAAATGACAGCTGTTGGACCTGGAGGGAAACTTCAAATGGGTTGCGAATCCACGCTTGAGATGAGTCTATAGGTGGGAAGTATTTCCGTAGCTGCTCGACGATTTGGTTGAGGTGCTCAAATATGAGATTTTTCACATGCTCACCAAGGTGCACGTAATTTTCCCCCAAGAACTCATGAAGCGTAGGGAAACACAGGAGTGTGTTCCCACCAGGGCTTTGAACCGGTTCAAGGAACGAAAACGAAAACCGGGAACTTTTTGTATTTTACAGGGAACAGGAACGAAACCGGAAACGTTATTATTTTTTATGTTCTGGAACTGGAACACTTATTTAAAAATAATGGTAACCGCTTAATACCGGTTTTATTTCGTTCCTCAAAGTTTTCGTTGCCTAATTAACTAAAAAAAAAAAAAAATTTCCTGCGCACGTTACCATGATGGCTGAGGTTCACTTCCTCTGTGACATCACATCACACATTCGCTGACTGAATGGAGCGAGAGCGGTGTCTCCACTAGAGCTACACATCTTAAATAAGAGGTAAATTATGATCAGTGACGGACTGGACGGTCTGGCATTCGGCATGATCGTCGGGTGTGCGCCGCCCCTTTCACCCTGTTCATTGTAGGCCTATATTATCTCTCGGCCCACTAATAAGCCAAATGCAGGGTTTCCCGCAGCACTGTCTTGGCGAGGCAGCCGCCTCGCCAAACTCACACTACCGCCTCGCCAACATTCCAAAAAAAAAAAAACACAAAAAAACCCAAACAAAGAAACGAACTCGATTTGCTGCAAATTTATTTGACGTTAACGCGCAGTTTTTTGTTGCTGCTTTCGTGCGTGCATATACTGAATGGCAGGGAAAAAACACATGGATATGCCCGCAACCCCCCCCCCCCCCCTCGGTCCGCACAAAACTGGTCGTCCCCCCCCCCCCAACGCACCTCCTCGCCTAAGCGAATTCCTGCGGGAAACACTGAAATGCCTCTTGGTTCAGTTTTGCATGCATATTAAAGTTAGAGTTCAACACCAATGGGGCTACAAACCTGCGTGTTATTTCCGTGTATGTGAAGTTATATCTGTGTGTTGCGGGCACGTGCACCCGCGTGCGTGCGCGTCCCCATGTGGGCCGCTGGTTGGTGAAAATGCCAGGGCCGTTTTTTAATCCCAGTCCGTCACTGATTACGATCCATCGTTAAGTAAAACACTCATTCCAAACAGCTGACAGGAACGAAATTAACCGTTCCAGGAACAGTATTTTTTTGTTCTAACCGGTTCGGGAACGTCAATTTATTGGTGGAACTCATAACCGGAAACGTTATAATTCCGTTTCTGTTCGGAACGAACCGATTGGGGAAAAAAATCGGTTCAAAGCCCTGGTTCCCACTCACACAGCTTTCCCAGAACAGCAGTTTCTTCATCATGGCTTTGATCTTGTCTTGTGTGTTGAACACGGTAACACTGACTCCCTGCAGACTTAGATTCAGTTCATTCAGAGGAGAAAATATGTCTGCCAGATAGGCAAGCCTTTTCAGAAAGTCTTCATCATGCAGACTGGAAGCCAAATGAAACGGATTGTGCTCAAAACAGTGCTGAAGCTCATGTTGGAGTTCAAAAAGCCTTGTTAACACTTTGCCGCACGACAACCAACGCACTTCAGTGTGCTGCAGCAATGCTTTGTGTTCGCTGTTTATTGCTTAACAGTGTGAACAGTCTTGAATTTAGTGGGCGAGCTTTAATGAAGTTCACCAGTTTCACAGGATCATTCAGGACTACAAGTACATCAGCTGGCATGTTTTTGGTTGCCAAGACCTCCCTGTGAACACTGCAGTGTAACCAATGAATGGATGGACATACTTTCCTGATATGAGCTATAAGCCCTGTGTGCTTCCCAGTCATTCATTTTGCCCTGTCATTGCAAATGCCCACGCAGCGTGTCCAGTCGACCCCATTGGTCCTCATAAACACGTTAATTAAATTTAAGGTATTCTGTCCTGTTGTTCGGGTAGCAAGGGGCCAAAAGAACAAAAAATCTTCTTGTACCATGCCTTCAAAAAGGTAGCAAACATACACCAGAAGATTGACCAGATTTGCCACATCTGTAGAATCGTCTACTTGCAGAGAGTAAAAGTCGCTTTCTTTCATACGGCTGACTAATGTAGCCAGGATGTCTTCAGACATTGCTCTGATGTGATGCGACACAGTGTTATTGGATACTGGAATAATGTCTAACTTTTTTACTTCTTTCTCTCCAATCACCCATCCCACTATCTCTTTGGCAGCTGGCAGCCCCTTCCTTGCTATTCTGTAGCTGAGAAGACATGAAGCCCGTAAAGGCCCATTCATACCTCACGTAAAAGACGGATACGGATACGTGTGGAGTGTTTCATACGTTCTAACCGTCGATTTCGTCTGTACTTTGACACGAAAATTGGGAGCTTACGCTTACGGACTCAACGGATCAATACGGAGCAATACTACCGGAAACGGTGGGGGCGCTATTGAGTTTGTAGTACAAAATGTCAACAAAACCACGAAGAAGGTTGTAATTCTGGGCTTTAAACAATGGCGGGATTCGAGGAACAACTTGCGGAGCTTGTCCGCAACTACCCACACATATGATGTGTCGTGTCCGGGGCACAGGGACAAACAAAAAGTTTACTTAAGGAGCAAATACAACAAAATCACGTCTTGGACCGTTGCCATGTTTGATCAGTGACCAATCATTGGCGCCCAGCACTGCCACCTAGAGGAAATATTGGTTATTGCGCACCTCAACGGATGGAGGTATGAAGGAGTCAACGGATAGAACGTACGGACAGAAATACGGACGTGTAGGCCAAACGTAGGGTATGAATGGGCCTTAATGCGTCTTTTGAAGACCCAACATATGAATGAAATTGCAGGTGTTTTTGGCTGTTTTGCAACTCCTCCAATTTTCATTTAAAAATGTAAGGGGCTTTTCAGTTACATTAGCATGCTTTGTGTGAAGGTGGCGACATAGATAAGAAGGCTTCATGCAGCTGCACATCACGCACACACTGCAGCTTTGAGCTGTCTGTATGACCAGTCCAATTGAAGCCCAGACCCAGATAATTTTTGTCATATTTCTTTATTTTTCCCCCATCTTTTTCCCCACCCTCTTCACCTCTTTTGCCTTGTTGCTATCTACTTCCCTCCTTTGTGGTTTTCTTTGGCTCCTCATATTCTGATTCTCACTCATTTTCTTCTCCCTGATCCGTTGCAATTCTCTCCTCTGTTGCCTCAGATTCCTCTCTCTCTTGGTTCCTCTCTTCCTTCATCACTAACTTGTCTCACCTGACAGTTTCCCTGATTTCCACCAATTGAGCATATTTGCGAGAATGAATGAAGTAGAGGCCACAAGCTAGGTGCGCATATACAGTACAATGCATAGAAGAAGATAACTTCTATATTTAATCTTAAAATGAAGTGTAGAAGAAGACTTCTTCTAAATAAATACATTTTCGTGTGAATAAATTTATATTTATGTTTTAAAATTACAGTTTTTTGATTTTAATTTTTACAAAGGAAATGTTTATTTACACGCCTTTATTGTGTGGGGGAAAAAACACAGTGTAATTATTAGACCGCCATTATATTTTTCATCTCGCGCACCCCCTAGCAGCACCACACTTTGGGAATCCCTGCTCTAGACTATTTGAAAGACCTATATTTTACTGATACATTAACAAAGCCACACCATTTTTGTTGTGGTTCCTCATAACGACTGTTTAATACATTGGTGTGGTAAATTGATGACATCACATTTGTCCCGCTCACTGTGAACAACGTTACAGTTTTCTGTAGTGAACGACTCACCAGAACACACTGTAGAAGTTTCAAACTTTGTCTAATAACATAATAATTTCAAATGACATTTTCCAAATACCACAGGAAGTCTTCATTAATCCTGCACCACAACACACTACAGCTTCAATCATGTTAAGAATTGACCGCCTCCCCAAGGTTCTTTGCCTGAATAATGTGGTGTTCTCAATTTGCAGACTTCTGTAGTGATAAAAAGACTCTTGAAATACAAACTATATTTTAACATATTTAACCTAAAAGGCAGAGGGATGTTTCGAGCTTCAGTACTGGACTCTCACACAAAAACAATGTGAGATGGGCAGATTTCCGAACACTTGAGAGTGTCCGTTAGTTACTCGCACAAACATTAAGTAGGACCAGTAGTGTACACCCATTCAAAGGAGTGCACAGTATGATATCAGCCTTCCTTTCATCACACCGGTGGAGAAGATCATACTACAATGTAGACGTGTCAAAGCTGACCCATTTTCCCCTAATCAGTCATTCTGTCCAACTTAAGTATGTCAGCCTCTGTGTCTCCAGCGTCTGTTGTTTATCTGTTGTTTCTGTGGTAACTGCCTTTCGCAGCCCAGTCGCTGTAATCTCATAATGCGAAACAATCAGGAAGGTTAGATTTCAGCCAACATTTTTAGACTTCTCCCTAGAGCTGAACTGAGCCTTACTGAACACAATATGAAGGCTTTCAATTGAATTCAATTTTATTTATATAGTGCCAATTCACAACACGTCATCTCACTTTACAACGTCGAATATGATCAAATCATCCTGGCAGATTGGTCAAAAAGTTTCCTATCTAAAGAATCCCAGCAGATTGCATCGAGTTTTTAAAAAACAGCATTCACTCCTCCTGAAAGACCGTAGAGCCACAGTGCACAGTGATCTGCATTATTGATGGCTTTGCAGCAATCCCTCATACTGAGCATGCATGAAGTGACAGTGGAGAGGAAAACTCCCCTTTAACAGGAAGGAAAAACCTCCAGCAAAACCAGGCTCAGTGTGAACAGTCATCTACCACGACCTACTGGGGGTTTGAGATGACAGAGCAGAGACACAAAAAAGCACAGAAGCATACACTGATCCAGGAATCTTTTCTATGTTATATGGTAACGGCAGATGATCTGCCTCCCTGGATGGTGTCACAGCTAAAAGAATGCCAGACCTGATGTACCTACTCAGAATCAGAATCAGACATACTTGAATATGAAGAGAAAAAAGACAGAGAGAACAACAAGTAAAACGTTCAAAAAACAACAAATAATGCCAAATTGGAGAACAGTAGGAGGACTCAGCAGAGTGAAAAAATAGATCTTGATGTCCTCCAGTGTCATATTTCCACGTTGGTGAGTGGCTGAAATACGTCGGGAAGCAATAGTGTCGGGGATCCTAATACAACCTTTCAGAGCTCAAAATTGCTCAAAATTGTTGCTTACTCAGTAAGTCTCAACCATAATTAGAACCTCCTGCAAGTCCAGCCTGGACGCTCGGAAGAAAAACGAACATGTAATACTGCTTTGTTTTTTTTCTATTTTTGTAGTTTAGCAAAGACAGAAGTACTTCTTCTTCAGTGGGTTTTTAGGCGAATTTGATAACTGCGCATGTCAGAGTGATTCTACTCTAAATAAAGCCATACACATTATGATCAGATTAATTGATATTGTGCTCATAGAAATGGTACAACCCGATTATTTAATCTCAATACATTGTAATCCGATTCGGAAATTTTGTGCATGTAAACATAGCTACTGGCGTTATGTGAGCACTTCACAAAGATTGCCATGTGGAACAACCAATAGATTAGGTGATACCCCCAGAACTCGAAAGGAGAGAGTTCAAGGGGTGACCGATTGCTGCCATTCGAACCAAACTGAATGGCAGAGATTGGTCAGTGTTTTTACAGGCCTGCAGCTCTAACAGAGGTCTAATTTTTTTGTTCCCTTTTCTGAATACATAATGTATTGACTACTGTCAGGATGGAAGGACCATTTCACCCAGTATAACAAAAACTGTTTCTGAACAGGATTACTAACTATAGCCTTAAGTGATGCCCTAGAGGCAACATGCAGAACTGAGTGGTAACCCTAACCCTAACCCTAACCCCTGACAAATACACAGTCCACCCCCTCTCCCCCTCCCTCCCTTTGCTTCAGCTAAGAGAGAGCAAAGTACAGTCCCTTTAGAGCGGAGCGCAGCCCCGCCCGGAGGAAAGCAAACAAATCTCTGAGTGGTAACAGTTTATCAGTTTGCAGGGATTTATTGATTCTGCAAGACAAGTAACCCTGTAGTACATTTTAAATTTTTGGTTTTCTTAAATTTGGTTTAACTAATACAGAGCAAAATGGCAAACATTCCTATTGTTATTATTGGGTTGAAATACCCCGAATTTGCTTCACAAATTCCCAAAATTTCTAAGAAATGGCACAGAAGGACTCAGAAATTAACCTCCCCCTGGCCGGAACAAGGTTGCTTTGATACATCTCTTTGCGAACAAATGGAAGTGAGAATCATGGATTACAAGGCTAATAATAATTCAAAAAAGAGAACAGAAAAACGTGAGCTTGAGTTAAAAATTCTAAACCTTTTCAAGGAAGAAGGTCAGGCCTATAGAAGCGCATTAAAACAGAAGCTTATGGAAATGAGACAGCAATCTGCAAATGGTAAATCAGAATATTCAAAAGCTGCAGGACTTTACCCATCTTTAAGTGGTACAGTTAACATAAATGGAGATTTCCAATACAAGGACAAGAATAGTCTGATCATAGATGCAGCTGCAGAGGATGGAAGCCAAAACGATTCAACAGAACATAAAGAAATCATGACAAAGGCCTCGCATATCAGTTTTACAAACGCAGGAGGGTCGCCTAACCAAAATGTACCTGCAACACAGCAAAATGATCACGCCCTAGTAAACATATATTCGTCTTTGCATAAATCAAGTTCTCCTGGTGCTTCGGTTGCAATGCATCAGAACACTGCAGGCCCAATGAACTCAGATTCCCCTGTAAACGTGCAGGATCTTGCACCTAGTCACTGTAGCACTGCGAAAAAACAAACATCTGGGGATCAGAGAAGGTCGTTGACCCTGAAACCTATGGGTGGAGTTGATTGTTATGCAGACTACGTAATGAAACCAAAGGGTGATTCATTTTGGGTAAACCTAGATCATGAAGGGTTAAGTTTGCAAAGAGAAATTGATCGCACCATAATTGAGGAATTAGAAAGGGAAATTGATGAGGAAGCCATAAGACAAAATATTGTACTAGAAAATGCCAGTAAGCTTTTAGAACAAGAGGCAGTGAAGGGCCCTACAGGAGGAACACAAACAGCTACTGGCAGGAGCCGTGATTATGATTTAAGATGGAGACCTGGCATACATGCACCTGACAAATACACAGATAACAAACAGTTACCCATACTTGTTAAAGGGAACATTGCTCAATACGCACCTTGGGGGTCTCAAGACCTGATCGGCCTGGTTGGCAGATTGCCAGACATAAATGAGGGTGCCAGCAAGTGGATAAAGGTGTTTGAGGAGGAAACTGTTGGAAAAATGCTAGCTCTTGGTGATTTAAAAGCTGTTTTTGCACAGTGCCTGGGAACACCTGCTATGGAAAACGTCCTAAAAGAACGTTTCGCGTGGATGCTCCAACAGAGAGCTGATGGAATCGGCTTCAATTTATTTCGCACAGCACTGTGGGAAGCACTGCGAAAAGAATATCCCACTAAGATTGACCCAAAAGCATTAAGAGGAGATCCAATCGATAATGCAGAAAATCCAGCGTCTTATATTGCAAAGCAGCTAAAAAGATGGAAACAGGAAACAGAAGAGGAAGTTGATAAGAGCCCTGTGCTGACAACTCTGTTCCGGAACTCCATCATTGAAGCAATGCCTGATCCTGTGAGAAGCAGGCTCGAGGATGTGGTGGCTCTGACATCAATGCCTCACAGAGAGTTCCGTGATCATGTGATACATGCAGTGGAGAAGTACAGAAGAGAAGAAAGTAGGAGTGCAGAATATGATAAAAATGTACAAAGAAAACTGGCACAAATGCAGCTTGGAGAACTATCAGAAAAGAACAAAGCTAAAACCCAAGCTACAATGATTAAAGTGACTGATAATGTACCCCCACCTCAAGGTTTTTCAGATCCTATACATGATGTGACAAATCAAATACAAAGGAGTTTTCCGGCTCCTCAACTTACCCAGCCACAACAACCAGTGGTTAATGTTTATCCTCAAGCATTCAATACACAGCCATATGGGCCTCGTGGACGGCAGCAAAGAGGTCCCGCCTGGACTAACAGAGGCAGGCCTGGCACACCTGGAATAATGGGCGCATGCTGGGCATGCAATGAACTTGGACATCGTGCTGAGCGTTGCCCAAGAGGCAACAACACCTACCGCAGGCAATCAGGCAGCCGGTTCCGTCCAGGTCCAACAAGACGCCCTGTAAACCCACCAAATTTTGGTTACTAGGGGTGCCCAGAGAACCTTACAGGGGAGAACCAGTGCCCGATCGTAAGTGACGGTGCTGAAAATGAACCAATTTTAAAAATTCTAATTGAAGAAAAAGAAACACCGATGCTGGTCGATACAGGAGCAGCTTACACGTGTGTAAGTCCAAATTATGCAAAGCACCTCCCCATGTCTAATAAATTCATTTCAACAGTAGGGTTCTCGGGAACAAGACAGTTACTACAAATGACAACTCCTGTACGACTGGCAAATGATGATGATGAGATAAGAATACCAATCCTTGTCTCTGACCAAACACCAATTAACCTGTTGGGAAGAGATGCATTATGCAGAATGAAATTAAAAATCTGGTGTTCTCCTCAGGGTGTGTATGTTGACAAAACAGGTCTGGATCTTCAAATGTACATGCAAACACATGAAGCTAATGTTTATTGGCTAGGGGACATTTCAGGCCCAGTTGAAGATGTAGTCACTAAATGGGGCCGTTACATTAAAGCTCAAATTCCAGAAGCTAGAAAACCTTTTCTAGATTACCACGGCACCATGTTCTATGACATTTCAAAGAGCCTGGAGTTTGAAGAAAAATGGGACAGTTCTACAAAAGACAGAACTGTTAATCTTGAAACACAATGTATTGTTATTGGAAAACAAGGTGCAGCTTTAAATGTGAAGCAAAATAATTTCATTTCAAAGTGGTACAATGTTTCAGACTCAGTACCACACATAACATTGTTTGTAAATAAAGGATTTCATGCTAAAGATCTGGGACCAATGATGAAACTTGCAACAGAAGCAACATGGGAAGAAACAGATAACCCATTCATTTTTCAATCGAGTGATGGAACAATGATTAAGATCCTATGTAAAACAACAATGACAGCAAAACCACAAGTTGTGACAGTGCCTGTTGATCTAAAAGATCAGTCTGAGGAGCATGGTTCCTCTGAGGATCAACCATTAATGCAGGATATGCTAAAAAATGTCCCTGAGCACTTATGGTCCAAACATGATACAGATGTGGGTTTAGTAAAATCTGCAGAACCAGTCTCAGTTCAAATAAAACCAAATGCACGGTTTCCTTTTCACCAGCAATACCCATTAAAACCAGAAGCAGAACAAGGCATTCAGAAAACCATTGATGGATTGATGCAAGCAGGTGTGCTGGTGGAAGTAGAAAGTCAATGTAATACTCCAATTTTTCCAGTTCTGAAAGCAGACAAAAACAAATACCGTCTTGTTCATGACTTAAGAGAAATAAACAAGATAATAGTGGACGCAGAATCAGACGTGCCAAATCCAAATACTCTTTTAAATTCAATACCATCAGAAGCACGGTTTTTCACCGTGATTGATCTCTGCTCTGCATTCTTCAGCATTCCTTTAGCGGAAGAGTCACAACATTTATTTGCATTTACCTACAGAGGTAAAAAGCTCAGTTATACCCGATTGCCTCAAGGGTTTAAACTTAGCCCGCACATATTTAATCAGGTGCTAAAAAATGATTTGGAAGGACTCAATTTAACTGGAACTGTGTTACAGTATGTGGATGATTTGTTAATCTGTGGAAACACACTAAATGATTGTCATCAGGACTCAATCAAAGTTCTACAAAGATTAGCAGAGGGAGGACACAAGGTCTCCAAACAAAAACTACAGTATTGTCAACCACAGGTAGATTACCTAGGAAGACAAATATCACAAGGAACGGTTGGCATTTCACCTTCTCAACTGGAAGGTGTCAGCAAAGCTCCAAGTCCACGAACAGTCGGCGAAATGATGACATTTTTGGGAATGACAGGTTTCAATGCAGACTGGATTGAAAACTATGCGGAAAAAGCAGCACCACTTAGAGAACTAATAAAAGAAACAGGAAACCAGTCGTTAAAAGCAGTGTTAAAATGGACAACAGAAGCTAAAATAGCTTTTGAAACACTAAAACAGGAAATGCAAGTGGCACCAACTTTGGCATTGCCAGACTATGACAAACAATTTTACCTGTATGTAGCCAACAGAAAAAACATGTACGCGTCAGCTGTACTAATGCAAGAAACCTGTGTAGGACGACGAAAGCAAGCCATTGCTTATTACAGCACTAAACTAGACAATGTGGCCCAAGGCTGGCCACCATGTTATCAAGGTCTAGCAGCAGTCTACTACGCTTATGAAAAAGCGTCAACCATAACAATGGGTTACCCGGTAACAATACAGACCCATCACAAAATCACGGAACTGATAAATCAAGGAAAGTTTGTGCTGACTCAGGCAAGATGTTTACAGTACATGCCATTGTTAACATATCCAGATGTAACAGTACAAAGGTGTGCAACGAACAACCCTGCTGACATGGTACCTCTGGACTGTGAAGGAGAACCACACGAGTGTCTTGCAGAAACAATGAAATTCACAAGACTAAGACCCGATTTAGAGTCAACTCCGATAATGAACGCGGAAGTCACTTATTTTGTTGACGGGTCATGTTTCAGAGATCATCTTGGAAACCACGCAGGTTATGCTGTGGTTAAACAAGTAGGAGACAATTTTGTAACAGTCAAAGCAGAAAAATGTGAGCAACCATGCTCTGCCCAAAAGGCAGAACTAAAAGCATTGACAGAAGCATGCAAATTAGCAAAAGGAAAAGTAGCAAACATATTCACAGACTCGGCTTATACCCATGGGGTGTGCTATCTGTTTGCTGCTGTTTGGAAACAAAGAGGTTTCAAACGAGCAGACGGCAGTCCAGTATTACATCAAGAACAGCTGAAAGAGCTGATTGCATCGATGATGCTGCCATCAAGACTGGCAGTGATCAAATGCAACGCCCATCGTAAAGGTAATGATTTAGTCATTAAAGGGAACAACGCCGCAGATGAGGCAGCAAAACTAGCGTCTAAGTGCCAGATGGCTATCTTGGCACCAGTGGTCACCTTGGAACCAATGGTGACACCAGAAGACATCATTTTGATGCAGCAGGAAGCAGGTGCAAGTGAGCACGCTCTCTGGGCGCAGAGAGGTGCGACAATGAGTGAAAGTGGTTTGTGGAGATCACAAAGTGGACATTTAGTTGCACCAGTAGCATTGTTGACAATGTTGGTCTCAGAAGCACATGGTTTGGATCACTGTGGTAGAGGGAAAGTGATGGAGAAGTTGAAAAAGCAAGGTTATTGGTCGCCTTACATGCAAGCAATGGTGGATGAAATCTTGAGCCAATGTGAAATATGTGCAGAAAACAATGTACGAAAAGGCATAAAATCACCGATTGGTCACATTCCGGTCCCTGAGGGACCCTTTAAACATCTTGTGATAGATTATGTTGACATGATAAAGCCAGTACAAGGGAAAAGGTACATGCTGGTGGTGATCGATCGGTTCAGCCGATGGGTTGAAGCAGTCCCATCAAAGACATTGGGAGCTGATACAGTGATTAAGTTTCTGACAAGAGAGGTGATTCCGAGATTTGGCATCCCATCAGAAATCAGTTCAGATAATGGTTCAGCGTTTATCCAAAAGGTGTTAAAAGGTGTTTTGTCAAAGCTAGGAATTAAACAACGCTTTGGAGCAGTCTACCACCCGCAGAGTCAGGGTATTGTTGAGAGAATCAATGGGACTTTGAAAGCTAAGCTGAATAAAATCTGTGCTTCTACTAACCTAAACTGGGCTGATGCTTTGCCGCTTGCGCTAATGAGCTATCGCATGCAGATGCACCGCAGCACACATTTAACCCCGCATGAAATGCTAACAGGCAGAATGATGCCAGTGCCCGAATGGAGGCTTCCATTCAAAGGCCCGGCACTTGAACAGCTACAAACAGAGTTGAAAGCATATATGGATCAACTAACTGCTATCCATAGAGCTATCTATCTGCAGGAAAGAGCCAGAAGTTCCTGTCCAGAGTCGGTGGCGAAGAGACCAGTCGAACCAGGAGACCTGGTGTACGTGAAGGTGTTCAGACGTAAATGGAACAGCTCGAGATGGGACGGACCATTTGAGGTCAAACGAGCAACCGCAACCGCCGTCCAAGTAAAGGGGAGTGATACGTGGTATCATTTGACTCATTGTACTAAAGTACACGCTAGAGACACTGTGAAGCCAGACATTGTGAAGCCAGACAATGGAAAAGACTGTGAACAGAAAGTTTGCAGCAATGAAACTGGTATTAATGACATTTCACCTGTGGATGTTGGCAGAAGTGGTGAGCCTAACAACAGCGAGGCCGGAGATGAACTCTCACAGCCTGCAGACGGCACCACAGCATCAGCCAACGTCAGCTCAACCACGAGTGGAACGAGCAACGAGTAATGAGGGTCGAGACGATCGACATGCAACCATGAAATGTGGGACTTCGGTCTATAAAGGGAAATCCACCATTGCAGAAAAAGATAAGTACAACACAACGTTAATGTTTTTGAACAAGTACACACCAGTGTTTTTGCCAGCTGAACTGAAGTTAATGACTCATCCAGGTCTTAAAGAACACTTAAGAGAGAAAACAAAAAGGTTGCGCAAGAAAAGAGAGACCCATGCTGAATTCAAATGGAAAGCAACGGTAACCGATACAGGATTTCGTACAAAATTAGATACGGAGTTTGAGGTGAACATTTATTACAATGATCAAAAATTGTGTGGGAAAAGTGTCAAAAAGGTATATACAGAATATGGGATAAATCAGTGCTCACTTATTCTGTACATAAAGGATGATGGTTTTGAGGTAGAAATAGAAATAGAATCTCACAGGGATCCCGAGGACAATTATAATTATAACTTAACAATGAAGAATCTACAAAACCACAATGTAGTATCAGGAAGTGGTGATTTAGAACGAATAGGAAATAAGGAGTTAAACGCTACAGTCCAAATGTTTAATGACCGAATTAGGATACATGTGGAGCAAGAAAGTGATGAATATGACTTGGTTGAAAGAAACGTGATTATCTCTAGAATACTGCAAAAAAGTGACAGACGAAGGATGTGTAATTCTCATGCTAATGTAAGTCATCAATTATCAAGTCAAAATCAAGAAAACATTAATTGTAATATGACTGTTTGGAATGCAGATTGTGGATGGATTATTGAAGCAAATGTAATAGCTTTCCGGATTAACAAAACATACGAGTTGAAATTCGAAGACGTCACCTCGAGTGGAAAAATAGATTCAACTATATTATTTAACTTACCGAAAAAAGAAGCCTTACTAGAAGATGTAAATTGTTTTGCCCCAACAACTATGGCTACTAGAACTACAGTAGAAGTGAAGAAAATGACTATCCCTAGTGGAAATGTGACTTTACCTACTTCAGTCACCAAATTAGGACTAAATAAATCGACAACTTTAACGAAAAAGACATTAACGGTCACATCAGCGTCTAAATTTTTAAATAGCACAATACAAATTTCAAATTTGTTCCCAGTTGATATTACAGAGGTAAATACAAGCAAAATGGAAGTGCAACCTACAGAGGATGCTAGAGACTTGGTCAACACAAAACCTACGGTGATTCGACCTGAGAACACAACTGAACCTCCAACAATTGTTATAACTAAAACAAATCTACAGACAATAGTTTCAAATACAATTAAAACCACAAAGGAAGTTTTAAATACTACTAAACCCTCACTAATAAGATTAATTACAACGGCACCTCCTTCGGTTGAGGTAACATCAGATCAGGACAAGAACCTAATATTAGAATTCGCAGAACTAGATCCAAAACAGTATGGATGCTCTGAAAAGGAAGGATGTGAAGATTTCTCTGAAGGTTTAGATAAATTTTATGAAAAACAAAATCCAAAAGTAGCTATGCCAAAAGCAATAAATAAATTACAGGATATTAAATGGCATGGAATCAGACCCAGGGGTGATCCTTTATGGCAAAGAGCCATACGCAATACATGGTATAGCTGGTCATGGTATACAGCAAGAGAGTTAACCAAAAATGATTGCTTAATCTGTACTGCTGCTCCGGGAGCAGTTACTATGGTTATTCCAGAAAAATACACGTCAAAAGAATGTGCATTTGTACAACGTGAAAAATGTAGGAATGGTGAGTTCACTTCAAGAGAAGACGCAGTGTCATTCTTTAAATTACCTATGTGTGGTTTGGGTTGCAGACTCTTATATGGTTCAAGAAATTCTCATCAATACTTAGAAAAGTGGAAAGGGTATAAATTAGAATCATTGTGTGCAGAATTTAACATTAGTACTACAAATAATGTTCCACCTACAGATTATGAAATAGATTATGATGCAGACTACGAATGTTTCGTCAGTGGAGGTTTTGAGGACAAGGAGGGAATCAATATAGGAAACACCACTGTAAAATGTAATGTAACTTGGGTGTTATCCTGGTTTAAGCATGCAAATGTAACACCGGTGTTTGCTACAAAGCCCGTTTGGTTTGAAAACCCAGATTTTATAGAAGAGGACTGTAAAAATATAACTATGACAATTCCCAAACTTTTCTTTTTAGGAGATCAAACGTATCCAGTGGCAGACAGTTACTGGATGTGTGGTGACGACATGCTAATGAACACCTTACCACTTAAGTGGGTAGGGCTCTGTGCATTAGTACGAATGAAGGTACCGCTAACTTTAGTGTATGAAGGGGTAAAAGAATTAGCTCAGATAGAAATAGGTAAAAATAGGTCTCGTCGGAGTCTAGACGATTATGGACTAAATGAAGGAGTTTATTTAGATCTTATTGGTCAACCAAGAGGAATTCCAGATGAATTTAAAGCGCAGCATGAAATTAAAGCAGGTTTTGAGTCTATCTTACCTCAAATTACTATTAATAAAAATGTTGAATGGATAAATTACATTTACTATAATCAGCAAAGGATGATAAATTTCACGGTAGAAGGATTTATGGCACTGGGAGACCAATTACATGAAACAAGTAGAATGACA
Organism: Fundulus diaphanus; assembly: GCA_037039145.1. Classification (NCBI taxonomy): domain Eukaryota; kingdom Metazoa; phylum Chordata; class Actinopteri; order Cyprinodontiformes; family Fundulidae; genus Fundulus; species Fundulus diaphanus. The sequence goes on from CM073135.1 coordinate 1,800,904, forward strand.
ATACAAAACAGACAAGCCTTAGATTGGCTTTTAGCAATTAAGGGAGGTGTTTGTCACATGTTCGGTAATCAGTGCTGTACATACATTCCCATGAACACAGCTCCTAAAGGTTCGTTTAGGGCAGTAATGGTAAAACTTATGAAACTTAAGGAAGAAGTAAAAGAGAATGCTGGTAGAAACAACTGGTCGTGGAAAAGTCTGGAAGAAATTTTAGGGGAATGGGGCGCTTTAGCCGCTAAAACAGGACTAATTTTGGTGATAACGCTGATTGTAATCTTTTTGTTTGTGTGTTGTGTTGTGCCTATTTTGAAAAGGTGGATTGTGGGAACGATGTATAGATGGATGACATCAGGCAGCAGCCATCGAAAGGGCTGATATCCCGGCCGCCTGGACACGTCTATGGACTCACACGTATGCTACAGACTCATTCCAAATGGAAAGGAGAACCCGTGATCGAGACGGACTCGCTTGTTTTGCTACGTGTCCATGGACTCATTAAAACCAAGCACACGAGCTGAAGACTGACTAATCCTATTAACCTTGTTTAAGTTACTCAATCTAAGATTAAATGAATAAAATATAATACAATAAAGCCTAAGTAGATAAGGTAGCACAGGCGGCCGGTTAGTTTAATCTATCATAACATTATATTTTAACGTTCGTTTTAGTATTATTTCCGTATCAGTATTATTAGCAAGATAATTTGCAAATATATACATATATATTCCATGTATTTCACATGTTGTTTGATTGTTGGGTGTATATGTTAAATTCTATTATGTTATGTTTTTGAATGACAAGTGGTGGATTGCATTGCGAGTAGCATGGCTGATTTCCAACTGATGCCGGTCGACCTGGCTGGCGGATGCTCGATGGGGAACCGAGATCCATGGGAGAGTTTTTTCCCCTGAGAACAGTACATGAATAAGTGCCAACAACGGGGTTTTTCGCTTCCATATTAGCTGGATTGATGCCAATGTGAAAGCAATGACTTTTTGTCTCTCTCTCTGTCTCTCTGTCTCTCTGTCTCTCTGTCTCTCTCTCTTGATCGACACTTATGTGGGCACCTTGATTACGTTAGTATATTATCCATTGGTTGTGTAAGCAATTGCATTTCTAGATGTGTGTTATCATTACAGCTAAGCTTGATTAGTTTGGAGTCAGATTTTCTCTTTATACGATGTTTAGTCTATGTACTATAGTATATAGAGGGTTCCTTAGGAGTGTTACCTAAATAACGTAACAAGGGAGGATGTGTAGGATTTGGAAAACATCTGAAGTCTGTTTGTCCTGCCAGCAAGGCGAAGGGAGCACAAGTCCAGAGTATGACCAGGGCATGACATCCTGTGTGACCCAAACAGAGGTCATCTGACAAGATAAGGTTGTCTGTTTTTCAACGTTTGTGGAGCTGTTCCCAGAAATAAGACCAATGTCTGCCAAAGGAGGCTGGAAGGACGTGGACCAATGGATGCATGTAGAATCTTATTTGTAACACACGCCCATCTGTGTCATATAAAATCCATGTACACTATGTTGTGTCAGAACCCTAGCTCACACCCGTGCTGAGGAGGTAAAGCCTGAAATAAATGGGTTCCCAGTTGGCAAGCAGAGATAAGACCTCGTCTCCCGTGTCATCATTCTTTTATATAGTTTAACAGTTAGAAATCCTCCACAGTGGCAGGTTTGCTTGAGGCGTTGAGGTGGAGATGGGGAATATGCACAAAGGCGACACACGCTGGAGTGGCACTGAGGTGCATGGGCCGACCAACACTTCTTGCTGCTTTAATTTATTATAATGGGTTTTGTTAACTTTAGTACTGGCCTGCTCCTGGTTATAAACTGAAGGCCCGTCTTAATCCCGGTTTAAGATTTGGCAGTAGAAGAAAAACAATTGGTCAGAGGCAAAACATTTAAAATATGCATATTTAATACATTAGGAATAGACCCCTTGCATCTGACGTCACAGTCACGTGATCGGGGGTGCGCGCCTCCATCTTGGTGGGCACGCTAGCGTGACAGCCCACCACTGCACTGGCACAGTCAGCTTATTACTCGCATGGCCGGCAGAGCGATTGTTCAATATGGTGCAAACCTGTTGCATTGTTGGTTGTGGGAATCGTGCTGGGAGGGACAAGAAGTCGTTCTATAGGTTGCCTACCATAATAGACTGGCAGTGTGCTAACAGCGGCACCGCGGGGTTTAAAAAGTTCACCGCTCACGATCTGTGCGGCGCGACCGGACTGTACACACTGTACGTCGTGCCCCCTCTGGGACCGCTCGCTGTGGTGGCAGAGGCAGGCGAGCGACAGTGGGTGAACAGGGAACCAGAGCAGGGGGTCGAGCCCAGCTCACGCACCGCACCGGCGGCCGCGCGGCACGGCATGTCGCCCGGCCCGCCCCGCGAGCGGAGGCGTGCCGAAACAGGCGGCCAGCGCGTCGCGCGGACCGGAGCGCTTGCCCTCCCAAACCCCTCCGCGAGCCGACCGACGATCGGGCCCCGGGCCGGGGACGGAGAGGAGCGGAGGTCGCCCCCTCGTAGCTCTGCTTGAACAGCAGGATGCGCTCACGAAAACCTCACGACGGCCGACTGAACAATATTAAACTCACCCTTCCACGGACAACTGCTACATCATTCAGGTAACAAACAGACAGTTCACGTATCCATCCGGCAGTGAACTGTTTGTGCGCTTCCAAACTCTTGTACGCCTTCATCTGATCGCCACTGTACGTTGGGGTGGGTGACAACACAAGGTAGTTCACCAGATCCGCATAGCAAATGGCCAATGGCAATGGCCAATCATCGGGATTGCTAGAAAAATCCATATCAGGAAGAGCCAAAGGGTCCGCATTACCGATCCATGTACATTTAGCGAAGTAAGCTGCCTTATCAGAAGGCTGTAACTCATCCACATAAGGCTTGGGTTGCATGTTGGTAAGGGTGGCTGCCAACCAATATGGCCGCCACGCAAGGGGTTCTGGGTAACGGAGTCACGTGGTTGCAAGGGGTCTATTCCCAACGGAGACAGAATTTTACATTACCATTTCGTTGTATTCAGTACAAGCTGACATCCTGGCTCATGGCGATGTAAAAGATTTCTGTCTGATTTTTACGGTGGCTGGGAAGTGCAAAACAAAAATACAAAATCTGAAACACTTACAAATATTGAAACAAATTTACATTTCAGAAAGCAAATTTACAAAACACGAAACACTTTTACAAATCTCGAAACACATTTACATTTCAGAAAACACATACAAAAGACGAAAATTAAACAGAAAGGGAGGGACTGTCTTCGAAGTTTACCCGGAAGTGATAACGGGAGCCTTCATGATGAACCAAGATGGACGCCAATCGAGTTGCGTTTTGGCCGTTTTTCGGCACATATATGAGCAGATTAACGCGTTTTTGTCTGTCGTGTGGTCGGTCCTTGGAGTTTTTAAATTTCACAGAACAGACGGAAGAACCAGATATGCTGCAGCAGTGCATACATTATGTTGATGAGGGTCACTCGTACGCTGTAATCGTAGACATGTCATGTTTACACGGTGTACACATCATCTTGAGACTGCGGTCAAGCGAGCCCTCACTTGTTTTTGTTGGTCACGTAAACACTAAGGATTACGGCAGTGACGGCTGACCCTAGTTTTCAAAATAAAAGCAACATTTTCGCGGTGTATCGATCAAGTGTTTTTACACATTTACATTATATTTTTTTATGCTTTGTGTCATTTTTTCTATTATTCTGGTCTGCTGGTGAAAATGGAAATATATACTTTGGTCACACTCGTTAGCCTCAAAACTACTCAAACAACTTATTTTTTTACAGGTGACTACTTTCACTTACAGATGACAGATGATCTCCAGAAGTCAATCTACATGATTTGGAAGTTAAAAATAAAGGCATTTAAAAATCTCTACATTGACTCAATTTGACCTGTGTTGTTGTAAATGTTGCTACAGAATTGGACGTTTTATGTGAATACTTTGGGACATTCTAAAACGCTTAACGTGAAAAAGCTTAACGTGACTTAAGGTAGGAAAACAACGAGGAATCATCACCAAATTTCGCATGGCCATATGTTGTCATGAAGACTTAAGCCTGTCAAAAAAAAATAAACCGAAATCCAACGATTATAGAAGATATCTCACGTAAACGTTTTCTTCTTCATTGGCACCTATGGCGAGAAAAAGGCTTAACGTGGTTTAATGTACCTAATCAACGATCAATGATCACCAAATTTCTCTTTCATATTGCTCCTAATAAGCACATAAAACTGTCAAAATGTCAAACCCAAAGTCCAATTATTATGGACGTTATCTAACATTAAGTGTTTCTGCTTCATTGAGGCCTATTGAATGGAAAAAGCTTAACGCAATTCAATGTACCTAAACAACGCTCAGTGATCACCAAATTTCTCTCATATATTGCTCCTCATAAGCACATGAAACTATCAAAAAATCGAAACTAAAGTCCAATTATTATGGACGTTATATGATATTAAGCGTTGCTGCTTCATTGAGGCCTATATTAAAAGAAAAAAGCTTAACGTGGTTCAATGTACCTAAACAACGATCAGTGTTCACGCTTAATGAAACGCTTAATGTTAGATAACGTCCATAATAATTGGACTTTGGGTTTGACATTTTGACAGTTTTATGTGCTTATTAGGAGCAATATGAAAGAGAAATTTGGTGATCATTGATCGTTGATTAGGTACATTAAACCACGTTAAGCCTTTTTCTCGCCACAGGCGCCAATGAAGAAGAAAACGTTAATGTGAGATATCTTCTATAATTGTTGGATTTCGGTTTATTTTTTTGACAGGCTTAAGTCTTCATGACAACATATGGCCATGTGAAATTTGGTGATGATTCCTCGTTGTTTTCCTACCTTAAGCCACGTTAAGCTTTTTCACGTTAAGCGTTTTTCACGTTAAGCGTTTTAGAATTTCCCAATACTTTATCAGCATGACAATAGAAAACCTCCTGATGTCGCTCAACAAGTTTCAGCCAATTCTGATGTGGAATTTTAAAATAAGAGCCACTAGAAATCCGTATATATCAAGTAATTTTGACCAAAGTTGCTGTCACTACAGCAACTAAACGGTAGATACTCAATCGATGCTTCCACTTCAGCATGACAGTAGAACACCTGCAGATGTGATCTCTTGTTCATTGATGCTGCGGGGTCATTCAAGTTTGGCTAATATTCTGTCAGCACACCACCTCTTCCTTTCTGTAAAGGTAAGTCTAATTCATAACAGTCTAATCTTTAATGGCAATTTGGACATATATCAGGAAAGCAAGTAGAAAAATAGTTTATAGTCGTCACTACAAACTATCCATGTTTTTATATAAATGTGACAGCAAGGACTGTAATATAAATAAAAGGTAACCAAGACTTTGTTTAAAGGTGCAGTTTGCCGTGGCCAAGGTCTGACCGGATTCTACTGAACAGATGAGAAGCGCCATCCCCAAAAGGCTGAATGATGGATGTTTCCTGCACCACAAAGAATCAAATGGCCAACAAATATGCTATAAGTGAAATGTTAAAACTTAACAATGTTTTACCATTTTAAAAGTTAAATGTAATTACATTTAGTGTAAACAAATTGCATAAACTCAATAAATGAAAAACTGTATCTTCTTGCCAGTTTATGTACATAAGATACACTTTTAGACATCCACTTGATCTAAATATGAATAAATGCAAATTACATAAGCATGTGAAATGGATTGCAAAATTTAACTAGAATCGTTCAACTTCTGAAGAAGTTGAAGAAGGCGCCCGCCTGGTGGTGGGCGTGACCGTCAAAGGCAAAGCTTCCGAGTTCCTTGGTCGTAGTCTAAAATCGCTTGGGGATTTTAAATCAAACCTTCTGAGTGAAAAGGATTTGTCTTCATCAAAACCTGCCGACCGGGAAAACTCTGCGTCTGCAGAGCTGCAAACTGCGTATTTCGATCTGAGACGCAGCTATTGAGCTAATTGGCGACAGCCGACGGTCAACGTTTCCCATTCATTTGCTACGGTAGTCCTAAACCAATACTGACGTAATACACTTTTTGGCCACAAGCGTCATTTTGGGGGCGTTGTTTCCACCTCTTCTCTTAGAGCCGTTTTTAATAGAAAGAAGAAAAGGCAAAAACGGTCCAAACAAAAGGTTGTAACGTTTACATTTGTAACCTCTGCCTTACATAAACACTAGAATTAAATCTTAATAAATAAAAGTATAGACAATTATTTCAGTAACTCGATTCAGTAAGTGAAATACACTATATACAGGGGTTGGACAATGAAACTGAAACACCTCTCATTTTAGTGTGGGAGGTTTCATGGCTAAATTGGACCAGCCTGGTGGCCAATCATCATTAATTGCACATTGAACCAATAAGAGCAGAGTGTGAAGGTCCAATTAGCAGGGTAAGAGCACAGTTTTGCTCAAAATATTGCAATGCACACCACATTATGGGTGACATGGGTGAGTTCAAAGGAGGAGAAATTGTTGGTGCACATCTTGCTGGATGTGTCAAAACTTTCTTCAATTGAATAAAAACAAAACTGAAGTAATAATATTTGGACCAATAGAGGAGAGATCAAAAGTTAGCACAGCTTCAGTCGCTTCAGCTAGAAACCACTGATCAGGCCCGAAACCTTGGTGTAGTGATGGACTCAGACCTGAGCCTCCAAAAGCATTTACAGACAGTGACAAGGTCGGCTTTCTATCACCTCAGGAACTTTTCCAGGATTAAAGGACTAATGTCTCAAAAGGGTCTCGAAAAACTAATCCATGCGTTTATATTTAGTAGAATAGATTACTGCAACGGTGTTTTCACAGGTCTGCCTAAAAAGTGGACCATACAGCTGCAGCGGATCCAGAACGCTGCTGCACACGTCCTCACTAAGACTAAGAAAGTAGAGCACATAACCCCAGTTCTAAAGTCCTTACACTGGCTCCCTGTATCTCAGAGAATAGACATTAAAATACTTCTGTTAGTTTATAAATCCCTAAATGGCTTAGCACCTAAATACATTACAGACTTGTTATCAGTGTATCAACTTTCCAGACCACTCAGGTCTTCTGGCTCCAGCCTACTCTGCATACCTAGAACCAGAACCAGAACTAAACAAGGAGAAGCAGCATTTAGTTCCTATGCTCCACTTATCTGGAACAAACCTCCAGAAAACTGTGAAAGTGCGGAAAGCCTGAGTTCTTTTAAATCAAGATTAAAAACACATTTGTTTAAAATTGCCTTTGACTGTTCTATTTAAACTGTTTTACTGTTTTTAATGTTCTTCTTTGTTTCTACATTCTATCTCTACTTGCTTTTATTCTATTTTCTATCTACATTTTATTCCTACTTGCGTTTATTTTGCTATATTTTAATCATGTAAAGCACTTTGTATTGTCTCTGTACTGAATTGTGCTTTATAAATAAATTTCCCTTGCCTTGCCTTGCATCTGTGACCAAGACAGCAAGTGTTTGTGATGTATCAAGAGCCACGGTGTCCAGGGTAATGTGGACGAACCACATCCAACAGGATTAACTGTGGACGCACGAGGAAGCTGTCTGAAAGGGATGTTCGGGTGCTAACCCGGATTGTATCCAAAAAACAAAAAAACACATAACTCTACTTATAACTAACTTTCTGAAATATAAACTAAAGGTCACCAATCAGTTCTAAAACATCTTTAGATGAACTCTTGTTGAGCCCTGGAGTATGGAGAACCAAGTTTTTCCATATTTAAAAATAAATACAGAAATAAATAAATGCTCAATAAATAAATATGCATACAATTATGTGCCACCAAAAATACAATGCACAAATAAATGTAGATAGAAAATTAATTATACAGTGAGACAAAATGTATATATTTCCTTTAATTATACACTTTATTTATTAATTACTTAAGTTACTTACTTAATAATTTAAGTATTTATTTATGTGCATGTTATAATATTTTTGTCTGTTTTATTCTTTCTTTGTATTTTTTTGCCCTATTTATTTCTCCGATGCTATTTATTTCTGTTTCTCGTTTTTACATTTCTGTTTGCCGTTTTTACATTTCTGTCTCTCCTTTTTACATTTCTGTCTCTCCTTTTTACATTTCTGTATGCATTTCTGCCTCATTATGCAAATGAGGAGGGCTGTGTCTTAAGGGCTCAACTTCTTCCCATTGGTTGGTTAGCATTTTACTGCGTCGGTCAAATCTACATGGCTTTTCCCCAACATGAAGCATTGTTTAATAATAACTCAGCAGGCAGACGTTCAGTGGCCGACCTCTTACGGGAAGCTGCTAATAGACTGGAAGAATTGGAACGCTGTACATTTGGGATCTGAAATGTTTTTCGGTGGTTTCAGATTCGGCTTTCCAGATCAATAACTCATCGGCGGATGATTTATTCTACAAAACAGACACCTCTCCGCAACCACCGCAAGGCAGATGCTGAGCTACAACCGTAGTTTCCTCAAAACAAGTCCGTGGGCCAGAATCTGTGGGACGTCTCCTTAAGAAGTTTCATATGAACTGTCAGACGGCAACTTTCTTGCACTTAGATAGGTTGCTACACATAGCAGTGATCTCAAAACACCAATAATCCCACGTTTTCACTTGCACATTATATTAATTCAATTCAATTCAATTTTATTTATATAGCGCCAAATCATGAAACATGTCATCTCAAGGCACTTTACAAAATCAAGTTCAATCATATTATACAGATTGGGTCAGATTATACAGATTGGTCAAAATGTCCTATATAAGGAAACCAGTTGATTGCATCAAAGTCCCGACAAGCAGCATTCACTCCTGGGGGACCGTAGAGCCACAGGGAGAGTCGTCTGCATTGTACATGGCTTTGCAGCAATCCCTCATACTGAGCAAGCATGAAGCGACATTAATAAGTTATTGCTGATAAAAATTTATTCTTAAAGAATTATAAAAACTGTTGCGCTCTGGTCCGAGAGGTCACGTGATTCGATTTTTGCTGCTCAGCCAATCAGATCGCTGTATTGTCAGCTGAGTGCTTTCGATGTGTAATGTGTTGTAAAAATTTGTTTCCAGACGAAGAAAGCCCAATAATAGCATTTTCTGGCGCCAGTTGGCAAAGATCTTGATGGCAAGGAAAAAGAAATAGCCCAGACCATCCATCATCCATTTTCTAACACGTTTATCCCTGCTGGGTTCGGACCGGTGCCGATCTCCAGCTGTCATGGGCGAGAGGCGGGGTAGACCCTGGACAGGTCGGCAGTCCATCACAGGGCAGAAATAGCCCAGACTTATGCTCATTCTACTGTGATATCACCAAGACCTGCTGCGCTAGGATAGCACAGCCAAACGACTTATCCCCGGCAGAATTTGTATCCCCTGCATCGGGAGAGTGTTTGAAATCAATAAAACTTTTAACCTCCAGCTTTGTGAAGTCTAAATATTTTTAAACATCACATTCTAATAAAATGAAATAGCCCACATTCTTGAGTCTTGGCACATAAACACCACTTATAATCACAAACAACTGTAGAAAATTTGAAGCTGTTAGCTCTTTAAATGAAGAAGTTACAAGGGGATACAAAAAATATCGGGTCCAGCCTGCCACAATATGTATCCCTGTTTACAGGTGAAAATGTTTTGAAATTCAGCAATGTTTGTTTCGATGTAGTACCGTAGCATAGTTGACATCAAATAGAAAAAAGGAAAGAAAGGCATTATTCTGAATTTAATCTCAGAATTCTGACTTTTAACTGTGAATTCTGAGACTAAAATTCTGACATTAATCTTAGAATTATGAGAATAAAGTCAAAATTGAATAGACTACTAATACATTTTTTCTATTTTCTATTTTCTAAAATGGCCTTAATCCTATTCCATACTACTCTGTATATAGTGTACATTTTCTGCAGGTGCTTTTTGTTATAAGAGGTGTCTATGTGCCAAAAATCTAGAATGTGGGATACTGCTAATCCATTTTGGAAGGGGATACATATATGCTCAGCATGATAGTCTGTTTCCAGCATACATTTCTTGGCTGACTTTGTGCAAGATGAGGACAGCATTACTTACAAATCCAAAGATTGGGGCCTGCTCTGATGGTGCACGGGTAGATATATATATATATATATGAGAGGCCTTAGTCATTGACTTAGCCTGAGGTCCTTTACCGCATGTCTTCCTCCCTCTCATAACCCCTTTCCTGTCAGCCTACTTTGAAAAAATTAGCCAATAGAACCTCAAAATCCCAGTAAAAATGCAAGGATCAATTCTCACAACCTAAGGATAGCAGTTTAACTTATGAATATGAAGCTTCATGCATGCTCAGTATGAGGGATTGCTGCAAAGCCATCAACAATGCAGACGACTGTCCACTGTGGCTCTATGCTCTTTCAGGAGGAGTGAATGCTGCTTGGAGAGACTTGATGCAACCTGCTGGGTTTCCTTAGAGAGGAAAAATTTCAGACCAACCTGTCTGGTCAGCACATATAACAATTGGCTGCAGTGTTTGAAATCAATAAAACTTTTAATGTGAAGTCCAAATATTTTTTAAACATCCTATTCTAATAAAATTGTAATATATATATATTTTGAAACTCCTCATATACTGTTCTTTTTTTTAAAGTGACACATCTTGTTTTCTTAATATGGTTCTTGGCTGAATTAAAATATCATTAGATCTGATCATTTTGGCAGTAACTTTATTCTGTGTTCATTTGATCACACTTGGAATCAGCTGTATATAATCAATTCATGCGGGTCTATCCACACAAAAATAACGAACAAGTAGACAGCTGTGATGGACTCAGGAAGGTGGGTTTTTAGTTTCAGCAGACAGACATGCAACAATCTAATGACATAAAGCTAATACTTTCGTGACACATCTGGAGATGACCACAGAGCCGTTTACTTTATCAGAACGTGTTATACTGAGTGATCAGTCTAGTTTTAACCGACATAGCAATCCCTTACGATCGTACTAACAAGTGTTACGTTTTCAATTTTAACCCATTAACTGAACGATAATGTAACGGCACTATTCCTATATTTCGCTAAGAGAAATAAAACATCTTGATTTTCACGCCGAATTGGCTGGAAATGAGGCGGAGTTTACTGCGTTCAGCAAGCTGAATGCGCGCTCCCGACGCAGGGGATACAAATCCTGGCGGGGATACCTAGTTTGGCACGACAACGGCCGCCAGCTTACCTCAAGTTCTTTCTGTAAAACTGGCAGACCGTAGTAGTCATGTTTCCTCAGCCATGTCTTTCGCCTTTTCTTTTTAGGGCTTTCTGCACACAAAATTGCACATATTGCCAAAGCAGCGCGTTTCTCTCCGGTAATGTTTACAGTAGCCATCGACACTTCCGTCTTCTTATTCTTCTTCTTCTACAGTATGAGCACTCCGGTCGCATCCAAGCGTTGCGCCGTACACAGATAGTAAGCGGTGAACTTTTAAACCCGCGGTTCCGTCGCACAGTTTGAGATGTATATAAGCACCACGACTGAAAAACTCGTACAATGTATGCCCGGCTTAACACACTTACCATAACAGCTCCGCATCACCGTTTATGACAACGAACTTACACTTCTTCTTCTTCTGTTGTAAAAGTGGTGCGCCCTTCTTCTTTGTGTTTTCATGGGTGCTGACCACATCCAAAAGGATCATTACCGCCCTCTAGTGGTGCGCTCTGTTCCTCATGTGTATATTATCAGCAGCGCAACCAGCTACCGTAACACCTGTTAAATGTATCACTGTTATAGCTCCGAAGGTCCAGAAACTCATGTGTGCTATAGCGCAGCAACGCGGTGCAGTTTTGAAAGAAAAAATACCCAGTGTGGTGTTAGCTTTAGCATAGCACGCACCCCCCTCCGCGGTTCACAGGCTTTGTTTATTTTCCGGTCGCCGGCTGAGTTGCACTTCCGCCCGGCCGGGAGAAGTCGGCAGGATCCAGTGTTCTGGACCTGAACCTCCAAAAGCATTTACAGACAGTGACAAGGTCGGCTTTCTATCACCTGAGGAACATTTCCAGGATTAAAGGACTGATGTCTCAGCAGGATCTGGAAAAACTAATCCATGCGTTTATATTTAGTAGAATTGATTACTGCAACGGTGTTTTCACAGGTTTGTCTAAAAAGTGGATCAGACAGCTACAGCTGATCCAGAACGCTGCTGCTCGCGTCCTCACCAAGACTAAGAAAGTAGAGAACATAACCCCAGTTCTAAAGTCCTTACACTGGCTCCCTGTATCTCAGAGAATAGACTTTAAAATACTTCTGTTAGTTTATAAATCCCTAAATGGCACCATAGAACCAGAACTAAACAAGGAGAAGCAGCATTTAGTTCCTATGCTCCGCTTATCTGGAACAAACTTCCAGAAAACTGTAAAAGTGCAGAAAGCCTGAGTTCTTTTAAATCAAGATTACAAACACATTTGTTTAAAATTGCCTTTGACTGTTCTAGTTAAACTGTTTTACTGTTTTTAATGTTCTTCTTTGTTTCTACATTCTATCTCTACTTGCTTTTATTCTATTTTCTATCTACATTTTATTCCTACTTGCGTTTATTTTGCTATATTTTAATCATGTAAAGCACTTTGCATTGTCTCTGTACTGAATTGTGCTATATAAATAAATTTCCCTTGCCTTGCATCTGTGACCAAGACAGCAAGTGTTTGTGATGTATTAAGAGCCACGGGGTCCAGGGTAATGTCAGCACACCACCAAGAAGGACGAACCACAACCAACAGGATCAACTGTGGACACACGAGGAAGCTGTCTGAAAGGGATGTTCGGGTGCTAACCCGGATTGTATCCAAAAAACATAAAACCACGGCTCCCCAAGTCACAGCAGAATTAAATGTGCACCTCAACTCTCCTGTTTCCACCAAAACTGTCCGTTGGGAGCTCCACAGGGTCAATATACACAGCCGTGCTGCTATAGCCAAACCTTTGGTTACTCGTGCCAATGTCAAACGTCGGTTTCAATGGTGCAAATCTTGGGCTGTGGACAATGTGAAACATGTATTGTTCTCTGATGAGTCCACCATTACTGTTTTCCCCACATCCGGGAGAGTTACGGTGTGGAGAAGCCCCAAAGAAGCGTACCACTCAGACTGTTGCATGCCCAGAGCGAAGCAGTGATGGTTTGGGCTGCCATATCATGGCATTCCCTTGGCCCCATACTTGTGCTAGATGGGTGCGTCACTGCGTGGACTTGTTGTTGATTTTTATAATAAAAATATTTCCCTTTTACACAACATTATGAATAACCTCAGAGTTTAAGAAAAGTAAGTTATTTGCAATTTCAACAGTACTTTTACTCAGTTAAACATTTATTTAAGTGCATTATGCATAGGAACTGGTCACAGTGATTGTAAGATGTTGGAAAACATTTATTCACAGTTTTTGCAAATATAAGTTTTAATTTCGGCCGGTGACGTCACCACAGGCCGCCGCTGCAAAATAAAGCGCTACATTGTTATTCCTTTGCTGGTGCTGAGCTGGAGCCAAAGCAAACCAGAGTGGTCAACTACTTTAGTGCTTTGTGCATGTTTGTGCCGTTAAAATTAGCGTTTGTGCTACTTTGGTTTCGGAGATATTATAAATTTTAATTTCAGCTGATGACGTCATCCCAGACCACCGCTTCAAAATAAAGTGCTACGTTTTTCTTTCTTTGCTGGTGCTGAGCTGGATCCAAAGCAAACCACAGTGGGTTACTTTTTCAGTGCTTTGTTTGTGCAACAACAACCTTGGAATAAAATAAAATAAAGTTTTCATTAAGATTTGCAGCCCAATAGTTTTTGGGGAGCGTTAAGTTTTTAATATTTTGTGCTGAGCTCAATACACAACAAACCAAATTGGTCTATATTTTTAGGCATTTCTAATTCAATCTATATGCTTTATACTTTCAGCTGATAACACAGTCAATATATTCATAGTTGAACAATATTTCCCACTTCATGCATAAAGGCAATAAAAAGTGGAGTGGTCCTTCAGCCTCATTAAAGGTTTAGCTTAGGTGGACAAAGGAACGTTTTAGGAGATCGTTCCTTACAGTGTTGTTATACTTTATAGGCTGACCAGTGTGATTTATTTTTTGCAGTTTTTCTGTTATTGATTTTAGTTTGAGTATGTTTTCTGCGTTATATAAGCCTGTATACTTTAATTGCCCTTTTGTTAGGTGCAGACACCCCCAAATCTCCCTATTGTAGAGCAAAAGGTTTGCTATTCTAATTAATTCAGAGGAGTAATGAACTATGACTACTAAGATCAACTATAACCAAGTTACTGTTTGAAAATGTTATAAACATTATACTCTCGAAGAAGAATAAACCCTTCTGATTAGGAAAAATAGACTTTATGAAAACAGTTGAACAGTCTAATAAATGAAATGCCTTTTTTGGTGGCTCACTTGACATTGCTATCTAAAGTAAAGTTCTTTAAATGAGACAAAATAAATCGTAATATTTATTCAGGAATAAAGTACAAAACAATATAACACACATTTTACAATAGCGGCTAAAACAACTTGCATGATAAAAGAAAAATATAAAATTAAAAACTGCTTTCTTGAGAAAAGTGTTGAGACCAAACGTTAGATCTGACCACATCTTCTTACACAATAGACCCCTTGCAACCACGTGACTCGTTACCCAGAACCCCTTGCATGGCGGCCATATTGGTTGGCATGCCATTGTCTACACAACGCGCCAACATGCAAACAAAGTCTTACGTGGATGAGTTACAGCCTTCTGATAAGGCAGCTTACTTCGCTAAATGTGCAAGGATCAGTAATGCGGACCCTTTGGCTCTTCCTGATAAGGTTTTTTCCAGTAATCCCGATGATTGGCCATCAGTTTGCTACGCGGATCTGGTGAACTACCTTGTGTTGTCACCCACCCCAACGTACAGTGGCGATCAGATGAAGGCCTACAAGAGTTTGGAAGCGCACAAACAGTTCACTGCCGGATGGATACGTGAACTGTCTGTTTGTTACCTGAATGATGTAGCAGTTGTCCGTGGAAGGGTGAGTCTAATGTTTTTTATTCTCATAACTTAGCCGGGCGTACACTGTACGCGCTGGCCGTCTTTTTCCGTACGGGGGTGCAGGCCGGGCGGTCTGCCGTGCCGCGTGGCCGGCGGCGCGTCTCGTCTTTCCTCTCTCCCCTCCGTTCCCCCTGACGCCCGGTGCCTCCCGTGGTCTGGGTCCCTGTCACCCACCGGGGCACGAACAGTATGAGCACTCCGGTCGCGCCGTACACAGATCGTGAGCGGTGATCTTTTAAACCCCGCGGTTCCGTAGCTGAATATAAGTACCACGACTGAAAAACTCGTAGAGTGTATGCCCGGCTTGGTGCAGTCTGATCTTATCAACTATGATACTTGGTAGTAAAATGTAAGACAAGCAGTTTTCTTTCAGTTTATTCTCAAATAAAATTGAGTCAATTTTTTATCTTATATGAAACTGCATTTTCCTTATTCTAATTTCCATGACACTAAAATACATTTTATCATTTTTACAGGTTATGCATTCTCAGAGTGTCAGAGCCACCCCTACACGCACCTGGATCCTGGCTGAGAAGGAAGGTGCGATCATATCTGCCAACTGTGATTGCAAGGCTGGCCTCGCTTCAACCTGCACCCATGTCGGTGCTCTACTCTTCAAGCTAGATGCTGCGTCACGGATAAGAGAGAGGAAAACAGTGACGTCTGAGAAGGCTTACTGGATGCTCCCCGCTGCCATGCGTGACTTGTCATCTCTTAGCGCTGAGGTGTCTGCTGTAGACTTCCAGTCGTCTAGGAGAAAGCGCTTGAAGTTGGATGAAGTAATAGACAACTCCCCTTCTCCACTCATGACGTCCACTCCCAAACCTGCACCACCCGCTAATCCAAAGCGAACTGTTCTGTCACCAAGTCGACAGGAGACTTTCTGGAAAGCACTCAGTGTGCATGAGCCAAGAGCCAGTGCCCTCGCCATCCAGCCGAATTATCAAGAACCATTCATGCCTCGCTCCACTCTACCTGAATTCCCATTGCCCCTTCTGCAGCTCCGCGAGGAACGCTTCTTGGGAATGCAGCGCCAAGAACTTACAGAGTATTGCAGTGAACTTGAAATAGCAGTTACTGCTGAGCAGGCCACTGCAGTGGAGGAAGCTACCCAGGACCAGGCAAACTCGAAGCTGTGGTACACATTTCGTGCTGGTCGCCTCACAGCGTCAAAGATGAAGGCCATATGCAGAACTTGTGTGGATAAACCAGCACCGAGCCTCATCAAGGCTGTATGTTACCCGGAGCAGTGCAAGTTTAAAAGTGCAGCCACTGCCCATGGAATCAAATATGAAAAACAGGCTCTAGAAGACTACGTCAAAATCATATCTGCTAGTCATCAAGATGTTCAGTGCTACAAGTCTGGACTTAGACTTAACCCTGTCTATCCTGAACTAGGTGCGTCACCGGACAGTATGGTAAAGTGTGGCTGCTGTGGAACTGGTGTGGTTGAGGTCAAGTGTCCTTTTACCATACCATCTCCACAGCAGCATGACTGTTTTCAAACAGACTCATCAGGATCACTTGTGATGAAGAAAGACCATGAGTACTACTATCAAGTACAATCTCAGATTTATGTATGTGGAGTAGACTATGCAGACTTTGTTGTATGGGTACACGGTACCATGGTTATAGTACGCATATTTCCAGACAAAAACTTCTGGTCTGATGTTTATCCAACAGCCCAAAATTTTTTCCGAAAAGTGGCTTTACCGGAAGTTTGTGGTGCGTATTTTTCTAGAAGAGAAAATAAATGTTTTTCTCCTACTAATTAAAACAGATATGAAATGTATTTTTCTTAGCATTTTGAGTATACATTTTTGTGTTTAGTAAATCATATTTGTGAGTATTACAGGGTTCGTAGCGGTCTTTGAATTTGCAAGGAATGCATGAATATGCATTTTTAATTGAGTGTGAAATTTTAATAATAGATTCACATGTCTTTGGGCTGCTAAGTTTTAAGTTCTTATAATAAGTTGCATCTTGTGTTTATATTTAATGGAATATCCCTGTAATCATACTCCATGAAAGGTCAGAAAAACCCTGTCAATATATCTTTTGTTGTGTTTTAGGTGTATATCAATAGAATGTGTGTGTGTTCGTATGTGCAATGTTTAATAAAATTACATACAACACATTAATGCATATCTGTTTTATGATCAGTTAAGTTAAAAAGGACATATGTACTGTATAATAATGTAGGAATATTACCATTTTCTAATTGCCAAAAGTTGGTTTCACTGTTGTTTCGCAAATTTTTGGTAACTGATTCAAGATCAACTAAAGATTGAAATGTGATTTTTAAAAATGTTAAATAGAAAATTGGCTAACAGGTTATTATAAGTGTAAAAACACACAGAACATTAAGTTATAACAAATTTATTAAATCAAAGCTGTCATTTCATACATAGCACAATACAGTAAAACCTGTGTATAACGACCACCTTGGTCTTTCATATTTATAATAGTCTATTTAGTATAGCATTTTGGCTAAAACGAAACTGTGTTGTCCGTTCCAATGGGGCTTCCTGTCATTGGCCAGGTGGTCGTTGTAGACAGGTTCTACTGTATAAAAAATACATGAAGACAGCAAAACAAATAGTGACATACACAATGAAATGACCACTGATCGGACTGGCTTACCATTTAAATGCATTTTAAAATGAAAGACTGATATATATTTCTGATTCAAAGAATTTTTAATTATTGTTCAAAGTCAATAAATGTACAAATGTAACCATGGGAACTGATCATACCGGCAAATGAACACATGTACCATAAAACCCCTTATGAGTGGTTTTAGGGCAAATTTGTATTACTCAAAAGGAATTACTGTTCTACAAAGATTATTTAAGTAACAGGCTACTTTAACTATTTTATCCATAAGAGTGAAGTTTTCTTTATCACGGTTTGTAACATAATCAATCGGAACCGGACCACCCAATATTGTATACCTTTGCCTAATGCAACCTATCACTCGCTCTACATGTATTCTTACATGGGCAATTTTACGGGTGTCAATAACATCAGATGTCGACAACTGTTTGCGACCTTTCATAAAAGCAGGTATTTTAACTTCAGCACACATCAGGCCTACCGATTCGCTAATGTCAAACCCTCTGTCAGCCAAGACTAAATCCCCAGGTAAAAGATTGTTTAGAAACCCTGAACTCTCTGTGATGCTTTTATCGGACACTCGCCCCCCATATGCTTTAGAAATAAATGTGACAGCACCTTGAGGGCATATACCAATCAGAAATTTTATTGTGTTGTGATGTTTGTAATTAGACCATTTTGTTGCTTGAGCCACAAGATTGGAAGACCTATCAATAAAAACTTCAAAGCAATCAATGATGACTGCTACTTTAACTCCAAAGTGCTTACGGAATTCCATAGGCATTGTGTTCCTTAGATACTCTCTGGAGGGCCATTGTAGTGTGAAGCTGAGTCTATGAAAGATTATGTCAATGACATTAGAGATTACACGTGAGATGGTTGATGGTGATACATTGAAGCGATATGCCAGATCTTGATTGGTGAGGTTGAGTCGAAGTTTCATTAGAGCTATGAGCATTTGTTGGAATTTTGATAGCTTGCTCATAGCAGTGTGACTCAGTAAGTCCTCAATGCTCTGATAGACAATCATGAGAACAGCAAAGGTCCTAAGGCCAGTGTAGAATCTAACACAATCATCGTCCCCTTCCATCATCTCCTGTGAATAGGAGCTACGTTTCAACTCATCTCGCAACTTGTAATTCTCCTCCATTAAGCGTGTCAGCTCCTTTTGCTCGATGTCTAGCTGCTCCATGGTGATGTCAGTCTGGCAGCTGACTCCAGACCCGTCATCAACGTGCTCAATATCCATGTCCACAGGTAGTATGTCTGATATATTGAGATCATCTGCAGAGAGCTGGGTGACAATTGACATGGAATCAGCTGACACTTGATGATCCGTTGACAGTAGCAGTAGACTCTCTGCTGCAGCCAAGGTTTGCTGCCTCTGGTTACGTTCTGCCAGCCTAGATTTCCTAGAAGCAGCCGTTGCCCCAACTGGCTTCACCTTACTGTGGCCTAGACATAGAGATGGTGCCCAGTCAACGTCATCCTCCATGAGAAGAGCAGAGGGTTTGCCTGAAAAAATATTCAAATATGTTAAGGTGACCATTTATAAATTAAAGATATTTCTATCATACATTAATATGTGTGTATTTTCTAATATCAACAGTTATATATGAACACACACACACACACACGAACCATTAAACTACTCAAATTTTGAGGATAATCATAAAGCAAAATATGTTATTTAATATTCTTTCCTATTATATTATTTTAAAACTGCATTCAAGTTTATTCAATAAATAAATTTGACACTTCACACCATCGATTTGTTTGGCTCATTCATCATGTTCATCTACGAAGACAACCTATATACACCAACGATGATAACCTATGTTAATGGTTATAATCTAGTCAGCTATGCAGATCTCTTAGCCCCGTGTACACCGTATGAGTTTTTGCCCTTTTCGGGCCGATTCTTCAGTCGTGCGCCATGGGAGGGAGGGCAAGCGCTCCGGTCCGCGCGACGCGCTGGCCACCTGTTTCGGCATGCCTCCGCTCGCGGGGCGGGCCTGGCGACCTGCCGTGCCGCGCGGCCGCCGGTGTGGTGCGTGAGCTGGGCTCTACCCCTTGCTCTGGGTCCCTGTTCACCCACCGTAGCTCCCCTGCCTCTGCCACCACAGTGAACGGTCCCAGAGGGGGCACGACTTACAGTGTGTACAGTCCGGCCGCGTCCTAGCGTCGCGCCGCACAGATCGTGAGCGGTGAACTTTTAAACCCCGCGGTCCCGTGGCACAGTTTGAAATGTTTATAAGTACCACGACTGAAAAACTCGTACAGTGTATGCCCAGCTCTTTTTAGCCGTGAAAACACTGTAGGAGTTAGCAACGCCACATGCCTACCAGTCTATCTAACTAGGTACTACTCATGCTACTAGGCCGTTCCATTAATTTAATTTACAATCAACATATCCATTGATGAATCAGCACCTTACCTTTTACAAAGTGATCGCTGCACACGCGTGCATTGTTGATGTTCACATTTTCCAGATCAGCACGTGAAATTCGTGTCAGCCAAACACGCCGCCTGCGCCTTGAAAACTCAAGTGTCTTAGTACACTGCCGGTCTATTATGGCGGGCAACCTATAGAAAGACTTTTTGTCCCTCCCAGCACGATTCCCGCAACCAACAACGCAACAGGTTTGCACCATATTGAACAGTTTTTTGTATACGCTCCGCCGGTAATAAGCTAACTGGGCCAGTGCAGTGGTGGGTAGTAACGCTAGCCTGCCCACCAAGATGGCGGAGCACACTTCCGATCACGTGACCGTGACGTCAGATGCAAGGGGTCTATTGAGGAACATCATTAAGGACGCCAGCCATCCTGTACAGAGACTGTTCCAGCCTCTCCCCTCAGTCAGGAAACTAAAAAACAAACAAAAACATGTTTCCCAAGAGATCTTTGCCAATAAGCAGGAATATATAAATCATTTTATAAGAATGCTGTGGGGGGGGAAGGCTTCCCATTGCCCTTCACTTCATAGTAATGTTAATGATTTATCAGTAGAAATATATTAAAAAGACTTACGTTTTTTCCAGTGTTGGCAATAACATATGATTTACCGTAGCACTGTATTTTGAAGCGGCGGGCTGGGATGACATCATCGGTTGAAATTAAAATTCATAATATCTCCGAAACCAAAGCAGCACAAAGATAATTTTAACGGCACAAACCTGCACAAACGAAGCACTAAAAAAAGTAGCCCAGTTTGATCGGATTCGAAGGAAAATGGGGAGATGGTGAATTCTGGATGACCTTAACAAATATTCTTTAATATCTTCAAAACCAAAACAGCACAAACACTAATTTTAACGGCACAAACCTGCACAAACGAAGCACTAACCATTCCGTCTATTTAACTGAGTTTTTTCTGTGGGTGGGGTGTCAGCTTCACGCAGCTCTTTACCGGCGCTGCAGCGAAGGAGAGATCGCGCTGCTGTTAGGCTTTTACTGCCATCCCTCCAGACTTCCATAGGCCATTGACAAATTTAATGAAAAGTAACTTAAAATTATCCTTAAAAGACAAAATGTTGAAAAGTCAAAGGGCTTATTTAACGCTTTGAGAACATATCTTGTATTCGGCCACAAAATCAACAATAGTAAAATGATATTTTAAGCTTATAAGACCATTTTTAAGATGCCAATACGTGTAGCATATAGCTCAGTGGCGTGTAGACTAGCCACCGCATTTCAACCATAATATAAAACCGACATTAAATAAACGACTCACCGTCACGTAGTTGCAAGGAAAACACCCAATGGAACCCTTCGTCTGGGTTAATTGGACTTGATTCAACAATATCCTTCAGTAATTTAGGAAAAACGGCAGCACAGCACTGCAAGCATTAGCAGCCACAAGATGGAGGAGTTCACCTCTGACCCGGAACTCAAAGAGTACTGCTTGTTGTCTGCTCACACAGCGCCACTCGTGGACAGTATAGGAACTGCAGGAACGAAGTACGTCTTTTTCAGTAATCATTGTTGAATGATGATAATGCATTTGGCTGCCGCGTTTGACACCTCTGCTCTATACCATACTAATAAATGATTGTGGTCTAAAACCAGGTGTTTCAGTGTCATTGTCCAACCCCTGTAGATTACTTATTTTCTAGCCATGATTTCTGTCACGAGGACATAATGCAGTGTTGTGCTGGCAGCAATCCCAACTAATAAAAATAAGATTTAAGATTAAAATAGTACATTATAGTAGTAAAATAAATACAATTATTGTGGTTTAAAGACAAGTTTGGTGCCTGCATTAAGGTTAATTTCAAAAGGTACTTGTCATTTTCAGACTAAAAAACATTCTAAGAAGATGTTCTAATTCAGTGAATATGACTGGATATTTAAACAGAAAATAATAATGAAATTATTCTTTCAACTAGCAGTTTTTGAGTATGACTAAAATTCGAGGCAGTGAAGGAGGGTAACTGATAAGTGATGGCTGATGGTGGAGAGCTTGCAGGCCTGGCTTCGGTGGAGAAGCAGCAAACAACTGTGGCAGGAAATGTGACTTTCATTTCAATGCAATGCAATGCAAAACTGGAGAACAGTAGAAATCAGTAGAGTGAGAAAAACTGGCCCTGATGTCCTCCAGTAGCCTAAGCCTGATTGTAGGATGTCCCTGAACTCTCGTTACATTACAAAGTTTACAATAATAAGGAGAGCCAGCGAAATGCTTGAGGCAGGATTTGACAGGAAAAGGAGGAGATTAAGTATTAATATAAAATAAATTAATAAACAATACATAAAATACTTACTAAATACAAACTGTCCCAAAATATGTTAAATAAATTCCTTTATCATCATTCATTTATACCAGTTGTTCAAGTTATTTAATTGTTACTTGTAAAAAAAAAAATTATTGTAAATTAGAAATGTCCCATGCTCCTGAATGCACCATAGCTTTCTGACGCTCACGAACGCATCACACTGGTCTGAGAACGCAGCGCTGTGTAGAGGCACGTTTCTGCTTAAGACAAAGCTTTGGCGTTTGTAAAACTCATGTCGGCTGGCACGGTTTATTGTTCTATGTGAATGACAAGAGACCACAACAAATGAGCCTGCTAATGAGCCAACAGCCGACAGGAGAAGGTCTGCATCGAAGCAGCATGGAAAATTGGTGTTATTAAAACATGATTAAATACTTCAATGTAGCATGAAAAAATAAAATATGTGAATAAAAAAAGTTAAAGGCATGAGGTGAACTGTATTGATTTAAATTGAAAAATCGTTTTTTAAAGCCAAAGGGAAATGAAATATTGGGTGAAAATGTAATTCTCTAAAATTGGCACAGCTTGGATTCGAACCTCCGATCTTCTGCTTCGCAGCCCGACACCTAACCCACTCGACCAAAACACCAGTGCCGTGCTCAGCCGTGCATTACTGAGAAGTCAACTGTGTTAAAAAGTGTTTTTTGCGAATTTTGTTCCAAGTGTAAGTCGAAACGGCGTCAAGTAAAAAAAGCCCTGATCGCGGCGTCGAGACGAACGTTTCGATATATAGTATGTGGGGGTAGACCCTACAGTTCGGGCTGTATTAACGGTGACGGAAGATAAATAAACAATAATAAAGAAACCCTTATTAGGTGCATAACATAAGGCCTCCGCCATGCATTTTCAATGCATAGGCGGGCGCCTAATTAAAGAAACCCTTATTAGGTGCATAGCATAAGGCCTCCGCCATGCATTTTCAATGCATAGGCGGGCGCCTAATAATACACATGTTAGTTGGACACAATTTTGTATAAGTAAACATTTAAATAGTCTGGAAATATGGATATACAATACTTAAAGTTATTAAAAATGAAAAGTAATTCCAAAATCTAAAACCTCAAGGTGCTAAAAAAATAAATATTTAAAAGCAGAAATCCAAAACACATTCTTGTGTATTATAATTCCTCTGGTTTACAGTAAAATAACTAATCAGGATCTTTTTGACATGTAAACTTCTCTGCTTCCTCACATATGATTTCCCCTGCATGCTCACAGGAGCTGCACAGATTCTAAAGACTTGGTGTATTTTATAAACCAAGTTGATAGTTACAGTCTGGGAGATTATTGTGAAAACTTTGAGCCTCCTGATAAATCTTTCCACATGTATGTGGACATTTGCAATCTTCCTTGCTGCAGTTACATCCTCATCAGACAACTGCCCTCCTTTTATGAGTGGATGCTGGTAGAACAAGGTTAAATCTCCTCTCAAACAGCAGATCTCCGATGGTAAAGCCTCTGTCTGCCGTCACTTCATCGCCAGGACGAAGATACTCCACGAAGCCAGCGTGTTCCCTGCCACATACATTTTTCTTCTTCTCTTCTCCTAGGTGTGATCATCAGTGCCTGTAGTGTGAGCATATTTCTTCATAGGTGACTCTGATTATGGAGAGGTCTGGTCAGCCTCTGCATCACAGCGGCTGTCATCTGTCAAACACAAGACCACAATAAGTTTATTAAACAGCATAAAACATACCAACACCAAGCTAATAGAGCACCACCTGCATCATTACTCATTCAAATATTCATATCACACACGTTCCTTCCAGTTTTTACAAACAGCCTTTGTTAGTATCTGGGATGCCATTTGTAAGGTTACACAGTCAAAATCTAACAGCAATATTTTGGGTTCTTTACTGTGATAAGAGGATTAAAATGGTTTTTCATTTTTAAAGTCCGATTTTCAACATACATTTATACAGTTATATATTTGTAAATGTCACAGTTCCAAACTAAATATTTAATTACACAGCTAAATGTTCAGTTTGTAAACCACACATTTAATTTTGAGATTTAATATTTAACTACAAATTAAATGTTTAGTTTACAAACTAAACGTTTACTTTGGAGCTAAATATTACAGTTTTTCTCAAATGCTAAAACACAAAAGCCAATCCTCTAAACCAAATGACCAGTTGTCTAAACACATTTACTAAATCTAGCCATCATTTTCCAATATCATAAACACATTTCACATGAAGACACAATTCACAAAACACAATCCTCCATTCACATAAATCTTAACACATTTTTCCTTGCTAAAACACAAGTTGCAAAAGTACTCTGCTCATATTCTCAAATGAAAGCTCATGTGATGCAAAATGCTTGCCACAGTCAGCAATATTTGAACAAAATGAACACACCTGGCGTCATTCATTACACACAACGACTCAAAATTTAAAACACCTGTTGCTAATGCTGTGACCACATGTATAAAAGCAAGTTCAGAGTGCACAGTTTGCTGAAGATTCCAAACAAACACAATGGATGAAGGCAGAGTCAGGGGAAGAGGTAATCGCGTCAGAGGAGGGAGAAGAGCTGGCCAAGGAGGAAGAGGAGCAGGCCATGGTGGAAGAGGAGCAGGCCATGGTGGAAGAGGAGCAGGCCAGGGAGGAAGAGGAGCAGGCCAGGGAGGAAGAGGAGCAGGCCAACAAGGGAGAGAAGGTCCAGGAGGGAGAGCAAGACAACCTCGTACCATCATTACGGACGAGATGCGAGCAACAGTCATTGACCATGTCATTGTCCATGGCATGACAATGGCTGAAGCAGGACTAAGAGTCCGTCCAAACCTGAGTAGGTTCACCGTGGCCACCATTATCAGGGCATTCAGACAACACAACAGGTATTGTACTCTATTGCTTTCTTTGTCACAATACATTTTACAAGCCCGTGAAAGTAGTCTATTACAGTAGTTTCAAATCAGTTGTTACTGTATTGTAAAACATGTCAATTGACGACACGTTTCTTTCTTTAGAGTTGAAAGAATGCCACATAGAGGTGGGCGGGTTGCCATATTTACAGCGGCACAAGAAACCCCCATTGTGGATATGGTTCGTGAGAACAACCTCATCAGACTCCGGGAGATCAGAGACAAAGTCATTGACGATAATGTGAACTTTGAGGGCATTGATGATGTCAGCTTGGCCACAATTGACTGAGTTCTCCGGCACCAAAAGATGCGGATGAAACAAGTCTATAGGGTTCCCTTTGAGTGAAACTCTGCACGACACAAAGACCTACGTTACGGGTATGTGCAAGTAAGTATACATCCATGTTCACAGTACAGTTAGTAAACATACTGTGTTGCTCAGTGGCCTACATTACTTCTGGACAATACAGTAATATGCTACCTGATTGACCGTTGTTCTGAACACCTGTGCACTTTCACATTTTCACAGAGGATATTACAGTTGGACGCGATGGCCAGACCTCATGAGTACCTCTTCCTGGATGAGGCTGGCTTCAACCTGCACAAACGAAGGCAAAGAGGCCGTAACATCATTGGCCAAAGAGCCATCACTGAGGTTCCTGGCCAACGGGGGGGGGGGGGGGGGGGGTAATATTACTCTTTGTGCGGCTATGGGTTTGGAGGGGCTTGTCCACTGGCAGGCTGTCCTTGGGTCTTACAACACCCAACGTCTCCTAACCTTCCTAGAGGAGCTAAAAGATATCCTCCTGGACCGCCAACAACACCATCCTGGGCCCGAACATCCCATTTATGTGATCATTTGGGACAATGTACGCTTCCACACAACAAACCAAATCAGTGAGTGGTTCACCACCAACAGTAACCACTTTTTAAACGTCTGTCTACCACCCTACTCCCCTTTCCTGAACCCTATAGAGGAGTCCTTCTCATCGTGGAGATGGAAGGTTTATGACAGACAACCATACACTAGAGAAAACCTCCTAAGGGCAATGGAGCTGGCGTGTGTTGACATCCCAGTGGAGAACTTCCAAGGATGGATCCGCCATTCCAGGGCGTTTTTCCCACGGTGCCTGGCAAGAGACAATATAGCTTGTGATGTGGATGAGGTGATGTGGCCTGATGCAGCTCAGCGACATGATGCCGCACAGTGATTGTGGTGTAAATACTGTAAAATGGATAAAAAAAAATTTTCAAGAGTACTGTTGTGTGCAATAGATTCTGCTTTTGCAGTGAGTTGTGTTACAGTAGTGTACAGAATTTACTATAGATTTATACCCTTCATATGAAACTCACAAATCTAAATGCCCAATCCTCTGCAGAACTCTAAGAAGATCCAGAATTGTAAAGTTTCTAAAAATATGCATTGGCAGTAAAGAAACAAAGAACCTTCTCACAAATTGAGCATTGTGTTTTCAATTGTTTTGCTGTAGTGTGTAATGATGTGTATAGTGTTTACATTTTTGAAAGCTTCGAGCTGCTCTTTGGGTGTGAAAGTTTTAGTTTTGAAGGGAGAAGGTGTGGTTGTGTTTATGTAGCTTTAGAAAAGAGTGTTGTGTTTAGACATTGGAGAACATGGACGAAACGTTTGTGAAATGTGTTTTAGCATTTGAGAAAAACTGTAAGCTTGTTATTTAAATATTTAACTTGGAACTGTGACTTATAGATTTATGAATAACAAAAATATGAAAAACGAACCCTGCCTTTTATCTCTCATTGTATAACTTTACAAACGGAACCCCATAGACCTACCAGCAGGGATGTAAAAATATGGAGATAATAATTTACAGAGGGAACAAAGCGAAAAGACGGCTGTCTTCATGTAAAAGCATATGTTTTATCAAGAGCGACACAAACTAAGGAATAAGAGTTAAAGATTGCTAACGTAAACATCCCTCAGCTTACCTGTGTCTCTCCTCTTTGTCTCCTTGATTTAGTTTTTAATGTAACGTCGTAGCCCAGCCACTTTTCTGGCGTCGTGGGTCTTCTGTCGGTCTTTTGTCCACAAAATGAAAACAAAAAACATACGGTCGCTTCGGTGGTTTCTTCAAATTTACACCGTGTACACCGTGTAAACATGACATGTCTACGATTACAGCGTACGAGTGACCCTCATCAACATAATGTATGCACTGCTGCAGCATATCTGGTTCTTCAGTCTGTTCTGTGAAATTTAAAAACTCCAAGGACCGACTACACGACAAACAAAAACGCGTTAATCTGCTCATATGTGTGCTGAAAAACGGCCAAAACGCAACTCCATTGGCGTCCATCTTGGTTCATCATGAAGGCTCCCGTTATCACTTCCGGGTAAACTTCGAAGACAGTCCCTCCCTTTCCGTTTGATTTTCGTCTTTTGTATGTGTTTTCTGAAATGTAAAAGTGTTTCGTGTTTTGTAAATTTGTTTTCTGAAATGTAAATTTGTTTCAAGTTTTGTAAAAGTGTTTCGTGTTTTGTAAAAGTGTTTCGTGTTTTGTAAATTTGTTTTCTGAAATGTAAATTTGTTTCAATATTGGTAAAAGTGTTTCAGATTTTGTATTTTTGTTTTGCACTTCCCGGCCACCGTAGATTTTTCCTCTCTGAACACATCTTTTAAAGGACTAACTCCCTCCCATGCTTGGGAGGGGTGATCTGGGAACTTTCTGTTATCTGCCTTGCCTGCCTATGTGTTCTTAAAACAAAGAGGCTGTTCTACTCTGTAAAGGGTCAAGCCAAATGACCTATCCCCCTGCCCCCAAGTGGAGACACATACCTGAGGCCTGGGGAGTCTGTTTTATTATTCTCCATACAACTGCCTGATTAATATAACAACTAAGATATTTTCCTCAACAGTTTATTTCTGGGACCATTTAAGGCTTTCTTTGACTAGCTTGAAAACAGAAACAGCTGACAGCTGGTCACTGGTTATTATTTATACACTGAATTTTTCCAAGTCATCACGGCTGAATGTATGGAAGATAATGGACTTACAGGCCTGTTAGGTTCAGTTCGTGAATAAATGTAAAATAAACGTCAATATGATATCTCCAAATTATTGGAAGCTGGTCTCAATACTATTGATAATTTTTTTTCGACGGGTAGGCAACGAAAGGGGGACCCGTCCGGTCCTGATTTGACTTATTTTGTGAGATACACCCTAAATTCCTGAAGGAAAACGGTGTGTCTTTCGACTTTGTCATTCCTGGACGTCTGAAACTCTCACTTTTGGATTAAGGATACTTGGATCTCTACCTATTGGTTTTTGTGGATTTTTGAAGTATCAGCAAATACAGCGGATGTCGGCAGCCATTTGGCCTTGATCAGGCTGCCGGCTGCAAACAACGCGCTCACTATGGCTGTTAATGGACAAACCTGGAAGGTGAATGGAGCAGAGCCGAAAGCTGGCTGTGCTGGAATGCAGACTGGCTTTGGTGGTTGAACTCAAAGGGAGATGGGATAAAATCTGGAGGTGAAGCGCAAAAAAGCCCAATCAATTTGGAAAATTGGATTTACCATTTGGAGCCAGCAAAAGACTTAAAAGCTGACAGGAAAGGCAGTGCAGCTTGTCTCATAACAAATAACATATTTGGATTCCTCCCTATCTCTACTCTACCTGTGGATGCGTCTCTGAACTGTTGGCTGCCTGATGACATCAAGGTGAAATCATCCAGGGAGGACAGATCACCGACTATTACCATCTAATGTAGAACAGATTACTAGATCAATGTGTGCTTCTGTGCTTTTTGTCTGTCTTGTTGTGTCTCTGCTCTGTCTTCTGTAACCCCCAGTCGTTCGAGGCAGATGACCGTTCATACTGAGCCCGGTTCTGCTAGAGGTTTTTCTTTCCCGCTAACGGGTGTTTTTTCTTTCCACTGTCGCTTCATGCTTGCTCAGTATGAGGGATTGCAGCAAAGCCATGTACAATGCAGACGACTCTCCCTGTGGCTCTACGCTTCTCCAGGAGTGAATGCTGCTTGTCGGGACTTTGATGCAATCAACTGGTTTTCTTATATAGGAACATTTTTGACCAATCTGTATAATATGATTGAACTTAACTTTGTAAAGTGCCTTGAGATGACATGTTTCATGAATTGGCGCTATATAAATAAAATTGAATTGAATTGAATTGAATTGAAGGACAATGGCCTCTGGAGAGGGTTCACGGAAATATAAATACTTTCATCCAAACACACTCACATAACTGATACCCATAAAACTGATGAACTTACGTATATGCATTCGGCCTCAGATGTTTACCTTTCTGCATATGTGTGTCGTAATTATTTGTGCTTCTCGTGCAAATGAGGTTTTTTGGCGGATGCTTCACATTATATGTGGAAACATAAATTGTGAAGCATCTGTCTTTTTTATCTCCCTCCACTTCCCCCATGTAAAATCTTTCTTCAACAGATTTTCAAGGGCAACGCCTGTGGACTCCGTGTAAGGCGGGGTCTGAGGCAGTTTGGAGGAACGCACCTAAACGGCTGCGGTGAAATAGCAGCGGCCGACTGGCTGCGTTCCTTGGCAAGGCAAGGCCTCGGTTAATCGTTCCCCCAAAATGTTTGTTAAGTGTATGTGATGGACGGTTGTACTGGAACTGAATTTTCGATTGCAATGCAAATTGTAGTTGACAATAAAATTGATTGATTGATTGAGTGATAACTGTTTTAAACAATCCTTTTCAAAATCCTTGAAAGCACAATAGCTGACCCTGATTGATCCAGGTCTTTGTGTTTCTGATGGGTGTTTTCACTGTAAATTGTTCTTTGAGCCAGTATAAAAAGACAGGATACCCGGGAAAAGGCTTGTCCTTGGCACATCATGTCAGATTTACACCCACATAAAAAGGAAAATACTCTGCAAGGCTGCACAGATACAAGCTGCTGATTGTCCTTCCTATTACAGCTTTATGGAAGGGATAATTCATACAGTCATCACCCACCAGTGAGCCTTAACCGAGAATTGTCTACCCTCAGAAAATTATCAGCCCATAGACAGTAACCGCCACAATACCTCAACCAGTAAAAGACTGTATAGAGGAGCAGATAAGATGATGGAAAATTATATGCTTTCCAAGTTATCTGTGGCTGAAAAATTATGTTTTTTTCTATTTCTGATCATATTTCATGAAGGGAAAAGATCCGGTCATCAAAATATTCAAGAAAAGTCCTTGCTCATTGTCTTTCACAAAATGCACTGTTCGTTATGAACAGCTAAACACCATAGTTTAATTTCTGATTGATCATTTTTACCTAAGCCACACTGATTCAAAAGCAAACCTCGGAGGGTAAATACCTGCATCGAGGTGAATTTTGGTTTAGAGGCCAAAACAAAATTCTAATCTAAATTGATAGGTGCTTACTCTGACACATGCTCTGAGCCCCAAATGACCGCAAAATATTTGGTAATGGTAATTCATGACAATTTGTGATATCAACAAACTATCTCAAATAACTGATGATCTGACCTACAGGAATCAAGATTAACCTGACAGAGCTGAGGTAATGTTTCCCAAAGGAAGGTCAGAAAGCCTTAACCAGGGAGTTCACTACCCATCATTTTTCATAACCATTCATTGTAGTTTTTTCACACGTTATTTATTGCATACAACATGGCTGTATGATCATGGCCTCCTCTTTTGGGTATCACATGCACCTTATTGAGTGCAGTGTACTAAATGGAGAGGGGGACTTTGTGCAAGCCCAAACATTAGCTTCCAATAAATGCACAACAGAAAGAAGCAGTCTGGGCACATAAACGAACAAACAAAGTTTTTTTAAAACTGAACAAGAAGAACAACAACAAAAAAAAGCCAACAAAAAAGCTTTTCAGGGGTAAAAATCTGATTTACAAACAAAATTCAAATTTAAACATAAATTGTTTGATTTAAAAAAAGATATCTATCTTTTATACGTTTGACACATTTTTGTTTCTGAGAGGATTTCGTGTCCTATGGATGAATGAGATTTACTGTGAAAGTTATGATTTGTTCTGCCCACAGCTTTTTGGTTTTGCTGCAACCTGACTTCTTTCTGGGATTGCACTCTGGACCTTATGCTTCACAAGCGGGCAGAATGTGTACAAAGAAGAAACTGAGGAATCATCTAGTGTAATTGTGATTGTGTGACTGTTACATTTCATTTAGGTGCCAACAAGGAGAAATTCTGTTTTCTTCTAGTTAATTTTAACAAAGTTTTGACTAGACTATGATTTAATTTCACAGAGGCAGTCAGAAAAGATTAATGCCAATTAAGGCCTTAATTGGCATTAAAATTCATTAAATGTGATTATCGGTGGCATTTAAAATGCCTTATTTTTTTTTCTAAAAAAATACGTTCATAAAAACAGTTTTGTCAGATATATTATATCAGATATAACTGATTACGCGTGCTTGCGCGGAACCAAACACACTGAGCTGCTTCCGGTTGATCGTAAGGCCGTATGTTTTTATGATGTTCGGAAAAGAAGCTTGAGGCGGAGAAAGAGCTAGAGAATGGGAAAATGCAAATTTCAACAAAAGTGGGTGGAAAACGAGGAATTCGGGACATGGCTGCAGCCTGTCGACGGTAAAGATGGCGAAGGATTTTGCCGTGTTTGTAAAAAAAATTAAGCTTTGCACAATGGGTGTCAATGCTTCACGGTCTCACATGAAGTCGGACAGGCAGTGGTGTAGTCCAGGGTATACACGGGTATACGGCGTATACCCGCTTATTTTTCAGTCAGCATTGCCTATATAAACTTCTGGAGCGATATTTGTGTCTTTTGTTTGAGCGTGCAGTGAAACAGGTATTCAGCGTTTAAAAATCACATGCGCACGCTCAAATCTGATAAACTCTTTTCATCCCACTATCCTCGCGCTCAGTTCCGTGTCTGCTCGCGACCTGATCCTTCCACGCTCAACACCAGCTATGCGCTCACTCGGCTGTTTCTCCGCTAGCTCGACTCTGTCTGTGCGCTCGTGACTTCAAAAACTGTCCACCAGCCAATCACAGATAGGTTTCTTTCCATCCAATCAGAGTAGGGCTTGCAAATACTGCATTCAGATGGATTAAATCAAAATGCTGCAGTTTTTTTGGCAGAAATTACTAAACATAACGGTGGGATTGAAGAAAAAAACAACAAACCAATAAACAGTTTAATATTTTAATATTTTAGGACTGACCGATTCAGAGATGAAGAGAATTACACTAATCCAACCATGATGAAATGAAGGCTTAGAGTAGTGTTTCCATGTTTTTGCCTTGAAAGATTAGGTTTTACCTTTGCTTTGTTCCTTAAATGATAAAAATTACTTAACTGAGGCCCCTTTTTGACTGTCAAGTTTAAAATCCCCGTCCATTTTAAAATTGAGGTGCATAAATTGGGGCTAATCATTCATTGTCAGGGGGTCTAAATCAACAGGATCAACAGTTCTTTGGGTGTTTCAACTGGTATATTTGACAAATTATGATTTGCAAAGACAAAGATTTGAGTTTTGATGTTCTCCTCGTTATTAACTTTATCTCTTTCTATAGATTCTCTTTCTCATTCAATTTAGGACTTTCCATATGCCTTATCATCTACGTCTATTTTAAGAAACCTACAGTAAAGTAATGAAATGTTGATTCTGGATGTAGTGTAGGAATTCCTTCAATATAAACCAAAGAATATTTTACATTACCTGCCAGAAGCTTGAAAAATTCTTTAAAAAAGAGACAACAGTATTTTCACACCTCACGTAGTAGCTCAAGGAAATATTTTAATCTAAATGTTTTAGGCTAAATATTTTAGGCTAAAATGAGTAAACCCTAGTGATGGATTTTTGGGTAAACTAAATAGAGCAGTGTTACATGTCATTGTTTCTAAAACGGCATTTTTCTGAGCTCTGTCTTAAAGGGCAAACATTGAGAGTATACCCACTTCTCCAGGGACCACTACACCACTGCGGACAGCCACAGATTTAGATTAGATTAGATTAGATTCAACTTTATTGTCATTACACAGGTACAGGTACAAGGCAACGAAATGCAGTTTAGGTCTAACCAGAAGTGCATTAGCAGCAAGTGCAGGATAAACAATGGTTCCATAAGTACAGGACATGGGTTTTTACTGAATAAATATAGAGATGGATACTATTATAAACCGAATTTTACTGATAGATTTGTCCTATGAATATAATATATAGATAACTAGTATTGTGAACTAAATTTACAGCTGGATATGTACCGAATATAATATAGAGTTTTTACAGATATGTAGATATGTGATGGTTGTTATTATAACAGAGTTTACAAGTGAATATGTACTATGAATATATGTACAGATGGTTATTACTATAGGCAGAATTGTGAGCATGATATATACAGGTAGCTATTACTATAAAATGAACAAATAAAGTTCGGACAGAAGCTATCTAAATTAAAGTGCAGTGGAAGGTAATTGCATATTACAGTTAAACTACGGTATTGCAAATGTATATGTAAACAGCAGTCGGCAGTGCAAATCAATATTCAGTCAAGGTGAGTAGTGCAAGATGCATGTAAACAGTTGTTACTATAGTAACAGTCAGGAGTGCCAGTGAACATTACAGTCTTGTACATGACAAAGTGGAGGTAGGTGTGAGGAGGGAGAGGAGAGTCTGTCAGTATATGTGGGGAGTGGGATCAGCGAGGATTAGAGTTCAATAAAGAGACAGCTGTTGTGCAATTATACACTGTTTAAAGTTATTTAATGTTTCATAAATAACTCTCTGTCTGTTAAGTATTGTCTGGCGATGATCAGCTCTTAAGCTGATATCAAGACAATGGTTGAAAGGGATGAATTCGAGCACTAGCGATCTTTTAACAGCAAAACCTGCACACACATAGAATAAAGGAGTGACAACTTCTTTTCAAGTCCAAGAATTTAATAACAGAAATAAGATGAACATCCAGAGAACATCACCATGTAATGCTGTTTACCTGAATTAACACAATATTTCGATTAATAAATCCTCTCTACTAGGCTAGTGAAACTTAACTAAACTACTAAGCAAAATGAAGATAAAAAGAAGCTAAGCTAAGGAACTATTTACATGCAAAAACAAACAAAGACAAACAAAAGTGGTTGATCATAATCAGATTAATTCAGTGAATCCCTGTTCACTACAGATCTGATTTCAAAAGCATGGAGTGGAGTTAAAACATCTGCCATGTATTTCAATCCATTCACAATGCAAAGCCCAAGTTAAACAAAATATTATTTGTTGAAATAATATTCTGAGGACTGTTTGTCCTGTAATATTATTTAAACCCTTACGACCGAGTTTGTTAATGCGATTCTCCCTCCGGGCGCATGGGGTCGCTACAGCAACTCGGTGGCTAAGAGGTTACAACATGAAGTTCCCAAAATTGCCTTGAAAACCGGCATCAATATACCATATTGATGCGGGAATAAGGCAGATAACACCATCGGAGGATGGCGGAGCAGAACAGTTACGCTTTATGCTTTAAAACGAACTCCCTTTTCAAATGTCCGACACCGGATGTTAACAAGGCTAATAGCATGTTTGGCTAGCGCGACCTACCGGTTAGCCCTTTGTTCTAAACACCACGGTTTACAAACATTTCCCAATAAACCTTTTTCTTCACCCTCAGACCGCTGCCCAACCTGTTGATGCCTCATGTGTGAGTTCTGTCCGCTTTGGCCGTTCCAGGAAGAAGCGTTGAAGGAGGAAATGGTTGGCTAGCGCTAGCGGGCTAGCGCTCGGTTCTTGGCAGGCTAGCGTTAGCCTTGCAGCCGCATGTGGCTAACGGCGTGGTCTGGATAGCTTGGAGGCCTGGTCCTTCGACCGGGATGCAGTCCAAGCAGGGGTTTTCCTCAGCATCCAGCCTTCAGCTCCATTGGTGTTCACTTCCCTGTACAGGCTGAGGAAAAATACACAGATCTGTTTCGCATGCAGGGATCTTTGCTCCTGCATCTGATTGTGGGTTAAGACAGCCACTTAGCTCTGTATTTGCCCGGACATGTTCGTCCGGATTCAGTCAGGTCCTCTGCTGAAGCAGGCAGCCGGGTCTAGCAGACCCTGGGTCAAGCGTGGCTGCTCCGGGAATCTCCCTCAGCTGCTGGCTGGTGTGTCGGTGAGGCCTGACCAGGCCTCATGGTCCAGGCATTCTTTCAGGCCTGTGTATGGCTCCTGCAGGGCCTTCCGTCACATGGCTGCGAAGAAAGAAGACCCCCCTCCTTGGGAGCTGGTCATCTCTTGAGGAGCGTGTGGAGAAGTGGGAAGAAGTGGGAGAAGAGAGTGAGCAGAGGTATGCTGTGGCTTTTGTCTGTAGGGAGGTGGTCACAGCTGACCTCCTGCTGGGAAAAAGGGCCGTCTACGCCTTGAGAGTCTCGTGTTACGGCCAGAGTGGAATTCCTTTGTTAAACTCTTCCACTGTTCAGAATCCAATCTGAGATCCATTATTTTGATGATCCTGGCGGTAATATCACAACATTCCCCCCTTTAAATCAGAGAATGGTAGATCCAATTCTCCATTTTCTGATTTACCAAAAGTCCATACGCCATGATCTGGAATGACAAAAGTCACTTTGGTTCCTGTGGACGAGAGGATAGTCATTGAAAGTTCAGTTCCATGGGAAAGCGTGTCTCTTGGAAGGATTGAGGCATGTTGGGCAGGGAGCTGTCCCTAACTATAAAATATTCAGACATCCATCCCTTGGATGTGCCACAAATATTTTAGGCATACCCCAAAATTCCAAACCAAAGGAAAAAAAACAAAAACAAAACAAAACAAAACAAATTCTAAACACCGTGGTAACTGATGGTTAACCTCCACTTCTTAAGTCTTAGAACAATAAGAAAGGGTTAAAACAGAATAAACCGTGCTAGAATTTATTTTTGACCTTATCAAGCTGAGGCATGATAAGTTGCATGGTTGCTTTGGACTCAATCAGCTCGCCGTTTAATCTTGTTAAACATGCGACAAACTCGGTCAGGAAATCTCGGCAGATACTTTCAAAGTTTTTCTTTGTGATCATTTCTTTGGAATGGTTCCATCTTTTACCAATATGATGTTGGGTTTTTGCATTGTAAAAGAGTTGACCTTCATCTGGCTGCCTAGGCTTTCGTGGCAGCCTGTCCACAAACCTTTTGGTCTGCTGGATCACTGGAGAACTGACTTTGTGTCTTTTCTTAGGCCTGTTCCCTGTCTGAAGGTTTAAGACTCTACGCTTGCTTTGTTTCCTGTCACATTGCAAACGAGTTTCCCAAACCAGCTGGGCATATCTGCGGATCTTGTGCATGGAAAAGTTACTTTCCCTGCAATGCATGGTCACTTCATAACGTACACTGTCATGTAAGTTATGAAGGAACAAAGACTTGAAAAGTGGGTCCTCTTCGGGACCTGGAGAATTACATCCCTGAGGATAAACGTTCCTTAAACGATAGTAATAATCTCTGGGTGTTTCATTTTCCTGTTGAATGATGCTGAAAGCGTCAAGAGTTATTGAAGCCTGATCCCTGTACGCAGAATATTCTTCTCTTAAAGCTTTGCAAAGAGCTGAATAACTGTCACGAATCCCTGGAGGTAGAGCTTTAATGAAAACATGAACGCTTCTAGCTGTTGTTTTCCAAATAAGCTTTAGTTTCTCACGAGATGAGGGAAATGGCAGGTCAAAAAGACAGCGTTCGACTTCCTGCAGATAATTATGGATGTTGGAATCATGATTATCTGGGTCGAACTGTTCTATGTCCTGAGCAAGGTACTCAAGTTGGCAAAAACGGAGACCGTAATTATGAGGTGGCCCTGGACCACCTGGGAAGTCAAATTGGTTATGTTCGTGACCTGATGGAGGTCTGTGAACTAACTTTTGATGTAAGGAAGAATGTTCCTGATCTAATTGAGAGTTTTCCAAGGTGTGAACTCTGACATGTGGTGGGGGCTTAGGTTGGTGTGGACCACCTGTGTGACTCTTCTGGCCCTTAGGGGGCGGCACAGAGTCAGGACAGGTGGTGGTATGAGTCAGGTGTGATGTCTGCTCATCCCTCCAATCTGAACCACCGGTGTCTGCAGAGTTGTTTACCTGGTACTCTTTGGGACTGTCCACTGCAGCAGGATGAAGCAGGGCTTCATCATGGACAGTCTGACTTCCAGCATCTCCCATGGAGTCTGTGGAAGTACTTCCTGTAAACTCAAAATTTAGAGGTTCTGTTCTAAATTTTGGCAAGACTGGTTCTGTTCTAGGTGCTGTGTTAGAATCTGCAGAGCTGTTCTGTGATTCCAGCTCCTGCAATGATTCAACCTGCTGAGGTTGATCGTGTGAAGATATCACCTGAGGGGTGGAGAACTCAGTTCTCTGGTGAGATGCAGCCTCGCTGACATCAGGAGCTTTGAGGTCCTTGGTCTCAGTATCAGCTTCCTCCATCCTCACCTCGGTCTTTGAGAGCTCACGTTTGGCAGCACTCACACTGTCTAAAACCATCTGATGCTCATCCTGTAACTGAAGAAACTGTTTAGCTTTCAGTTGGGATCTTTGCTGATGCAGCAGGGTGATCTGGCAAAGAACATCTGTAATCAGAGCATCTTTAGTTGGGTTTGCAATAAAATCCATTAGTTCCTTAATCATTTTATCGCATTCAGCAAGGTTAAGATTGTTTAAATTATTTAACTCATCTGCAGATAACTTGATGAGGTCGCCAATGACAACCTTCTGCCTCTCTATGTCTGCTTGGTCCACCAAAGGTGCAGCTTCAGATGTGAGACGTTCTGGCTCCATCTTGCTAACACAAAACAAAAACAAGTTATGACAAACTTTCAAAAGAACATGAGATCCAGTCGGTGCACGCTTAGCTATGCTTTTATGTCTAAACATACATTTTGCAAGTACTTATCTGTGTGTGTAGAAACAATTGCGCAGGTTGACTGTTCAACGTGCGACTTATGACGACACTATTCTTTCAGTGTTAAGAACGCTAAACCTTTAGGACTTACGAGCTCTGTAGCGACTGCTTACCTTTCTTAAGGAATTACTAGCTTTTGCGCAAGGCTTCACCTTTTAAGGAATTACTAGCTTTTTAGCTTGTGCTTCTCACCTTTCTTATAAGGGAAATTAGCACTTTTAGCTTTAAGAGCATCACCCCCCTTTCCACAAATAGGGTGACACCTCAGATTAACTAAGAGTTAAATCTGGAGACAAATATGTTCCACACAACACAAGTAAGCTCTCAAAATGTCTTGTTAAACAAATATGCAAAGCATCTTAGGTTAGATATTTGAGCATCTAACTTTCCTGGACTGGCAGTTAATTTTGAAAGCGCATAACTGTGGACTTTCATTTAAGACTTGTGGTTTAAGCAAACATGAGGATAAATCACAGCATCTGGAGACAGATGTGCAACAAAATTTTGTTCAGTCAGTAAGCTTAACCTTACAGTTAAATCCACTCTGGGACTGTTGGTTATGACAGATACCTTGATTG
Organism: Fundulus diaphanus; assembly: GCA_037039145.1. NCBI lineage: Eukaryota > Metazoa > Chordata > Actinopteri > Cyprinodontiformes > Fundulidae > Fundulus > Fundulus diaphanus. Next base: position 1,839,679 of record CM073135.1, read on the forward strand.
ACTCAAGCATCCGAGTTTAAGCTCTTTGTAGTAAAGTTTATTATCACTAGCTGAGAAGTTTTTTTAGTTAACTTTTATTTTCCTAAAAGTCTAAAAACGTCACAGGTTATATTCTGATATGTGTGCAGTTTCCGCTGTATTACTATCGCCCGCCGAAAGGGACGCCAAATAATGTTTTTTTATGAATGCCCACCCAGGCGACGCCAAATATGTTGTGCAATTATACACTGTTTAAAGTTATTTAATGTTTCATAAATAACTCTCTGTCTGTTAAGTATTGTCTGGTGATGATCAGCTCTTAAGCTGATATCAAGACAATGGTTGAAAGGGATGAATTCGAGCACTAGTGATCTTTTAACAGCAAAACCTGCACACACATAGAATAAAGGAGTGACAACTTCTTTTCAAGTCCAAGAATTTAATAACAGAAATAAGATGAACATCCAGAGAACATCACCATGTAATGCTGTTTACCTGAATTAACACAATATTTCGATTAATAAATCCTCTCTACTAGGCTAGTGAAACTTAACTAAACTACTAAGCAAAATGAAGATAAAAAGAAGCTAAGCTAAGGAACTATTTACATGCAAAAACAAACAAAGACAAACAAAAGTGGTTGATCATAATCAGATTAATTCAGTGAATCCCTATTCACTACAGATCTGATTTCAAAAGCATGGAGTGGAGTTAAAACATCTGCCATGTATTTCAATCCATTCACAATGCAAAGCCCAAGTTAAACAAAATATTATTTGTTGAAATAATATTCTGAGGACTGTTTGTCCTGTAATATTATTTAAACCCTTACGACCGAGTTTGTCAATGCGATTCTCCCTCCGGGCGCATGGGGTCGCTACAGCAACTCGGTGGCTAAGAGGTTACAACATAAAGTTCCCAAAATTGCCTTGAAAACCGGCATCAATATACCATATTGATGCGGGAATAAGGCAGATAACACCATCGGAGGATGGCGGAGCAGAACAGTTACGCTTTATGCTTTAAAACGAACTCCCTTTTCAAATGTCCGACACCGGATGTTAACAAGGCTAATAGCATGTTTGGCTAGCACGACCTACCGGTTAGCCCTTTGTTCTAAACACCACGGTTTACAAACATTTCCCAATAAACCTTTTTCTTCACCCTCAGACCGCTGCCCAACCTGTTGATGCCTCATGTGTGAGTTCTGTCCGCTTTGGCCGTTCCAGGAAGAAGCGTTGAAGGAGGAAATGGTTGGCTAGCGCTAGCGGGCTAGCGCTCGGTTCTTGGCAGGCTAGCGTTAGCCTTGCAGCCGCATGTGGCTAACGGCGTGGTCTGGATAGCTTGGAGGCCTGGTCCTTCGACCGGGATGCAGTCCAAGCAGGGGTTTTCCTCAGCATCCAGCCTTCAGCTCCATTGGTGTTCACTTCCCTGTACAGGCTGAGGAAAAATACACAGATCTGTTTCGCATGCAGGGATCTTTGCTCCTGCATCTGATTGTGGGTTAAGACAGCCACTTAGCTCTGTATTTGCCCGGACATGTTCGTCCGGATTCAGTCAGGTCCTCTGCTGAAGCAGGCAGCCGGGTCTAGCAGACCCTGGGTCAAGCGTGGCTGCTCCGGGAATCTCCCTCAGCTGCTGGCTGGTGTGTCGGTGAGGCCTGACCAGGCCTCATGGTCCAGGCATTCTTTCAGGCCTGTGTATGGCTCCTGCAGGGCCTTCCGTCACATGGCTGCGAAGAAAGAAGACCCCCCTCCTTGGGAGCTGGTCATCTCTTGAGGAGCGTGTGGAGAAGTGGGAAGAAGTGGGAGAAGAGAGTGAGCAGAGGTATGCTGTGGCTTTTGTCTGTAGGGAGGTGGTCACAGCTGACCTCCTGCTGGGAAAAAGGGCCGTCTACGCCTTGAGAGTCTCGTGTTACGGCCAGAGTGGAATTCCTTTGTTAAACTCTTCCACTGTTCAGAATCCAATCTGAGATCCATTATTTTGATGATCCTGGCGGTAATATCACAACACAGCTCTGGGGAAGAAGCTGTTCTTCAGTCTGCTGGTCAGACAGCTAACAATGTCAAGTTACTTTTCTGTAACCAACGCAGTCACGTCCGCAGTAGCTACCGAAACTAGCACAAACAGCACAGCAGCAGCTGGAGCAAGCTCTACCGCCACTAACGTCGGGAAATCAGACGGTCTTCGAACAACATTTGGATCCAATGCAACACTGCATGCGGAGGTGCTCTGGTGTCTGAACACAGCCATCAACAAGTACCCATGACTCTCATATATATATATATATATATATATATATATATATATATATATATATATATATATATATATATATATATATATATATATATATATATATATATATATATATATATATATATATATATATATAGCCTATATATACTGCTGTCCTTTTGCTCTCTGAGTTGGAATCAGTGGCTCAGTCTAAAAGTGGGACAACCGATTGTTAAAATATTGTTTTTTTTTCTCTCCATGGTGTCCTCGAAGGAGTGCCATCTGGAGATTCAGTGGTGTTCTTGGGGTACTTCAACACCCATGTGGGCAATGATGGTGTGACCTGGATGGGTGTGATGAGGAGGAATGGCCTCTCTGGTCTGAACCCAAATGGTGTTTTGTTGTCGGTGTCCATAACAAACACCATGTTTGAGCACAAGGTGGTCCAAATGTACTTGGTACCAGGCCACCTTGGGCCAAGGGATGATGATAAAAATCTTCAGACCTGTGGCATTATGCCTTGGGTGCCACATTATGTCTGTTAGGGTGAATAGAATGGGGGAAAAACTGTTTCTTGTGGAGTCACCATACTGCTGATCACAGTGTCACAGATGGACATGTGACAGGTAGAAGACCTAAGCCCCATTTACACTACCCTTGTTAAACCGATCCAGGCCGAGCTCAGTCCGAGCTTGGATCAGTTAACCAAGCCGAGCTTGGTTCTGACGACCATTTACACATCACGCTATCTCGGTTCCTTGGCTCCTCGCCACCTAGTGACGATCTGCGGTACTATTGCTCATTAGGATTGAAGGAGGGAAACGAGCAAATCAAAACGGCGGCGCCCGTAACATATAGGAAGTTATGCTTGATTATTATTGTGATGTTTACGGAGAGTCAGGCGAAGACGGCAACTTTTGATGAATTTACTTGACAGAGTCGGCTTTTGGGAAGTGGATAAGACAAACGAACATCTAATAAGGATTTACAGACGCAGGAAACAACGACAGACGCTGAAGTTCATCACACTGCTAAGCAGAATCATCACTGGAAATCGTGTGTCATGGTGGGGAAGCTAGTATTTTTATGAATGTCAGAAATGTCACCTGGCTGTAAGGAGATGACGCGGTCTGCTCATGCGCTCTTTGTTATTAGAGAACCGGGCCAGAAAAAAACCGAGCCGAACTCACACATGGAACTGGTCTGCATTTAGCGCGGTCCGGTTGTGTCTGGCTCGGTTCAGTTCAGTTTGCGTTCCATTTACACTCGATAGTTATCTCGGTTACCGAGCTCGGACTGGTCTCGGCACGGTTAAAAAGGGGTAGTGTAAACGAATTTTAGCTTCCCTTCATTGGCTTCCTGTTAAATCAAGAATAGAATTTAAAATTCTTCTTCTAACGTATAAAGCCCTTAATAATCAAGCTCCATCATATATCAGAGATCTGATTACCCCGTATGTTCCTAACAGAGCACTTCGCTCTCAGACTGCAGGTCTGTTGGTGGTTCCTAGAGTCTCTAAAAGTAGAATGGGAGGCAGATCCTTTAGTTATCAGGCTCCTCTCCTGTGGAACCAACTCCCAGTTTTGGTCCGTGAGGCAGACACCCTGTCTACTTTTAAGACTAATCTTAAAACGTTCCTTTTTGACAAAGCTTATAGTTAGAGTGGCTCATGTTACCCTGAGCTACCTCTATAGTTATGCTGCTATAGGCTTAGGCTGCTGGAGGACATCAGGGCCTATTTTTCTCACTCTACTGATTTCTACTGTTCTCCAGATTTGCATTGTATTACATTGAAATGACTGTTGTCATTTCAGCTTTTAACTTTTTGTTCTCTCTCTCTTTTTCTTCATAGTAGGCACACCTGGTCTGGCATTCTGTTAACTGTGACATCATCCACAGAAGACAGCTCACCCGCTATTACCATCTAATGTAGAACAGATTACTGCATCAATGTGTGCTTCTGTGCTTGTTTGTCTATCTTGTTGTGTCTCTGCTCTGTCTTCTGTAACAGACGGCAGATCATACTGAGCCCGGTTCTGCTGGAGGTTTTTCCTTCCCGCTAATGGGTGGTTTTTCTTTCCACTGTCGCTTTATGCTTGCTCAGTATGAAGGATTGCTGCAAAGCCATGGACAATGCAGACGACTCTCCCTGTAGCTCTACGCTTCTTCAGGAGTGAATGCTGCTTGTCGGACATTAAAGCAATCAACTGGTTCCCTTATATAGGAAATGTTTGACCAATCTGTATAATCTGACTGATTTTGACTTTGTAAAGTGCCTCGAGATGACATGTTTCATTAATTGGCGCTATATAAATAAAATTGAATTGAATTGAATTAATAGATTTTAGGATCAGAAGGTGACTGAATAGGGGGAGCTGAAAGCTGGAAAAGGTCATGGGAGGAAAACAAAAGGAAGACCAGAAGTGGTGGATTGCAAAGTGGACAGCTCCTAATGGATAGTTATAATTTTAGCATTGAAAAATGGTGGCCTAGTGGTTAGAGTATTGCGCCTGTGTCCTGGAGGTTCTGGGTTCAACTCCCACCGACTGCCACTCTGGGTCCCTGAGCAAGACCTGTAGCCCCAGATTGCTCCCTGGGTGCCGCACAGTGGCAGCGGACTGCTCCCTAAGGGGATGGGTTAAGTGCAGAGAACAAATTTCATTGGAATGTATATTACAATAAAAAAATAATATAGTTATTATATTTTGAAAATACTTTCTAAATGTTTTTTATTCAACTAGAAACTTGCCATTTATAGAATTACGATGCTCGCAATTACAACAATACTGTATAACCTATTTTCATTATTTTAGTATCTGAGGTCATGCACTAGCCTGATCTACTTCAGCACACACCTCATGCTTCTGCAGCTGATCTACAAATTGAAGTATTTTAAATTCGAATTCAATACATTTATTGGACAATATTTGTGCACACAGATTTATATAACAAAATGAGACAGGATTTCCCCAGGATCTATAACAGTGTGAAAAATTACTATAGACAGTAGTCAAAAACACAAATGCAAAAACACTGCAAATTATCTGATCAGAATTTTAACAATTTGTAATAGAAATATTAACAGCAGTCTGGTGGATCTGCAGAGGGTGTAAGGAATCTCTGAATGTCCAAAGCGCTGTTCCTGCACTGGCTCTTGAATAACCCTGGAAAGAGGTGAGAAACAGTGTGAACAGCAACGGACTAAACAAACAACCTTTAGGCAACCCAGTTCTCAATTTGATGAGGTTGGCTATGTATTATTGATGGACTTTGGTCTCTCAACCAAGAAATTCAGAATTCAGAATCTAAAGACAAGGGACAGTACACAGCCCAAGCATTAGATGGTTCTGTGGAATAATCAAACATGGAATTAGGATCATTGCAAAGTATTCAAACTTGGGAAAACTCTCTGTTCAGATAGAACACTTTTTGCAGAGTCCTAAATAGTGCCTTCTCTGTGGAGTAGCTGAGGTTATACTGGTACAGACCTAGCAATGCAGGAAGGCTTGCTGTGATGTGATGTTTAACCAGTGCTTCAAAACATTTTAGCATTAAAGGAACAGAGCGTCAGAATAATAGTCACTTAGGCATGACAGTGGTGTTCAGTTTGTATTTCAGAATAAAATAGTGATTCAGTATCAATACGGGTAAAGTTATTGTACTGGACACACGGAAAACTGACCTTGAAGACCATTTTTTCTTTTTGCATGAAATCATCCAGAGCACCATTATAAGACAAATTGGCATTTCTAAACTTTGAGGAGATTTCAAATCAATAACCTGCACACTTGTACTTTTAGTGTCTCCCTCTCTTTCAGATAAGGACCAGCTAAAACATACAAGACACAACAAAACAAGATAACCATATTTTGCAGATCAAAACAAATGTCTGGTAGATATCAATCTGTTTGCTCTCTAGGTATATTAGCTGTCCTTCAGCAGTTTGTTTGCTGGCCTTCTATCTTTGCTCTTTACATCATCCAGGGAAGACGGCTCACCCGCTATTACCATCTAATGTAGAACAGATTACTGGATCAATGTTTGCTTCTGTGCTTTTTTCTCTCTTGTTGTGTCTCTGCTCTGTCTTCTGTAACCCCCAGTCAGTCGAGGCAGATGACCGTTCATACTGAGCCCGGTTCTGGTTCTGCTGGAGGTTTTCCTTCCCATTAATGGGGAGTTTTTCTTTCCACTGTCGCTTCATGCTTGCTCAGTATGAGGGATTGCTGCTAAGCCATGGACAATGCAGACAACTCTCCCTGTGGCTCTACGCTTCTCCAGGAGTGAATGCTGCTTGTCGGGACTTTGAAGCAATCAACTGGTTCCCTTATATAGGACATTTTTTAGCAATCTGTATAATATGATTGAATTTGACTTTGTAAAGTGCCTCGAGATGACATGTTTCACGAATTGGCGCTATATAAATAAAATTTAATTGAACTGAATTAAAGGAACACTTTGGAGAGTCTTTCAGTCTCCTCTATAAATCAGGAGAACCACATCTCTCTAGACTTAACAAGTTGGTTGCTTTGGGGCTTGTTCAGAGTCATGCTGAGATTACTTTATCTCACTTACGTCTTGTCCTACCAGTTTGTTCGAATGCTCTTATTAACTTGCCAGGCTGTTGTAGCTCTCTCCATGACCTGCCAAAGATAAAAAATCTGTTTACTGTAAATTGCCCCCCACTCCCTCTAAGTTACCATCTGCTGCCCAAACGGCTGCTTTAACAGCTGCTAAAAATAGACTTGCTGATTGGCTCCTAAGGAGACAGGGGTCCACATCAGCCTGAAACCCCACAGCATTAGTTCATAAATCTGCTTATAACACACAGTTGTTTTCATCTCCAGCATTGCACATAAAGGCCTTCGAGTCTGCTGCATTTTGAAGTTGCTTTGTCCTGATTTACATCAATGCTTGCAAATATTTATATATGAAATACACACACACACACACACACACACACGCACGCACGCACGCACGCACGCACACACACACACACACACACACATATAAATATATATGTATACATACATACATACATACAGAATAACACTCTCTAAGTTGTAGCTTATTCTTTTAAAAACAAAAAGAAAATTATTTTTTATTTCAAGTTCATAGAACCTGCAGTACAAAAACAGTTACAGAACTTGTTCTTTTCAGTGTCTGCGAGAAATAACTCAGTATTTACTGAATAAAATAATTCCTGAATGGCATACAAATATGGTAACTATAAACATTTAAAACTGAACAGTGTTATGCTGACACATATAACCATAAATGCAATTCTGCTGTCTACAAATATTCAATACAAATACAAAATAAATAAAATTCTGCCAAGAAAACAAAGTGCACAGATGCTTAAAATGGGTGTTTGAAATAGATGGTGCTGATAAAATAAAAGTTGGGTTTTGTGTTAAGTACATAAACAGCTCTTAAATAATGAAAATCATTTAGGACCTGCAATTCCAAATGTTCAAATTCACAGTATTTTGCACCCAAGTACACCTTTGCTTCCCTATGTGTTTTCTCTCAACATAAACTGAGCAGTAACACCCAAAATTAATTACCACCTGTCAAAATACCTCTAAAATCGGTGGTGTGGTGAGCTCAACCATATTCTCTATCATTCACAAATTAAGAGATAATTTGGAAATTAAAGGTATTACGTAAAAAAGATAAATAAAGAGCTCTTTAATTGTGTATTTAAATTGATTGATTTCTCTTTATTGAATTGCACGTTTTGACTGATTGTTTTTCTTTCTTAAAAAGATCAAGCATTCATGTATTAAATGAGTGAAATGATGATTATTTTAGTGCAGTCAAGTGTCAGACAGGCTAAGGAGAAAATAGGTTTGTGGAAAGAGGAAGTAGCGCTTGGAAGGAGACTGCAGCTGCTGGCTACAGTAAATCTGCCGAGAAGAAAAGAGGAAGTGGAACCGGACGGTTTGGTTCAATGACCTGCTGCCTGGAGTCGGAGAAAGAGGAGCGAGAACTTTTGACTCAACCAGAGATCTGCATAGGGTGAAAAGGTTATGAGGTGATAAGGGACTGGGTGCAAGTGTTTGGTGGAGGGAGGGGGGGTTGAGGTTTGCAACCTCCCAACGGCTCTCTCAGCACATAAAAGAAGGGTGATTTGGATACTCGTTGCTCAGTTCTCATCTCAGAAGACACGCAGCGCGGAGCAGAAGAAAAGAAGACCCAAGACGGAAGGACGATCGTTGAGCCAAAGGAAGAACACGGCGCCCCTGTCTCTGAGAACCGCCGAGACTGAGTGAGATTATCTATTTTTCGTGTTTTTCCACAATTCGGGGCCAACGATCTGCAAATCCAGTCAAGAAGAACTGCTGTGGTTTTGACCTGGTTGATGAGAAGATCCTAGATGTTCTGAAATTGTGAGTTGCACCCGTGAGATGTCAGTTCTGAAGCTGAACCCACTTGTCGAGCCGAAGAGACGGACCTCAGACACGGACATCAAAGCAGGGACTCAAAGCGTGAGTCTTTGTGAACGGGGCATTAACGGGACATCGGGGTAGCCATCGAGAGAAGGGAAGTTGTTCGGCTGAACAACTACTTTACCCAGAAATCAAAGACACTTTGGGATTCCATCTGAGGTTCGGGTCAGTTTGCTCCTCCAAATTTAAAAGCCTCTCCTGAACGCATTATTAAGCAGCCTTAGATAAGAGATAGGAAGTTGATTAAATTTTAATTTGTAATTTGTTTAATTGCTTAATGCTGTTGCTAATCCCCTGCTAAAGCATACTAATTAAAGAAGCATATAAAATTTTGTTAGAAGTTGTGGACATTCACTTATTGAGTCAACATTTTTCTGAGTTCTTCTATGATTGTAAAACAGACATGGTGTATGGTTCTAGAAATATTTAGCAGGTCTTGAAAGGTTGCCTGTAGCCCAAACTTTAAAACAACACCCTTAGGGACTTTTGAGTTTCTAAAAAGAAATACTGATCGTGTAACAAGTACCGTTGTATAAAGTAGGAGCCACCGTTAACTAGGGCGGTGGTCGAGAAACAGATGGCCTCAGGCTACTAGGTTGCCTGACCTGTCCACTGAAGAAGGGTGTGGCCCTAGGACGGAGGTGGTTAGTAGATCAGTCGTGTCCTACTTATCTAGCTGAAAAGGTCTCACAGGAATTCTAAACAGGGTAATACTCGTTAGATTCAGAGGCCTTTAGAACCTTAGCTACCCTGAGCTTTAACCCAAAATAGAAAGGGGGGTAGGAGGGGGTTTTAGTTCAGGTCTGACAAAAACACACCCCTTCCCCCTTTCATAAACCAAAATATTTTTTATACATCTTATTGATGTAAACCCTGTCTTTAAACCATTCAGACAAAATGAAATAATGGAGGGGAAAAACAGAAAAATGTACAAAACAAAACCTTGTAAACTGTAAATTATGGCGCAGTGTCCTCCATGTCCTTAACAGAATCTTCATCTTCTTTATCCATTTCAAAAGCGCCACTGGTGAGTTGCTGGTTGTGGTATAGGAAAACCAAGGCTTTGAGATTGTCATTGGTAACTGATCTCCTACAACTGGACAGCACCAGCTTGTAGATGCTGTTGCTTCGCTCAGCATCTGCTGAGTTAATGATGACATCTTTGCCCAAGGTGCTCAGCACAGGAAGTCTCTCCTGCAGTCCATCCCCGAAAAGATCCAAATTAACCACTCCACAAGATGAAGCTTTAAGTGATGCTGGCCCCAGGTGTCCAAAGTAGGCCTTCAGCTCATGTTGAGGAACAACACTGAAACCTGGGATGTTTTTATAGCTAGAAACACTGTCCTTCATAAACGCAATGTGTCGAGGACCAAAAACCCTGGCCCCCTTAAGAAAGCAGGTTGTCCATCTGACATGTACTTGCCCAGTTTTTCCTCTGCGTTGTTGTATGCTTATTCCACTGATTTGAGGATTTGTGTCTTTGTGGGAAAAGAGAGGTCAAGCTCCTTAAAGTACTGGGCACATGCTTCATATTGTAGCTCTTTGTTTGCTGTGAAGTTCATCTGCAGATCCGCTAGATAGTTGTATACAGTGTCCGAAATTAACTTTCGGATTCACCAACTGTTATGGGAGTTTTGAACAGATAACTGACTTCCCTGAGTTACTGAAGAAGGAGACGGTCGAGTGGATACAGTTCCAGCACTTTTATTGAGAAACAGAGCAGAGATCACATAGATGGAAAGTAATCGCACCCCACGGTCCCGCTGCAGTCTGCGTCTGCCCTGTCTCTGCCTGCCTCGCTTTTCGGGCTTCCCCTAATACTGCACCGTGGCCTTGGCTTGAGACATAACAAAGACAGTCTATCATAGACAATAATCATTCTACGCAGCATTCAGCCTTGCACTCGGCAAACAGTGGATCTTATACACAGACATCAGGTCTCCAGGCCTCCTCTGTCAGAGTGGTGTGAGGCCATAGTGACTTCAGAATAATAATTCTTATAACATTCCTCTCATTTTTTTTTTTTTTTTTTTTTTTTGATGATGGCGTCGTCAGCATCAAGACAAAACAAGATGACCCATCATATGAAAATGTGAACAAAACACAGAGCACATTATTTTAAATTTACATTAGACTAGATAAGCTAAACCTGTTCAGTAACAAAGGTCGAATTCGTCTACTCTTCCCCACCCTGAATACCCTCCTACTCCTTTCTCCACTCACCCCTCCGATGGACAAAAATCCACCACTCCAGACTTACAACACCAGGAACAAAGGCAGGAGAGGTGCCGTGCGGGCAGGGGAACCCCAGAAAACGCTACACCCAGGGGGTAGTAAACACTGGCAAGGCCCCCTCTCTCAGGGAAATCTGCTCTCGGCCAATCTGAGCCAGAAAACCCTGTATTGAATCTAAGTGTTAACATTACCAGCTAATATTAAAGGATCTTTAGAGCCAATCCGATCCTGGTTCTTCCTATATCAAATCAAAAAGGTGCATAAACCATAGGTCTTTGTGTGTCTAAAGCATACACTTTCCATCTTTTCATAAACCCATATTGATCAACATGATGTAACATTAAAGTGTAGATGTCATCACACCAACAGTCAAACATGTGAGTCCGTGGAACAGAGCAGTGAAACAAACAGCAACACAATATGAGAAGAGTCCTAAAGGTCAAGAACGCAAAGTTAAGGAAGCCTTCAGGCTTTTCATGGCACAAGGCAGGAATTAATCTAATCGTGCTTAGGGTCTCTTCAGGCAACTCCTCCCGTTGAAGAATAAGGAATCAGAGTTCTCTGGCTTTTCCATCCCCAGTCCTCTTCTTGGTTCCCCCTCGCAGGCTGGACGATTGAGTTGGATGGTAATAAGCGTTCAGTTCTGGATGGGCACTGAGCATTTTATTTTGCATTTCTCTCTAATAAAACACTTTGTGAAGATGGTCTGCAGACATGAGTCCTTGTTTCCACTGGGGAACAGAAACAAGGTGTAATTAGTGTTCTTATCAAAACCCCCATTCATGTGTCATTTATTAAAACATCCTCCAAGCACTTTCACATTCAAGATATTTCTGTGCACAATTATTTAGCTCCCAGAGCTCTGCAATTTAATTATTAGTTAAAAGAGTAATCTTTAAGTTCAAATGTATCTGCAGTAAATTCATAATAATGCTTAACAGAATGCTTTCAATGTGTGTCTTAACTGCTGTTGTCTGACAGTTGAAAGTTCTCTGCAACATAATATCATCAACATATTCGTTTCATGTCACTTCCCATTTTATTTTGAAAACCCAACTGAGAAAAAGAAAGCCTTTCCATGTGAAAGCCTTTTCCCTCTTTCTCTATCTCTCTTTTTTAAAAGAAAGAAAGTGAGGTGCTGTTCTGCACAGAGAAGACAAAATATTTATACCCTGCTATTACTGTTCAAGGATGCCAAGGTTCTACAAAACAAAGCAGCGAGCAGGAGAGCTTTTGAAAATGTTCTAACATTGTTGAACAACTAAAGCTACTTAAGCAAATTAGAATTAGTTCCCAAATTAATCCTAAAATAAAGTAAACCTTACATTGTGTACATTGTGATTATTTATTTATTTATCTTCTTAAACTGATGATTGAGGACTTTGATTAAGAAGTTCTTGGATGAACGCGGCTCTGCGTTACCATTTGTCTAGGCCTTGGCAATCTGATCTATGTTCTGAGTGCCTGGTCAGGAAAGGTTAAAGGTTCTCTGAAGCTTTCTGTTTTCAGCAACCCTGAAAACCCAGAACCCTTTACAGTCAGTGTTAGGTGTCAGGTAACCTGTGGGACCACCTCGTCGTCTCTCTGGTTCCACCAGCTGTGTCAAGTCCACAACAGCTCCAGACCACAGCAGCTCGTCCCTGGGTGCCATGCCCCAGGGGTCTCCACACCCCCTGTGTGGAACGTCTCTCATTGTAAGGATCTCACCTTACGTGCCGTTCAAGATGTTCTTTACACAACAGGAGTTCCAATGTGGGATGTCTTTGCTGCTTTGATGTTCCTCAGAGAAAACCTTCATTCATTGATATCACCTTCAAGCTGTTATCATCACAGCCTCCAGCAATCCTGACCAGATCCAAAATGTCAATTGTACACCGATGCTTTAATCCCAAATTTACTAATGTTAGGTAGTAGAATGTGTCCTTATGCTAATTTTATTGCAACCTTATCCATTTTAGCCAGTAACCTTTTCTTTGCGTTTTATTGATGCCTGCCCGATTGGCAGAAATCAGCTTACTCTAAGATGTTCATTAAATTAAATGCTATTTAAAAGTTCAGATTACTCTACGTATATAGTGAAAAGTAATTCATTCATTTATTTATTTAACTGTTGATATAATACCCACTTTATTAGGTTGCTCTATGATTCCCATCAAGTTACTTCTTTAAAAGTTTTCACCTTTACATAATCCTAATGTGTTTCATAATGTGTGTTTTGTTTTAATTGTGTACAAGAAAATCTGAAGTGAAATGCATGAAGTCGTGTCTGCAGAACTCATCTGTGTTTGTTGTCGAAGGTTGTCCGATGCCTCAGTCATAGTCCTTCATTGTCCATTTTCAGTCCAATGTCTGAGATCAGCAGCACAACATTCTCCTTCCCTTCAAGAGTCCATCCTCCAGTCCTCACGCCTGAAAGCAGAATGAATTCTGCCAGCATTTGTTGCCAAAGAAAACGCTCCATAGGTTGAAAAGAAATTACAGCAAAGCAGTCACAAACATTTTAACTACAGTGTTCCCTCTAACATGACAAACATAAAAGAAACAAAATGATAGTAAAAAAAAAAAAAAACTTTGTCTGTCAAAATAAAACTCAAAACTGGATCAGGCTGAAGTCAATGACATCACCTTTAGTCCTTGTCCCAAGGATCAGCCTCCATGTCACTGTGGCATCGTTTTGGTATTCTCTCGCATCTGAGAATGTCTAAAATGAGACTAAATCTCTCTGTTAGCACATTCCTATCATATTGACCAGGTTTCTTTGCAAAGAAAAAGAAGCAGAAAGATAGAGCTGTTAATAGCAGAAAGCAACAAACATCATTAAGACACCACCTTTCTCTGCTGGAAGATCTCCTGGCCTAACTTGGTTAAAACTAAGTATAATTTAGTGTCCAAATCTTATTATGACTCCTTACCGTACTGCTAGTACTGTCTTCTCAGAGTCTTCTGTTGGCAGAAAGGTGGGGTCTCCTTTAATCTGAAAGCAATAACTCAGAGAACACAAAAATGTTAATAGCATGCAATTGAAAACCCTGGTCCCCTTAGTGTCACTTTTAACGTGATGTTGTTCTGCTGATCCTGGGAATTTAGATCTATTCTTCACCTTTCCTTTGAAACTCTGTTCAAAACACCTCCAAAAGAAAGAAACAAAAAAATAACCAAAAAAAAACTAAAACTAAATTGTCTCCCAAGGAGCACAATCATGTCTTTTCCAATATGACATAGGTTTTTGATTTATTACAAACTTTTTTGATATCTTTTTGGTCCTTTGACCATGTGTATTTGCTGTTAGTAATACTTTATTCATATATACCTTTTCAATCTAAATTGGTCAAGTGTGAAACTTTAAAGCAATGATTTTTTCCCTTTTAGTTTTTTGAACTTCTAGTGTTTCTCTGTAAATGATAAGAGTTTTCCCCGTAAGCACATTGAGAAGGCTACCCAAAACAACCCAAGATTAGAATTAGAATTTAACCCTTCAGGAGCTGGCTTTATTTTATTTTTTCCCTCTGACATAGTTTTCGTGCCCCCAGGCCAGAACACACAGACCCAGCCTTGCCATAACATTCAGATGTTTACATCATGGTCAGATTTGTTTATCATATCTATTATCCTTCTCAGGTTATACTGTCCCTCTGAGGTTCACCTCAGTTCAGCGTGTCTGGGTAATATCAGATGTTTTTTGTCACTGATGACACGTTTTAATATGAACTTCTGATATTTTGACGCTTTTCAAAATTTCTCATTAGTTGCATTCAAATTGGAAGTAAAAAATAAATAAAATAAATGAATAGAGAACCCTTAGAAAAGCAACCATATTTAGTTCCATACAGGTTTGTTCAAAGCACAGTTTTTCTCATCTATTTAAATCAAAGATCATGTATATCTAAACTTCTTTCAAATGGACTGGTTTGTGATGAATCCTTATTATTACAAGCAATGAGATCTCAGTAATTTTAAATTACTTTAGGGCTAAAAAACTACTCAACAAGCTTTATGTAAAGCTTATTACCAGTTCCAATTTTCTAACAAAGCTGAAATATTTTTGTTCAAGTCAAGTTAATCTCACCGTGTATCAATTTAATTTGGTCCTGATATTTAATGTTAAAAAACAAACGTTATTATTGAAGTATCTCTTTTCCTTTACCTTTTTGTTAACATAGTCCATGCTTAAAATGTCATTTGAATTATGGAGCTGCAGTTCTCCCAAAACAAATGAACATTCTGAAACCATGAACATTAATTTTAACCGAGTTAATTCACACAGATGAACGTTTAGTTACATACGATACATACATACGTGTAGTTACATACATACACAGTGCTCTCAACTCTCACGCATTGACCGTGTGACACACGCATTTCACTAACTTCACACGCTCACACGCAACACATGGCATTTCACACGCATAAAAATCACAAAGCCCATCTGGGCTGCGGACGACAAAACTCCGCCTTCTGCTGAGCTGTTTCGGCTTCTTTCACAGCTTGTGGCCATCAGTAATTCCTGCTGCAGTTCGTGTTAACAGAGCAGCAGGGAGAGTGATCAGAGTTATGAATAATTTTAGTCCTAACCAGTGGTGAAATTAAGCCGGTAAGGTCCTGTACCGCGTGCGTAGGAGGGGAGGGGAGGGGAGGGGAGGGGAGGGGGTGGAGCTGCTGCATGGCTGCACGCAGGATCATAAAACAGTTCTGCTATCCAGATGCAGTTTAAAACGCCACTTGGTCTGTTTATAAGTTTTGTTATAATTAATTCTGCATTTTTTAACTACATGCACAGTAATTCTGTGCCTCTGGTTATAAACTGTAATCTAGAAGTGCATTGAGATGAAAAGAGGGACACATCAGCAGCTGGATCGTGCGTAAAAACGCAGCGGGAACCTCTGTGTGCTTCAGTGTTGCTGCTGAGGGGAAAATGTTGACCATAAAGGCTTGATGAAACTCAGCCTGATCCACCAATCAGGTTATAGATCTACAATGATAAACAAACCCATAGATGAATGTGTAACAGTGTAATAATTCGTTCAATAACTTAAAACTACTTATTTTTATTCAGTATTATTTGAACATATGTGTGTTTTTGTGTTTTAATCCATTAACTGAAGAATAAAGTATTAATATGTCTCTTTATCTCTTTAACAAAAGTAGTACATGTCATGGTCTTTTTTAATGTGTTTGGCCCACATGCAGAGATCACTTGGAGACAGAAGCAGGTTTAGAAGTTTATTGTTTAACGTGCAAGACAAGGAGCATCAACGTGGATTGTTTGAGGGGACGGTATGGAGGAAGCGAGTGAAATCTGCGGGAAAGAGGCAGAACGTTAGATGTCGGACAACTCTCACGCCTAAACGTTTTTACGGAGAGGTGGGAGGGCTTACCGCGTAGCGCAGGAACCGAGCCGGGGGGAGTGGCGTGGAGAGACGGGCACAGGGGCAGCCTCCCGCAGATGACTGAGAGGCAGGTGGGCGGTCCGGCGGAGCGGAGAGGGATCCGAGCAGCAGCGGCGTGAAGGTGATCCGTTGACAGCCAAGAGAACCAGATGGAGGAGCGGGGTCCAGAAGATCAATTGTCGGGAGACCTGACTGACGACGTCAGGGCTTGGAGAGCCACTTGGGACGGGACCCAAGGCGGAGGCAGACCTGGAGCACAGGAGACTTAGGTTAGACAGGGAGAAACGAGAGAGATGTCTGACGACGAAGGGCCACTGAGTTTTACCACTCTAGGTTAACAGTCTGGCATCTCTCGGCTGTCTGAGCGCAGTTCTTATAGCGCCGCCGCACGCCGCTGAACGAGCCGCAGGTGTGTGTCTCCGCCCACCAGTCAGCTCGAATCACCTGCAAGGAGGGGAGAGGGAAAAAGACTGCGCTGGCCGGGGAAAACACAGTGCAGTCTGCTGAGCCCTGACACCACCCCCCCCCTCAATGGTCGCCACCCGGCGACCCCGAGGACGTGGAGGGGCGTGAGGCGTTGAAGTCCTCAATCAGGGACTGATCTGGGATGGCGGAGCTGGGCAGCCATGACCGGTCTCCGGGGTCGCGGCCCTCCCAGTCGACAAGGTACTGATGGCCCCTGCCCCGTCGACGGGAGTCCACGATCCTCCGAATCCGGCGGCCCTGGTAGTCCTGAGAGGCTGGAGGGGGCTGGGCAGGAGGGCACAGGGTACTGGAGATTACGGGTTTGATGTGAGAGACATGGAAAGTGGGGTGGGTCCGGGAATTTGGAGGGAGGCGGAGACGGACAGCGGTGGGACTGATGACAGAGATAATCTCAAAGGGTCCAGAGTAGCGGGGAGCCAGCTTACGGCGAGCGGAGGGAAGGTGCTGGGTGGAAAGCCAAACTCGTTGGCCAGGGCGGTAAAGGGGGGCAGGGTCTCGTCTTCGGTCAGCAAAGCGTTTATTCTGCTCAGCCGTCCTATGCAGGGCCCGAGTGGTTTGGGACCAGAACTGCCGGCAGCGGTGTAAGTGATGCTGGACGGAGGGGACAGCGACTCGTTGTTGGTCAGAGGGGAGGAGTGGAGGCTGGTAGCCGAGGGAAACTTCGAAAGGCGACAAACCTGTGGCGGTGGAGGTGTGTGAATTGTGGGCGTATTCGACCCAGGGAAGAAACTTACTCCAGTCGGAGGGGTTATTGGAGGTCAGGCAACGGAGTGTGGATTCCAGCTCCTGGTTGAGGCGTTCTGTTTGGCCGTTGGTTTGCGGGTGGTATCCGGAGGTGAGGGTGTATTTGGCCCCTAAGGCCGAGGCAAATTCCTTCCACACCCGCGAGGTGAATTGAGGACCACGGTCAGACAAGATCTCTGTCGGGATGCCATGCAGACGAAAGACATGCCCAACCAGGAGCTGAGCCGTCTGGAGGGCTGACGGGAGCTTTCGGAGGGGAACCAAGTGGCAAGCTTTAGAAAAACGGTCTATGACAGCGAGAATGACCGTCATGCCCTGGGAAGCCGGGAGGCCAGTTATGAAATCCAGGGCCACGTGGGACCAGGGGCGTTCGGGGACAGGCAGCGGCTGCAAAAGGCCCGCGGGCGGTCTGTTGGTGGTCTTATTCAGGGCGCACATGGAACATGAGCGCACATACTCCCGGACGTCACTGGACATGGAGGGCCACCAGAAGCGTCACGAGAGGAAGGAGAGAGTCCGGTGAACTCCGGGATGGCCAGAGAACTTGGCGGTGTGGGCCCACTGGAGTACGCGGGGTCGGACGGAGGACGGGATGAACATGCGACCAGGTGGGCCATTTCCAGGGTCCGGTTCCGAGCGCAGGGCGCGGGAAATCTCCTCTTCGATCTCCCAGTGGAGGGCGCCGACAGTGCAGGTGGGTGGTAAGATGGAGGCTGGTTCAGCACCAGAATCTTGTGGGGCGTGGAGACGGGAAAGAGCGTCCGGTTTCAGATTCTTTGAGCCTGGGCGGTAGGTGATCGTCAGATTGAAGCGAGAAAAAAAAAGTGACCAGCGAGCTTGTCGAGGGTTGAGGCGTTTGGCGGATTGCAGGTAGGGGAATGTTTAGGGGAAGCACAATAAATGCAAAGTTTCGAGTCCATTCGTTGCTGCCTCTCCTCCGGAGTGAGACGAACCCTACCTATTTGCATAGGCTCCGGAGGAGAGGGAGGGGCCGCGACGGGCCGGGACGGAGCACGCTCGGGGAGCGAAAGCGCAGGCAAACGTGAAAGTCTCTCCGACCTTCCTCGGCCCCTACTCCTTAAACGGTTATCCAATCGGATGGCGAGGGTGATAAACTCATCTATGGTGGCCGGCTCTTCCAGGCGAGCCAGCTCATCCTTGAGACCCTCATCAAGCGCTTGGAAAAAAAACGATTTAAGGGCGTGAGGTTCCCAACCTGCGGCGGCCGCCAGAGTGCGAAACTCAATAGCGAAATCCGAGACGCGGCGACCGCGCTGTCGGAGAGCCAGCAGCTGGCGCGACTGCTGAGCTGGATCAGACTCAGCCGCAAAAACCATCTTAAACTCGGAAACGAAATCATCAAAGGTGCAGCCGAACTGTCGGCAATCGGGAAAGCGGGCTTCGGCCCATCTTAAAGCTCTCCCGGTTAATAGGCGTAAAATAAAAGAGATCTTGGCACCGTCTTGGGCGTACGTGCGTGGAGAGCGATTGAAAACTAAGGCACATTGAAACAAAAAAACCCCGCAATCCCCATTGTCTCCAGAAAACTTTTCCGGACAAGGAGAGGAAGTCTCCGGGGTAAGTGGGGGTGGTTCTGCAGCCGCAGGCTCGGGAGCAGAGCTAGAAAGCTCGGGAACACGGGGTGGGTTAGCAGCGCGCAGTGTTTCAGTCAGCTGACTGAAATGAGCTGTAAGATTCTGCAGCTGTTCCTGGGTTGATCGGACCGCTAGCTCAAGAGTATGAAGCTGCTCCTGCTGGGCAGCGAACTGTCTTCCTAGTGATTCTGCTGGGTCAGGGTGGCCAGACTGTTCTTCTGTCATGGTCTTTTTAATGTGTTTGGCCCACATGCAGAGATCACTTGGAGACAGAAGCAGGTTTAGAAGTTTATTGTTTAACGTGCAAGACAAGGAGCATCAACGTGGATTGTTTGAGGGGACGGTATGGAGGAAGCGAGTGAAATCTGCGGGAAAGAGGCAGAACGTTAGATGTCGGACAACTCTCACGCCTAAACGTTTTTACGGAGAGGTGGGAGGGCTTACCGCGTAGCGCAGGAACCGAGCCGGGGGGAGTGGCGTGGAGAGACGGGCACAGGGGCAGCCTCCCGCAGATGACTGAGAGGCAGGTGGGCGGTCCGGCGGAGCGGAGAGGGATCCGAGCAGCAGCGGCGTGAAGGTGATCCGTTGACAGCCAAGAGAACCAGATGGAGGAGCGGGGTCCAGACGATCAATTGTCGGGAGACCTGACTGACGACGTCAGGGCTTGGAGAGCCACTTGGGACGGGACCCAAGGCGGAGGCAGACCTGGAGCACAGGAGACTTAGGTTAGACAGGGAGAAACGAGAGAGATGTCTGACGACGAAGGGCCACTGAGTTTTACCACTCTAGGTTAACAGTCTGGCATCTCTCGGCTGTCTGAGCGCAGTTCTTATAGCGCCGCCGCACGCCGCTGAACGAGCCGCAGGTGTGTGTCTCCGCCCACCAGTCAGCTCGAATCACCTGCAAGGAGGGGAGAGGGAAAAAGACTGCGCTGGCCGGGGAAAACACAGTGCAGTCTGCTGAGCCCTGACAGTACATGTCTACTTCAATGTCTGGTGGGATAAAAATGAGATGGAGTTGAGACTCCACCGGCTCTTCCAGGGTCCGGTTAGCCCCGCCCCCAAACAAGCCCCGCCCCCAAAATTAGCATAATCCCACTCTTAACTTTTGATAAAAGTTGAGAGGTCTGCATACAGATACATAGAAACGATGACAATCAGACAAACAAACACGTGCAGGCCTGCTTTTTTCACTATCTTTAACAGTTCTGTGTTTTCAATAATTTTTAAACGTCTATGGCAACGCCGAAAGATGTTTTCAACGCGTTAAGTTCCCGCTTAGTTTAAAGGGTGGAGTGTGTGCGCTGGCTACGACCCACGAATGTTTTGTCCACACGCGGTTTTACGTTTCAGCCCCGCAAGGACACAACTCTGTGTCTCGCAGACACTTGGACACTTATCCATTTTTGAAAGTTATACGTCGCTATTAGCAGTTCAGACCAATTTTATCCACAACGGAAGTGCCTAATCGGTCCCCACGTAAACGCTTCCCCGGTGCAACGCCTTTTTAGTTCCGTTTCCGTTTCCTTTTTTATTCATTTTATTAAAGTTTCGCTTTTCTTGTTTTTTCCTTAATTTTATTTGTATTATTTAGTAGCAGTACTGCAATAAAATAAAATAATAGTAATAATAATAATAACCCTTATGTGAGAAATGTCCATGTTTAATCAAATCATTTCAAATCATTTATGCATGTCATGCTTCTGGGCCCCTACTTTTTCAGCATGAAATCGAACGTCTCACCCTGGGGCAAGGCTGGACCCTGAGAAATCTGCCTTTTACCCATTACACGGACTCTTCTGCATCCAGACTTTTTTTTTTTTTACTTTTTTTTATTTTATCCTTTTTTTTTGTTTTTATTATTATTATCTACTTGTCCTTAGCACGATCGACCAACTAAATGAAAGGCCTCACATCCGATGGTCGCCTTTTTGGTATAATGGTCGGGGTCCCCACTTATCAAAGCTGCGAACGTCTTTGCAACAGTCAAGGACTTAAGCATCCCTGCCGCTTTCATCCACAACAGAAGTGGACAGCCTCTTGTACAAAACCAAGACAAGAGGACTTTAATGGACCAGCTGCAAACTGCTCAGCACGGTCACCCGTTCTCCAGGTGAAAATCACTCTGCCCCTCCTCCTCCCAGCATGAGAGTCCGTATTTCAGCTGAAAATGTATTTTAATTACATTTTGAATTTTAGTTTAATGTTAAAACACTGTTCTGTATTGCGAATCCTGTTTTACATAAATATAATTAATTATTTCTACCGGCTTTTACTTTTAATACCTTTTAGGTTTACACTTTTAAATTTTAAAATTTCTTGAGGTATTCTTTAAATGGGGTTTAAATTTGAAAAGCTTGCAAGCATTTTTGAGCAATTGCGTTTGTTTTTTAAAAGAGCTGGAAAATAATCCCCTTACCGTCTCATGAAAGAAAGGTTCGGATCTTCGCGCCGACGCCCAGAGATGCTCCGAGACCAGGAGCTCCTCCACGTCCCTTGAAAATCCATTCGGGGTACCAGAGGCCGGATAACCTCTCCGGGCCAGCCAAAGCAGCTCCTGTCCCCGGACTCCCTCGCTCGTCGGTCGGAGATCTTGTTCGTTTACGCCAAATGTTATGGGAGTTTTGAACAGATAACTGACTTCCCTGAGTTACTGAAGAAGGAGACGGTCGAGTGGATACAGTTCCAGCACTTTTATTGAGAAACAGAGCAGAGATCACATAGTTGGGAAGTAAATCGCACCCCATGGTCCCGCTGCAGTCTGTGTCTGCCCTGTCTCTGCCTGCCTCGCTTTTCGGGCTTCCCCTAATACTTCAATTTCAATTCAATTCAATTTTATTTATATAGCGCCAAATCATGAAACATGTCATCTCAAGGCACTTTACAAAATCAAGTTCAATCATATTATACAGATTGGGTCAGATTATACAGATTGGTCAAAATGTCCTATATAAGGAAACCAGTTGATTGCATCAAAGTCCCGACAAGCAGCATTCACTCCTGGGGAACCATAGAGCCACAGGGAGAGTTGTCTGCATTGTACATGGCTTTGCTGCAATCCCTCATACTGAGCAAGCATGAAGCGACAGTGGGAAGAAAAACCACCCATTAACGGGAAAAAAAAACCTCCGGCAGAACCGGGCTCAGTATGAACGGTCATCTGCCTCGACCGACTGGGGTTACAGAAGACAGAGCAGAGACACAACAAGAGAGACAAAAAAGCACAGAAGCACACATTGATCCAGTAATCTGTTCTACATTAGATGGTAGTAACGGGTGAGCCGTCTTCTCTGGATGATGTCAAAGTTAACAGAACGCCAGACCAGGTGTACCTACTATGAAGAAAAAGAGAGAGAGCAAAAAGTTAAAAGCTGAAATGACGACAGTCATTTCAATGTAATACAATGCAAAACTGGAGAACCGTAGAATGAAGAACAGTAGAAATCAGTAGAGTGAGAAAATTAGACCCTGATGTCCTCCAGTAGCCTAAGCCTATAGCAGCATAACTATAGAGGTAGCTCAGGGTAACATGAGCCACTCTAACTATAAGCTTTGTCAAAAAGGAATGTTTTAAGATTAGTCTTAAAAATAGATAGGGTGTCTGCCTCACGGACCAAAACTGGGAGTTGGTTCCACAGGAGAGGAGCCTGATAGCTAAAGGATCTGCCTCCCATTCTACTTTTAGAGACTCTAGGAACCACCAGCAGACCTGCAGTCTGAGAGCGAAGTGCTCTGTTAGGAACATACGGGGTAATCAGAGCTCTGATATATGATGGAGCTTGATTATTAAGGGCTTTATACGTTAGAAGAAGAATTTTAAATTCTATTCTTGATTTAACAGGAAGCCAATGAAGGGAAGCTAAAATTGGAGAAATATGATCCCTCTTGTTGATTTTCATCAGAACTCTTGCCGCAGCATTTTGGATCAGCTGAAGACTTCGAACTGCATTTTGTGGACTTCCTGATAGTAAAGAATTACAATAGTCCAGCCTTGAAGTAACAAATGCATGCACTAGTTTTTCAGCATCACCCCTGGACAGAATGTTTCTAATTTTGGCGATATTCCGGAGGTGAAAAAAGGAAACTCTGGAAACCTGTTTAATATGGGATTTAAATGACATGTCTTGGTCGAAAACAACACCAAGATTTTTTACTTTATTACCAGAGGCCAAGTTAATGCCATCCAGATTCAGTGATTGATTAAGAAGTTTATTTTTTGAGGACTCTGGCCCAAAGATTACAACTTCTGTCTTGTCAGAATTTAAATGCAGGAAATTTAAAGTCATCCAGCTTTTGATGTCATCAATACTGCACCATGGCCTTGGTTTGAGACATAACAAAGACAGTCTATCATAGACAATAATCATTCTACGCAGCATTCAGCCTTGCACTCGGCAAACAGTGGATCTTATACACAGACATCAGGTCTCCAGGCCTCCTCTGTCAGAGTGGTGTGAGGCCATAGTGACTTCAGAATAATAATTCTTATAACACCAACCAAGTTGGCCGGTAGATGTAAAAATCAACCGGTAAAGAATATGTTTTACTGGCCAAAATATGCACATGATATTTTTTATAATATGGTATTATGTCGGATGAAAAGAGAGGAAGTCACAGAAACATTAAATAGTAACAAGAAAAATATTTATTCAATAGATTGCTAATTTTTGATTTCATTCAGTGAAACCTAATCAGACTCCTCGCTCTCTACTTTTGGTGCTTTTACACATTCCATGAAGTCTGGCCTCCTGCTCCTGACACAGTCCTTGTGCCACAGCATTACAGCCTCTATGGGATCATACTCGCTGATCTCCGGAGAACACAGCTGAACCATAAGGAGATCTGACAGTGTATCAGGGTTTAAATTGGACTGCCAGTCTGTTTTTGTCATAATCTCTGCACTAATTCTGGTCTGATGACAACCTGACACACCTGTGTAGCTCTGCCCCGTTCTCATTAACGCTCAGATCCACCTGCTCCACCTGCTATTTAACCAGCCCTCAGACCAGACACTAGTGCCAGATTATTTTGAGCCTCTGGTGGGTCTAATCCAGCGTTTTCTGTTCTGCCTGCCTGCCTGTGATCCGATCCGGTTTTGTCTCCTGATTATCTGAGCCTGCCTGATCCTAGTCGTACCTGATTACCTGCCTGTTACCGGACTTGTATCTGTGCTCTGACTCTGCCCTTGGATTCTGATTAGGACTATCTTGGATTTCTGATCACCCGGCTCAGACTCTGGACTTACTCTAGGTTTTCTAACTCTAGTAATACCCTCTGATCTTCCTGCCGAACTCTGTCATCCCGGTATTGGCTCTGTGCCCGCATTCTGCAGTTCACCTCCTGAATAAACTGTCTTTTACATAACCTGATTTTTGTCTGGCTCAATTCTGGGTCCTCAGTTTCTGTTCATGACAGTTTTGACTTGTTTCATTGTCTTGAAACCTCTTTCACATTCAGCAGTGGAGGGAGGGAGGGACAGGACCAAGTCAAATAATGCCAGCAAATCAGGGCAGGAATGCTGACAGCTCCTGCATGTCCTGTTGACACTGACCCAGGATGTCTTAAGCAGGGACTTGGACTCTTAATACATCATCACCTTGAGGACAGTTCACTGGTCGGGGATCCTTTCAATATGGATACCAGAGGTCTCCAGGACAAGTGTTTCCAGTTCTGTGTCACCAAAATCTGGAATAAGTATACATTGACATTACAATAGGTGTGCAGTTTTGATTCACAACCTGACTGGACTGGTCTAATAAACCAACCTGCTGCCTCATCTCCTGACTCTGGCCAGTTGGTGAAACTGACAAGCTTGGTCACTGCATGAAAAGTGTGATTTTTGTCACTATGCGGCACTGTAGATTGTCGTGGAAGTTCAGGTTAACGGCTGTTCACGGTAATTTGCAGGCAACACCGAAAACTGCCATGAATTGTCAGAAATTGACGTGGGCTTTCGTAGGCAGTGGTCCCCCCATGACCCCCCTCCTCCTAATTCTAGGGGAGGCTTTAACATGTAAATGAAAATGCTGTGAGCTATACAAACGCAAATCAGTGTTGCAGGGGGAGGTTTCGCCTTTCTTAGCAAGACAGAGCCACATTTCTTCCTTAATGCAGACTTTAGCTGTGGGTGATTGTAGAATGGTATGTGACCACAAGTCTTACAAACCTTTGTGCCATCGCGTCTGAGCTCGTAGGTTTCAGTAAGCATGTATACAGTCATACATTTTGGACAAACCACATACTGTAAGAAGTTGTCACGGAGGACACCAGTCCATTTCCTCAAGGAGAATAAAGTCTTTGGAATATTGCTTGCAAAGGCAGTGAGGGAATTAGCACACACAATTCCAAGTATCCACATGAAATGTTTGATGCACAGAAGAAGTGATGTGATGGCATTGTCAGAAATCTTGAAGGTTGATTGCCATGACAAAAGCATCATGGCCAGAAGTTTCATCAACAAGTCTCCTGGTTTTTCACTTGTGGACTGATCACTTCGTAAAATGTGTTATTTAGTTAGAAGTTATAAATTTACTGAAGGCTGTGGCTGGAAATAATAGGCTATGTGCACGATGTTGCTACGCAACTTCCGCTAACTGAAAGGGGTAAGGGAGCATACTTCCGGCTAGGCTGTTCACCCACGGCAAGCAATGGCGTTCTACACGCTGCCTGCAGGACCTTCCAAAAATAACAATTAACAACGTCCTCCGGGTTATACGAACCTTATCATCTGGTCCACGGAGTAAAAAAGAGAAAGACTTCAAGTTTTACGTGTCGAACTACATTGAAAACTTTGAAGGTAAGTAATGTACCAGTCGGTCACTGCTGAGCCAATGTTGACTACCTAGGTAGTGTTTTTTATTCTGTACATACATATACTGTCTCGTTTTGACTTATAATATATTTGTTTTAACATAACTTCAAAGCCATTGTTTCAGATTCTGTTTTAATGTTTTAACCACAGTGTCCAACAAAGACTCGTCAGGGATAGTGAGCGTCAGGGCGGTCTGTTATAGATCGGTGCGCAAAAATGATAAGCCTCATGAACTCAGAGTAGGCTGAAATCACATAAAATGATGATCTGTTCTATGCAAAGAGGACTATATTTTGGGGGTCTTATGTAGCTCCTGTGCAGCGTAAGTTGTAAGTATTTATAGCTGTTGTGTGTTGGAGTAGTAGCGCACATATAAGTTGCTAACTTTAGCATTAGCTTAGCTACACGAGAGCCCCAGAAGCTAGTCTGTTATGACTGCAGATTTTTGTTATATTCTAAGTTCAAATATATATGACTCTGTTAATGCTAAGGCCAGTTCCTAGGCCTGTTCATTCTGCTCTTTTGCTTCTTTTTACTTAATTTAAAGACTGGAACACAGCGCAGTTTACCGCGGTGAAGTTGGTTTGATATTGGACATTCAAGCTCCGCGGGATCAATTTATATTAGTTTCATAGTAGCTGGTCACAAGATAAGGAATTTATTGATTTTTGTTTCTCAAGAGTGCTTGGTTCAAAGATTTGTTGAGACGCTGGCCGAAATCGGAGTGCTTCAACCGGATCAACCGTGAGCTAGAGTTTGAATGTTCAATATCAAACCAACTTCACCGCGGTGTGCAGTTTCTATGTGAGCGACGTCTGTTGTTTACGTTGCGTGCGTTTGGTTGGCAAATATGTTCAGAAATGTGCTTCTTATTTAAGTTATGACGCCAGGGAAGCATTAATTTTTGTAAACAAAGTTTCTTCATTGTACTATTACTTATTAAAATATGCATGGTGCCTACCAAAGTCACTGACGTGATTATTTCACATTCGTTCGTATAAGCCTGCTCAAAGTTGTAGTTTTAGACGCTTTGTGATGCATAAAAAAGCTTGAAATTGATTAAAAGCATTGTGCTGCAGAGATAGTTCTTACTCTGTAGACAACTGCAAACTTTCATTTGTATCTTTGCAAATAGTTATAAAAAAGAATTGGGATGTCAACCCAAAGTGCATTCATTCATCTTTCAGAACAGACGTGAGCATAAATCGGCTAAGGTTTAAAAAAATAAGCAAATTTTTGTCCTGCACTTTCTTCCAGTCTTTTTTCGGCTTGCTAAAAAATTATGACAATCAAAATATACATTTTAAGTGCAGCCCTGGCCATTTTATGTTGTTGCTTAATGACCTATTTTTAGATAAATGGATTCAAACACAACCCATTATTGAACCAACTTTTTACAAAAACCGTAAGTGTTAAAAAAAGAACACGTGCTCTCTGAACTCTGTGAAGGTTGATGGAGCTTTCCTGGGTTTGTACCTTTTCTGTGTTTTATCATCAATGTTATTATTTTTAAGCATTTCATTTAATTGTTTTACAGGGTGTTAAACCAGGCCGCAATCGTGACATGGTTTTTATATCTGCAACACCAAAACAGCAGCGCACAGTTGGAAATGGTGTAAGGTAATTATTGTAAATGTAAGGTTGAAGTAACTGAATATGTTCTTTGAATACTTATTTTGGTTAACATGTATTAATTGGATGTCTTGTTTTTTTTTTGTTTTTTTGAAGGAGCAAACGTTACAAGGCAGTGCGAGGAGACACACCAGACCCTGATGTTCTCAGAGTAGCAGAGGTGTATCAGGACTTTCAGCAGACCTTGCACCTCTCATTACTACCACGGCAATCAGTGCTGATGTCCCTTTAGTTGATTCGGCCTTTGGTAAAGTCCAGGGGTCCCTTCTTCGTACGTCGCTAACTCAGCTGGATTTGATTATTATTGATTTGGCATGATCTTGGATCGTTTGGTTCTTCGAAACTCATCCTGGACTTGCTGTCATAGCAACATGTGCGCAAGCTTAAACCTGCTAGCGAGCAGGCTTATTTCATGTATTTCATGCGTTGCTGATCATTGTTTCTACTATTGATACATTTCCCCTTTTAAACAAACGCATCAACGTGCAGTTATCTCAGATAACTCAATCCAGCCATACTAATCATAAACAACAGGTGCGTTCGAAGAACCCAATTAGCCGGATCATGATTAGCCGGATAAAATCATCTTGGATGTCTCATTTGATCTCGGATGTTTTAAGCAACGTACGAAGAACGGACCCCAGGAAGGCAGTCCGTTCGCTTTTCAGCACCCACTACCAGTCAGTCGGGTAATAATTCGTCATGTGGATGCCCCTCCACCGCCGTCACTGCCTCTTGACCACCACCATCTCGAGCCCACCTGTGTCCAGTTTGTCTGCAGCCAACAGCAACAACTTGAACTGGAGTGTCTTGTGACAACGCTGGAACAGTCCCGTCAAATTGAAGATGCCACCAGGGAGCAGAGCACAACAGTTCAACGGCATGATGTCAGGAGGCCCTGTATTACTTCTTCTCGATTCTGGGAAGTATGTCATGTGAGATGAACCACTTCTGCTTTGTGCTTAGCGCAGCGCATCAAGAAGGCAACAGCAGCCACAGCCGCCATGAAAAGGGGCCTAGCACTTGAACCATCAGCTATCCAGGAATACTGCAGGATCAAAAACACCAACTTTTGGCCCTGTGGGTTCATCATTCACCCTGATGCTCCATGGTTGGGCTCTTCTCCAGATGGTGTTGTTTTTGACCCGACTGAGAGGCCAAAATTTGGTTTGTTGGAGATAAAATGTCACAATACTAAGAGTTATATGGATTGTCGCTATTTAAAAAAGTGTAGATTCCAAAATGTCAAGGTTGCAGGTCAAACTAATTTTGGTTTGTTTGGTTGTCAAACGGGAGAGTGTTGGCCTAGTGGTTAGAGCAGTGCGCTTGCACTCAGAGAAGGATGCAAGTACCCGGTTTGATCCCCAGCGCCTGCACTCTGGGTCCCTGAGCAAGACCCTTAACCCCCAGATTGCTCCCCGGGCGCCGCACATGGCAGCCCACTGCTCCCCTAAGGGATGGGTTAAAAGCAGAGAACAATTTTCATTGTAATGTATGTTTCAATGTATGTTTCAATGACAATAAAAATGCTATTACTATTACTGCTATTACTTACTGTCTGAGCTTGTTACTATGTATTTTGTTATTTTATGTATGGCTTAGTAATGGTTTAGTACACTAATTTTCTATTGTCCTATTTAGTTAATTCTGTTCTAACATCTTACCACTATATGCCATGTTGTGGATTTAGTAGCTTTTAAGAGTTTTTTTAAAAACCCATGTTTTGCTAAGGTATCTTGCAAATGTAAGAAAAACGATGCTAAGAATTTAAACAGCACAATAAAAGTTTGTTGTTTGAGTATTCCAGTTTGTTTATTAATGTAGATTTCCCCAAAACAGTGTTTTAATGTAATCAGTAATTAAGAAGTATTGGTTTTATAAAGTATTTTATTTGTGGCCTTTACAAACAAGTAACAAACTTCACAAGGGGAAAAAAGAAATAAGCACAATTCTCAATTCAGTCACTAGGGGGCAGAGACGGGATTGTTTATTATGTTCACATTTTAATAATTTCACAACTAAATTAGTTTGTGGAAAATCACTTAAGATAACCTAAAAAGGATGAAAATGGTCTAAAACAGAACTAAACCAGGTCAAACATCTGTCAAACTAGACATTTTAGCAAGTTTTGTCTCACTGACAAAAATAGTTCTATTACAACAGGAAGTGGATGCCATCACCACGCTTGGCCGGAAGTTAGCGGGCGCCATCTTGTGCACATAGCCTATTGGGGTGCAGATAGACAATCATTAGTAAACATATATAGGGCTCTCATGAGATCAATAATACATTATGGCAGTTTTATTTATGGAGCAGCAGCTAAAACAACATTACAAAGAATAGATAGATTACAAAGTAGGGCTTTACGTATATGCACAGGAGCAGTGAAAACAACACCTATCAATGCTCTTTTAGTAGAGACTGGAGAAACTCCACTGGAATTCAGAAGAATGAAATTAGGTTTAGTATATCGGATGAAAATTAAAAGTAGTATGGATGAAAATGTAACTTCAACAATTTTACAAACTTGTTGGGAATAAAAGGACAGGCCAAGAATGGAGTCTTAAAGGATTATTGGGAAATAAAGGAAATATAAAGGATATTTATAGATTAAGGAAAGCATTATTTATTTATTATTTATTATCTTCAGAATACAAAATTAACAAATAGAATTTAATAGATATAAAACAGTGTTGCTACACACTCATGAACAGTAGGTGGCGGTATGCACCTTTAAGTTGCTTGCAATCCGCCATGATAGAAGAGAAGAAGAAGAAGAAGAAGATTTTTTTTAGATTTTAACAAAACGTTTATTGATACAATAAGTTAAAACACTTTTAACAACATGATCAGAACCTTAGAAAGAAATAGTTACATCAGGTGCTTGCTGTATTTCAGTTCATTCTGACTACAAACTTTACATAAAATTCCCTTAAAACCCCACAGTTGTACAAAATCATTCAAGTTGCCAGTGGCTCTGTGGAAGTGAAACTCCAGTCTAATCCTGGCCTTTACGTTGCACTTCCACAGAGCCACAGCATCAAGATGAGGTCCAGCCTGCAACTTGTCTCTTCGAGATATGTAGATTGCCATCTTGGCTTCTGCAATTAAAAAGTTTAGAATTTGAGATTTTGTCTTAGTGGCTCTGCTGTAATGCACACTGTTAATAAAAACAATATTGGTAAAAACCATGCCAAAAAGGCTAAAAATTCTCATCAAAAGACTAAAAAAACCTGTCAATCTCACACATTCCATAAATGTGTGAGATTGACAGGTCCCTTCTGCAACTCTCAGGCGAGTTGCAGAAGGGACAGGTGTTTAAAACTCCTGGACTGATAACCGACAAAAAAGAGTTTGTTGCAATAGCACCGTGGAGGATTCTCCACTGAAGGTCACCAGTCCGCTTCCTCACTGGGGGCTTATAAAGAGTCCTCCACTGGGGCCTCTGTCCTCCGAGTTTGTCTCCCTAAATGGTAACAGGTCTGTCTCTCAAGGTCCGTTTATTTATTACCTTCACGTTCATTTTGTACAGCACCTTCGGGCTTGTGCTGCACAACATCATGT
Source organism: Fundulus diaphanus (assembly GCA_037039145.1). NCBI lineage: Eukaryota > Metazoa > Chordata > Actinopteri > Cyprinodontiformes > Fundulidae > Fundulus > Fundulus diaphanus. Next base: position 1,870,798 of record CM073135.1, read on the forward strand.
TGGGGGCCAAGGCAGGTTCCATGTAGACATCTGGGAACGGGTCTGTCGGGTCGGGCTCACGTTGTCCTATAGAATGCAGCTGCAGGAGTTGTCTTTCCTCAGCCGTCAATCTCTCCTTCACCCGATCGAGGAAGCGCCGTGTCAGCCTGGCAGACCGGACCCCCAGTAGCGAACCAACTGCCTTAATGTTGTTGAAGTCCGGCTCGGCTGCTTCCACCAGCTTTCTCACGGTCACCGTACCGGACTTGCACAACGCCTCCGACAGATCCGGCAAAGTACCGTCACAGACGACCATTCTCGCTCCGCACACCAGAGGTTCTTCTAAAAGCCAATGCAGAGAATTATACGTTTTAGATCTATGTAACTTAAAAAGAGCACATGACTTAAAAACGCTCTGATAAAAACAAGGCAACCCTTTTAACTTTAAAAAGCTAAAATTGGTTAGGAACAGAGCAGCATCTAGCCCCAACCCGCTCACGCGTCTTAAAATGCAGCTGGCTACGTCTCTCCACATAATTTCAGAAGGACTTGCCAGATACTTCTGGAGGAACTGCATGCGGAAAGCAGCTATTCTGCTGGCCAGGTGGACAAGGCCCTGTCCCCCCTCCTCTCTTGATAAAAACAAGACAGATTGTGGCACCCAATGTAAACCCTTCCAAAAAAACTCCACCATCTCAGACTGTATTTTCATCAGCAAGTCCGGCGGTGGGTCTAAAACATGAAGTTTGTGCCACAACTGCGATGCAACAAGATTGTTTAAAATTAACACCCTGCCTCTGTAAGATAGCTGGGAGTGAATCCATCTCCACTTAGCCAGTTTGCTCTTAATTTGCTGCTCGACATTTTCCCAGTTCTTTTGTACCATAGATTGATTTCCTAAAAAGACACCAAGATATTTAAAACCATCCCTCCTTCATGGAAGATTTTGAGGTAGAACTGGGGGCTGTCCAAGCCATTCACCAGTGGCGAAGGCTTCGCTCTTTCTCCAGTTCACCCTTGCGGCAGACAGGACACAAAACTTTTCGGTGACACTATGCAGCAAGTCATCATCTTTTTGGTCTTTTATTAAAACAACGACATCGTCGGCATATGCGGATAAAACCAAATTACTGTTAAAACCAGACCTTGAACACTCGCACGTATTTTCTGGAGGAGGGGTTCCAGGGAGAGCGCGTAGAGCATCCCCGAGAGAGCACAGCCCTGCCGAACGCCTCTACACACTCTAAAAGGAGCACACAGGCTACCATTGATCTTCAGCACACTCTCAATATTATTGAACATCACCTGGATCTTGGCTATAAAACCAGCGCCGAACCCAAACCTCTCCATGGTCTCCCAGAGGAAGCTGTGTTCGACGCAGTCAAATGCCTTTTCTTGATCTAGTGCGATCAAGGCCGTATTCAAACCCAATGAACCGGAGACCTCCAAAACATCCCGAATTAGGTAGATGTTATCTACCATGGACCTGCCGGGGACGCAGTAGGTCTGGTCCCGGTGGATGACCTGTTCCATTGCTCCTCTCATCCTGTTTGCAAGGGCCTTGGATAGGATTTTGTAATCTGTGCACAGAAGAGACACGGGACGCCAGTTCTTTATGCCCTGCAAATTGCCTTTTTTTGGCAGGAGGGTGATGACTGCCCTGCGGCATGACAGCGGGAGCAAACCAGTGGTCAGGCTTTCATTGGAAACATCCAGCAGGTCCCCTGCTAAGATGTCCCAGTATGCCTTGTAAAACTCGACGGTGAACCCGTCGATGCCTGGGGCCTTCTGGCCCTGCATGCTCTTGAGGGCCGCGTGGAGCTCTTGAGCCCCCAAGGGGCGCTCTAGCTGGGTGATGGTCCCCTCAGCGACCTGAGGCAGTCCACTACAGAACTCCTCGAACAGTTCATCATTCTCCTTGTACTCGCTACGGAATAGCGAAGAGTAGAACTCCACCACCCTCCTCCTGATCTGCCCCGGTTCACTTAACTGCTGCCCCGTGTCTGACAGTAGAGAGTGGATCAGCTTCCTCTGACCACACTTTCTCTCCAAGTTAAAGAAAAAGCTGGAAGGCGCATCCATATCCGTGATGTTCTGGATCCGGGACCTGACCAATGCGCCTTGAACTTTAGTCTCCAGCAGGTTTGCTAAAACTAGCTTTTTAGATTTGAGAGCTTCAATGTACTCTAGATTTCCTGTGGATTCACTCAAATGTTCTAACTCCACAATATTTATCTCCAGATCCTTAATAGATCTGGTGATGTCACGAGTAACATTGAGATTGTGCTGCTGACACAGCAGTTTGATTTGAACTTTACCGTGGTCCCACCACTGTTGCAAACAGGTAAAATCGCTCTTTCTCTGTCTAAAACCAGTCCAAAAATAACTCAGAGTTTCTTTAAAACTACGATCATAAGTTAAAACTGAGTTAAAATGCCAGTAAGCACTTTTAGGTAAAATGTTTCTAATAAAAACATTACCTAAAACCAGGGAATGATCCGTAAAACCTACTGGTAAAATCTGGCACATTTTAAACACATTAAAATGTTGTTTAAAACAATAAAAACGATCAAGACGAGCTAAAGAGATTCTGTTTTCCTTAATGTGAGACCACGTGTACTGCCTGGAGCCTGCATGCATCCTCCTCCATACGTCCACCAGGCCCTGAGACGAGACTAGCTGCCGCAGAGCATGTTGGGCTGCTGGGTGCGGCTCTGCATGATTACGATCTAAAAACACGTTTTCAGTACAATTAAAATCCCCACCTATAAAAACATAATCCTCAGACCCACAATCACCCAACCTTTCCCCAATTTGTTAAAAAAAACGCTTTTTCTCTGCATTGGTGATAGGATCATAAATGTTAATAAAAACCATGTTAAACTTATCAAACTTTGCTTTGACTAAAAGACACCTCCCCTTAATAACTTGTTCAACTTCTGTAGAGTTTGGGGTGAAAGCTTTAGAAAAGAGGAAGCCAACGCCCGCACTCTGGGAGGTGCCGTGGCTTAAAAAGACCTCTCCCCTCCACTCTCTACCCCAGTCTGCTTCAGTTAAAATATCACTATGAGTTTCTTGTATGTAAATTACATCAATTCTCTTTTGGTTCAGCATTTGATAAATCAAAGCACGTTTTTCAGCCTCCCTTGCCCCGTTAAGATTCAAAGACGCTATTTTAAAAGAATCCATAATGGGTAAGAAGCTAAAAACAACATGCCAAAAAACTATAAAAAGAAATAATAATAAAATGCTACTGTGCATCATTCTAATCAAAACTGTTTTCTTACTTTGGACATAATTTTCTTTAACCTAAAAACTTCCTGATCTGATAAACCTGACACTTCCTTGTTCCTGATGTGATGTCTTGCTGAGAAATAAAATAATCTTAAGTTAGGAAAATATGTTTCAATTTGTATTCCTCTAAATCCTTTAGTTTGCTGCAGAAACGTTCTAAAAGATTCTGCATTGTATCTAGGTTCTTTACTGCTTGATTGTGACACAGAAACTTCACTGGTGTCAGAGAACCAGCTCTCAGTGTCGCTGCTATCCGACACCTCCTTTCTTTCTGCAGCCAGCTTGCTGGCCTGCTTACTGGCCTGCGCAGCAGCCACCGCATTCCTCCTTTTGCTTTGTCTCTTTTTTGGGGCAGAAGCCTCCAGCTCCATCACCTCCTCTGCCTCACCCGTCTCTCCCTCCACTACAGCTCCAGAAAACGCCTCTGCACTGTTCTTTCCTGAACCGTCGACCTGTCCGTTTACCTCCACCTTTCCTTTCCCTCCCTGACCTCCACATACTAAATACCCCTCATCGCACCTCATTCCCATCTGCTCTCCCTGCAAACCGTCTCTCTCCCCCACTTCGCTTTCCCCCTCACCACCATTCACCCCATCAACACACAACACTGTACTCCCATCCTTTTTCACACATACACTTATTTTCAAAGTTTTCTCACTATCCACTACTGGTCCCTCAAAAATACCTCCCGCCGGCTCTTCCTCCGCAGCTGCGGGCCCCTCCACAGCAGCCGCAGTAGCCGCAGCTGGCTCCTCCTCAGCAGCCGCGGGCTCCCCCGCAGCAGCCACAGCAGCAGCGGGCTCCTCCTCAGCAGCTGCGGGCTCCCCCGCAGTAGCGGGCTCCTCCTCCGCAGCTGCAGCCTCAGCTGCAGCCTCACTCGCAGCTGCAGCCTCACCAGGTGGGGCCCCCACCTGCTCAGCAGCAGCGGGCCCCATAGGGGCCCGCCCGGCCCCATCGGGACACACCTTTACAACATGACCCTCCTGGCCACAACCAAAACACTTCATGTGAGAAGAAGTTGCAAATAAGATGTAATCAAATCCATCTATCTTCACATTAAAGCGCAAATTTAGCTCTTCATCCCGCCTGTTTAGCAGCATAAACAGTGTCCTCCTATGCGAGACAACATGTTTCAATAAAGGTGATTTACACCCTGACATGATTTTTTTAATTGGTGACACCACCTTACCGTGCCGAGACAGTTCTTTAATCAAAAAATCATCACTGATGAACGGAGGCACATTTGATAGTGTTACCTTAGTTGCAGGCAGTGTTAGTGGTGAAACCTGTAAAAACAGTCCATTAACAGAAATGCCTACTTCCACCAATTGTTGAGCTTGCTCCACCTTCCCAACAAACAACACGACAGCTCCACTCATTCGAGCTGCCGACTTGATGAACCCGTGTCCAATCACCTCCCCTACAGCCAAACAAACTTCCTCCACGCTGCATGGAGAGCCAGCACCCACCTTGATGCCATTTCTCCGTGTCAGCGTGGAGAAACCTCCCACACCCACCACCATGGTGCTAGCAGCTGCTAGCCACCCAGGCAGGCCTGACGGCCACGCCCCAAACAAAACCTGTGAACACTCAAATCAAGTAATCCCAAAAAACAAATAAACCAATAATATAAAAAGCACACCCAGTGAAACAGTGAAGAAAGCCAAAAGATATGAAAAAAAGGTACTTTCACTCTCACGCTCTCTCCCCTCTCCTTCATTCACACTCCTCTCACACGAAGAAGAAGAAGAAGAAGAAAAAAAAATGTGCTGAGCCCTCCGCTCCTGTGTTCATGTCCTCTTCTGAGCCTGAAGATGAAATAAAACCACAACAGCTGGTAAGTGATCAATGGCTGGACGACGTCTCGCGTTCAACTCGCCTTCAACTTGCAAGAACAAGCTTTATTAAAGTGTATTTTTTGTGATTCACAGGAAGCAGTACGCCGTCTTCACAACTCGGAGACAAATTGCAGGCGCTATGAACCGGAGCAAGGGTAAGATTTAAAGAATATGCTTTCATTCTGCGGTAAAAGGAAATAGATACGGATAGATACCGATCATAACTGTACATTTTGTTTTCACAGACTAAGCACGCCTCATAATGAGGGGGTGACCTCCTATTTGCTCGGAGCAATAACTGCAAGTCCAGATTTACACAATGTTGATAAAGACGACATTGTGTCTGTGTAAGTGACTTGTTTTACTGTTTTCTCCTTCCTTGTTACTGTGACTTGCGTTTGATTTTTATTCATACCACTCTCATTTAATTGTTTTCCAGCCGCCTGTAAGACGTATTATGAGACGGTATGCAGGAGCTGAAGCTGCCAAGAATTCAGCTCGGAGTCGAGCTAGAAGAAAGAGGGTAAGACTTTATTTGGTGACTATTTTTCAGGTGCATTGATAGATGTGTTGTGTCCATACGCAGTGCATCCCATCGCATAGTACTGATTCATTGTTTTTTGGTTTTTTTTACAGCTGCTGTAATCGAGGCAGAGTGTGCTAGCGGATGAGGAAGTGGAACTCTGGAAGTCCGCCACCGTCACCCTCATGTCTGGCGAAGAAGATGGCGCCGTCATTTCGTAGGCCGGATCTCTCTGAACTCTGTGTGAAGCTGCAGTCCCGGTTAGAAGCGACGCCGAAGTACAGAGCCATGCACAGTAGGCGTCTGCACAACGGACCTGCCTTGGAGAGAATGCTGCCAGTTACCTCCAACCCCGAGGAGGCAAACGGACAGTTCACGGAGTTGTAATTTTTGGATACGCATGTGTGGGCAGATCCTCGCGTTGTATATAGTTGTGTTTGTTTTAATAAAGCTCTTTCTTTGCATAAACATCTTCCTGGCAAATGTTCATTTCCTGTATAAATTCATTCATGTCCTTGATGGTAGCCTAATAATAGTGTAGTAGTGTAGGATAACATGAATATACAGCATAATATGAATAAATAAATATTATATAAGTAAATAAAAAAAATATATATATATAAATACAAAAATATATATATAAATAAAAATATATATATATATATAAATAAATAAAAATATAAATAATAATAATAAAAAGAAAAAAAAAAAAAAAATATATATATATATATATATATATATATATATATATATATATATATATATATATATATATATATATATATATATGCCAACCAATCACGAGCGATTTTACTTGTTTAAAAAGAAGTGGTTCCATCCAATACTCAGAACATTCAAGCCTGGCCAGGCCACGTGTGGTTTTGCTGCCAATCACGAGCGATTTTACTTGTTTGAAAATAGTGGTTTCAGCCAATACTGAGTAGGTTATTCAAGCCAGACCTGGCCAGCCGTGCGGGTTCGCTGCATTCATATGCTAATTAGGGCCATTAGTACAGCTGATCGCTCTCCACATACGTCATTGTCCAGTTCCGACAATTTGTGGCACTGACAAACAGCGACAAGCGCGGGTTGCAAATTGTCGTCAACTGCCGAAAATGAAGGAGATCTGCGGTAGTTTATGGGGACGAAAATCTCCCTTTTCATGCAGTGGGTGGCATGCAGAATCCCTACACTTGCATCCTGGAACCTGTTAGTCACACTTTCAACTAGCCTGTCGATCACTTCTTTCTGTGCGGTAATGAGGGCCTTGTTTTCACCTGCTCTAGTAAGTGATATTCCCTCATAGCTGTCTGAACTTGTGGCTATCATCATGGGCCCCCTGTCTAATGAATAACAGCAACATACTTATTTCCTCTCCAGCTGATGTAACCTTTTTTTAAAAAATCTCTAAAAGTACTTAAAAAATAAACATACCTGGTTTTGTACTTTTCAAGTAAATCCTGTGTTGGGGTCAAAACACAGTGGGCTTCTGCTATATGTAACCCACGTCACATAAGGACCTACTTACGGTTTCACTCTGATAGTGGCGCGCCCTGTCCCTTTAAAAAGGGCGGGTCCCTGACACGTTGAGATTGCTCCATGGATGCTACAGCCAACGCTGCTCCCAGCTGCTCCTTGCTGCTCCTCGCTGCTCCTCGCTGTGGCGTCTCGTTTGTTTTGAACAAACCGAATTAATACTACACCACTGTTCAATTAACTCTGTGGTTGCCTTCACCATAGAGCTCTTTAGCTTCTTTTTCAACTCGATTACGACCCATAACCTGGTGGACATTCTTCCAATCCTCTCCCAGATCATCTACTCATCGGTCAGGTTTTTTTTGTGTGCTGTTTCTTCAACTGTCCATTGGATGGCGAACTACCAGATAACCACCGCTACAGTGTGGTAGGAAAATGCTTTATTCAAGCCTGGATCCTCTGAATTTGATTTCCCAATGGACACTATGAACGGAAAACCCAGAACATACTGAACTGAAGTGTTTTATTTTTGGTTTTTGTTGTTTTCTTTGAATTATCCTGTTGGGATATACTGTTTTCTTTCTCCCTTGAAATTAAATTGATTGTTCATATTATTTTTTCCCTGTGTGTGTGTGTGTGTGTGTGTGTGTGTGTGTGTGTGTGTGTGTGTGTGTGTGTGTGTGTGTGTGTGTATTATATCTATTCATATCCATATAAATTATATTATTATATAGCTCATTAATATGTATATGCAACTAATAATTTTTCTATACCAACATTAAATATACGATTATTAATCAGAATTCTTTAGTCGGTCCTTTATTCACACCCCTTGACTCTGTGGCCGAATCTACTTCTGAGCTTATTATTTAGCAGTGAGTCCAGCACTAGCCGTAGCGTTACATATAGTAATGACAGACCTCTGCAGACAGGTGGACCGGCTGCTCAGATGTGTGAGAGTGTCATGCAGGAACCACAAAAGCAGACAATAACAGGTATTAGTATAGTATTTCCTGGCTTTGGCTTGTTGGACACCTCAGATATTTTGGGCATCAGGAGATTGAATCTAAAATGCATCGAAAAACAATTAACAATTGTCAAATATGATGTTATGAGTTGTAACATATTTATTGGACATTAAATAGCAATTAAATAGAGGCAAAAACTCGGGCGTGGGAGGAGTTCGGAGAGGCCATGGAGAAAGACTTCCGTACGGCTTTGAAGCGATTCTGGTCCACTATCCGGCGTGTCAGGAGGGGGAAGCAGTGCGGTACCAACACTGTTTATAGTGGGGGTGGTGTGCTGCTGACCTCGACTCGGGACGTCGTGCGTCGGTTGGCGGAATACTTTGAAGACCTCCTTAATCCCACCAACACGTCTTCCATTGCAGAAGCAGAGCCTGAGGACTCCCATCTCTGGTGCTGAGGTTGTTAAAAAGCTCCTCGGTGGCAAGGCCCCAGGGGTGGATGAGATTCGCCCTGAGTATCTTAAGGCTCTGGATGTTGTGGGGCTGTGTTGGTTAACGTGGCTCTGCAGCATTGCGTGGACATGGGGGGCAGTTCCCCTGGATTGGCAGACTGGGGTGGTGGTCCCCCTATTTAAAAAGGGGGACTGGAGGTTGTGTTCCAACTACAGAGGAATCACACTCTTAAGCCTCCCTGGTAACGTCTATTCTGGGGTTCTGGAAAGGAGGGTCCGTCGGATAGTCGAATCTCGGATTCAGGAAGAGCAGTGTGGTTTTTGTCTTGGCCGTGGAACACTGGATCAGCTCTACACCCTCAGCAGGATCCTGGAGGGGGCATGGGAGTTTGCCCAACCAGTCTACATGTGCTTTGTGGATCTTGAGAAGGCATTCGACCGTGTCCCTCGAGGGGTCCTGTGGGGGGTACTCCGGGAGTATGGAGTACCGGGCCCTTTAATAAGGTCTGTCAGGTCTCTGTATGACTGGTGTCAGAGTCTGGTCCGCATTGCTGGCAGTAAGTCAGACTCGTTTGCGGTGAGAGTTGGACTTTGTCACCGATTCTGTTCATAACTTTTATGGACAGAATTTCTAGGCGCAGCCAAGGTGTTGAGGGGATCCGTTTTGGTGGCCTTAGGATTGCGTCTCTGCTATTCGCAGATGACGTGGTCCTATTGGCTTCATCAGGGCGTGATCTACAGCTCTCACTGGAGCGGTTTGCAGCCGAGTGCGAAGCGGCCGGGATGAGGATCAGAGCCTCCAAATCCGAGACCATGGTCTTGAACCGGAAAAGGGTAGAGTGCCTTCTCCGGGTTGGGGAGGATGTGCTGACCCTAGTGGAGGAGTTCAAGTATCTTGGGGTCTTGTTCACGAATGAGGGGAAGATGGAGCAGGAGATCGACAGGCGGATTGGTGCAGCGTCTGCTGTGAAGCAGGCGCTGTACCGATCCGTTGTGGTGAAGAGAGAGCTGAGCCAAAAGGCGAAGCTCTCAATTTACCGGTTGATCTATGTTCCTACCCTCATCTATGGTCACGAGCTTTGGGTCGTGACCGAAAGAACGAGATCCTGTATACAAGCGGCCGAAATGAGTTTTCTCCGTAGTGTGTCTGGGCTCTCCCTTAGAGATAGGGTGAGGAGCTCAGTCATCCGGGGAGGACCGCTGCTCCTCCATGTCGAGAGGAGCCAGTTGAGGTGGCTCGGGCATCTGGTTAGGATGCCTCCTGGACGCCTCCCTGGTGAGGTATTCCGGGCACGTCCCACCGGGAGGAGACCCAGGGGAACACCCAGGACACGCTGGAGGGACTATGTTTGTCGGCTGGCCTGGGAACGCCTTGGGATTCCCCCGGAGGAAATGGCCCAAGTGGCTGGGGAGAGGGTTGTCTGGGCCTCCCTACTGAAGCTGCTACCCCCGCGACCCGACCCCAGATAAGCAGAAGACGATGGATGGATGGATGGATGGATGGATGGATGGATGGATGGAAAACCATCATCAGAATGATTCAGTGAATCCTGGTTCACTGCAGATCTACATTAGAGAACTAAAGTTCATCTTAAAGAATATGGAATGAGATCAAATTAGCTTAACTAATTTAGAACAACATTTGGTATGTGTTTCAACCCATTCACAATGCAACTCCTGAGTTAAACAAAACATTATTTGAGGAAATAACATTTAAAGAATGATTTGCTCAGTAAAAAAGAATAACCTATAGCACACATGATTTTATTAATGCAATTATTTCTCTATGAAACTAGAGGCTACTGTAGCGATCGGTCATTAGCTTGATGGGTCAATGCTAAAATTACACAAAACACCATTAAATCGACATTAATCTTCCCTATTAATGATGTCTTCATAACACTATCGAACGATGGTAGAGCGACTGGAAGCAGTTGGACCATGGTGAAGCTGGTTTGGTGCAGCAAGCAAGCAGCTCACACGCACTGTGAAACCCGGTCTGGGTGAGCATCCACGGGTCCCCTGTGGTCTGCGTTGGGCCTGTGAAACTCTGGGACCTCCGTTTGGCATTCTAAGCATGGTTTTGCCATTAGGCTCCCTGCACAGCTTGTAGGGCCGATTTTCAGATCAGCTTTTCTCCTAACTCGGCCTAGCTGCAGGAGACTGCTCCGCTCCGTCTTGACTCAGCTTTTTTGAGTGTTCGTGGGTGTCCAAAGTACCCCATTCTGACCCAGGTGGCTCTCCCTCCAATGCTGCTGTTGAGGAACAGCATGCGAAAGAGAAAGATAAACCTGGGCAGCTAGTCTTTATACAGTGGGCTCCCATGCTATGAGGGGCAGTTCCTTGGTGCCTGTAAAAGTCTCACGTTTCATGTGGCTTTCAACTCACAGTTTGATTTATCCTACATGGCTGATTGCACAACACTGTGGTTCACTGGACCACTGTGGTTCACTGGACAAGGAGCATAGAAAAATGTTGGTTTGGATAGCATTTTCCCTTAATAAATTAAATCAGAAAAGAAAAATTGCTTATTGTATTTATTCAGATTACTTTTGTTACACATTATATTTTTTTTCACTCTTATTACCTACCCTGCACCAATAATATAACTTTTACTAAATGTAGAGAACACAAAAGATAAAAAAGTCAATAGAAAAAATTTAAAATAGGTAGAATACAGAATAATAAAGTATTTTGCATTAAAATGGAACAATTTGGTGACACCCTTTCTTCGAGAAACATTTCCCTATCTCATTTGATTAGGATAAAGATAATCTGATGCTGTAGACATCCACCATCTTCAACAGTATATGTGCTAAAGACACAAAGTCAGCAGTGTTTCCTTTGTTGATGTGAGAGCTGGATGTTAAGCACCGCTCGATGCTCTGAGTATTAGGCTCATCATCAGCAGCTGTTTAGTATTCTGTGGGTGTAAATAGGAGTTTGGCGGGGCAATGGGTGGCAGAGCGGACCACTTTGTCATTAATGTGCCCATTGCTGTTATAATGTGCCTAATGACATCGCTCTCAGATGGCATGCTGCGAGCTCGACCACAGGGAGCCCAGCTCAAACGTCTGCAGGCACCGACGCCTCCCGTCATCAATCCCACATGTCTTTTCACCAAAATCTGAAGCCTCGAGATAATGTCTTTCACGGTTCAGCGGTCTTACAGGGTTTTCCCTCCTGCCTGGCCTTGAAATGGGCAAATTAATAGTTCCTTTGAAACAAATTGGAATTACACCCCTCGATGCCTTAATGTCAGAATGTGTGAGCGCTGACGTCCCAGGTCTCACTGTTGATGGAATGTGAAGATCTGAGAAACACAGTGTACAGAGGGAGGGGGTGTGTAAAGATATGCAGGACCCCCACATATACAGAGAGTAAAGCCTGTGCCCAGCATGGATAGCAGCAGCTATTGTCAAAGCAAAAGAAAGATTGGAAGGGTGCCATCTTCAGCATTAACGAGGAAATCTGGGAGCCCATGGAGTTATTCTGTTGGAGGACAGCTTCACTTTAAGCTGTTGACATGAAGACATATAACTGGAACTGAGACCAGCATTTGCAATTCTGTTTTTCAGTAGCACAATGTCGCCTATCACTGTGCCGTAGATCACAAAAATCATTTTCATTTGTACTCTGTTTCATCAATTTAATATAATTTTAGCACTAGATATGAGATGATTACTTGTATCAATGTTTGCCCAGTACTTTTAGTTATGGTTCCTTAACCTCTGTAATTTTCTTTCATACTGAGTTTTTTTTAAGATGCTAGAGAAAGTGTCAGTGTTTCTTGGACTTTCTCTGATTGTATCAGAATCATCTTTATTTGGCCATTACTATGTGCAAAATAAAGGAATTTGGTTTTGGCTTCAACACTCACAAAATGTAGACCATTGGTTTACATATATGAACTTTATTATTTAATATGTAGAGAAGAGAAAAAGAGATTGTCAGTTGTTAAGAAGAGAAAAGGGGAGATTGTGAAGGTGCAATGTACTTTATTTCACATCAGTGTAGCTGCCTAATCAGGTTGTAAGGTGTCCATTGTGTTCATCAGATTGACAACCTGTGTCCATGTGTACGGTCAATCTCAAATACCAAGAATGGTTCTGGTTCTTAGGTACCAGAAAAGTGATCCACAGCAGACACACTGTTGTTGAGGATGGTGAGGGGAGATGGTGTGTGGGGGAGTGTGTTAGATAGCGTGTATGCTTATTAAACTATAAAAACAGCAACATGGTTTGATTTTCTATTATCTTGTGAATGTGACATGCAACGTTTGGGAAAAACAATTTACTAATAAATACCAAAATAAAAATTAAATAGATTCATTCAGCGTTATTACTAGAACAATCAGTAGCAGCAGAAGAAATAATTGTTAATTTTCTGTTTTAAGTGAAAGTTATGTCAAGTTCTACACTTTTGTTTAAAACATGTGTCAAATATAATACTTGTTAGTATGACTAGATAAGTTATATAAATTCAGTCCAGTTACCATTTAAAGTTTAGATTAAATAATGAACACTTGTGTTCTGTTGCTGCATTGTGTGGTATGAATTGTGATTTGGTGTTCCAGACTTTCTCGATTTTCTCCTAATTCTCTTTACTGTGACATTGCTCTGTTTCTAACACAAAAGCACATTTAAAACAAATTTTCTTTTGCTGCATTTCACATTTGTAAACTTCGTGTTTCACGTTTTTTTTTTTTTTTTTGGCATGGCAAGGGGTTGCTAGCATAAACGGGCCTGACTTTAGTCCTACTATGGTGTCCTTGTTTGTCTGTCGTGTTACTTCTCGGTCTCTGTCTAAGTCTCCCCCTCTCTTCTGCTCTCTGTGTCTGATGTTCAGTTATTCCTCTGCCTCCTTTAGTGATAATGGTACCTGTAATAAATGTAGTATTTTTGTAGCTTTAGAGGTGTGGGTGTCTCAATTGGAGGCCCCAACTTGGAGTTGTTGAAAAACCAGTAGATAGTTGAGGCCCCTTAGCTAGTGTGGAGCCACAAAGATTAGCTTCAAGTACTGGTCCTTCAAAAGACCCCGTGCAGCCAGGACCTCAGGTTGACTTGGTGACAATATGAAGCACCCTAGGAAGCATAGTCTTAGATCCCAACCCACGAGTCACCACCAACCTGTCTTCTAACATATTTTCCCCACTCAGCGACACTCTCACTGACAAGCCAGCTCAGTGAGAGTGTCGCGTTGCATTAGAGACACCAGGGACCATAGTCAAATTTTTTCAAGGGCCCAGAAAAGGTGAAATCAAATCCTACTTTAAACTGCTGGCTAAGGATAAGTGAAAATACAGCAAGATTGTTATTCAAGCTAGCAGTAATGATACTTGGTTTTGCCAATTAGAGGTCACTAAAGTTAATGTTGCTTTGGTGTGCAAGTTTGCCAGAACTGTCAGACTCCATAATTTTCTCTGGTCCCCTCTCTGATCTGACCAGAGATAACATATTGACAGGTGTTCTAGATGGCGTCCTGAAAACGAAGTGGGCTACACTGATAACTGGCAGACTCTCTAGGGAAAATCTAGTTTGATTCAGAGAGATGACATCCATCCCACTTAGGATGGAGCAGCTCAATTTATTAGCTCTGCAAAATACTGACAACCCAGGATCCACACCAGAAAGCAGACCTGTATTTTAACAGCTTGACCAGCCAGACTGATTTACGCCATGTGTACTCAATACACAGCTTGTCAGTCTCTTCGGTCTCTACCGAAGAGACTGACTGCATTTTTTCAGTCTGGCTGGCCAGGCTAGTAGTTTAACTACGCAGCTTCTGTACTGCTATCTACCCATTGCTTCATTGAGACAATGTCTTGCCCATGATCAATATGAAATAGATTAAAACTGATACAAAAGGAGCAAATCATGAAAATCTCATAAATAATAATAGAACTAAAACTGAACTAAAAAAACAATTAAATGTGGTTTATTGAACATAAGGTCTCTCTCTTCAAAGACATTGTTAGTTAATGGCTTGATAATAAGATTGATTGATTTTGTCTCACTGAAACCTGGCTGCAGGAGGACTACGTTAGTTTATATCAATTCCTTCTTATTATTAATATTGTCACATTCCCAGAAACACGGGACGAGTAGGAGGAGTACATTTCAATTCAATATTATTTATATAGCTCCAATTCACAACACAGGTCATCTGAAGGCACATTAGAAAGTCAAATTCAATCATATCATCCAATAAGATTGGTAAAAATGTTTCCTATGTAAGGAAACCCAGCAGATTGCATCAAGTCTGGACAAGAGGCATTCACCCCTTGTGAAAGAGCTTAGAGCCACAGTGGACAGTAATCTACATTGTTCATGGTTTACGCAGCAATCCCTCACACTGAGCATGCATGACACGAGAGTGGAGAGGAAAACTCCCCTTTAACAGGAAGGAAAAACCTCCAGCAGAACCAGGCTCAGTGTGAACGGCTATCTGCCACAACCGACTAGGGGTTTGAGTAGACAGAGCAGAGACACAACAAGCACAGAAGCACACATTAATCCAGGAATATTTTCTATGTTATATCGTAATGGCAGATGATCTACCCCCAGGGATGGTGTCAGAGCTAACAGAACGCCAGACCAGGTGTACCTACTATGAAAAGAAAAAAGACAGAGAGAACATAAAGTTAAAAGTTGAAATAACAACAAAGAATATAAATTGGAGAACAGTAGGAGAACTCAGCAGAGGGAGAAAAATAGATCTTGATGTCCCCCAGCAGCCTAAGCCTATCCACCTTATTTTCGACGGAAATACGGAGCCAGCGAGTTGCCGTTTTTTTGTGCAAGACTTCCGTCCGCTCACTTCCTGTCAGTGGGTAGCTTGCTGAAAAGCGATTCATGCAGCTACTTCGTCTCAAATTACTTGTCTTTATGGCTTCGAGGAAGACCGGGATCGTTTGTACGGTTAGAGGTTGTTATAATAACGCGTGTAAAAGAAAGGTTTATGTGAAGTAGGAGTGTTTTAATCATCGACCGTGAACAAGAGCTGCAGATGCGGGGAGCCCTACTTCATTCACCCTCAGCCGAAGAATGAGGAATCTCTTCGCCTTATGGTTAAAAGCTTTAAATCTGAAGAAACCACCGAAGCGACCGTATGTTTATTCTTTTAATTTTGTGGACAAAAGACAGACAGAAGGGCACACGTCGCCAGAAAAGTGTCTGGGCTGCGAAGTTCCATTAAAAACAAAAACAAGGAGACGTCAAGAGGAGAGGAGACACAGGTAAGCTTTTTATATTACAGTCCTTGGTGTCATGTTTATATAAAAATATGGATAGTTTATAGTGACAACTTTAACTATCCATTTAGATTTTAAACTTCAAGCCTAAACATGAAGTGGGCAGAATGTTTTGATATACTGTTATAACATCAGTTAAATCCCAAACATTTAGTACTGCTATCTTTGTAAAATTAACTGAGCAGCAATCTAATCACAACGAGGCAACAGCTAGGATGTTTTGAATCAGACGAGTCATTAGCCTACCTTCCATAAATCGCCGCTGCATGACTTCCCCTGGAGCCGCAGCATCAGAGCACTCCGGTCATCTCGGTGGAGCCGGTTGATGTAGTCAGGATCCAGCAGAGTGAACGTCGGACTTGCTTTGGCTTGAACGGACATCAGCCTCCATGAACACCAGGTCATCCATGTTCATATTTATTAACACCGAGCCAACACCGACAGTTTATAATTTCTGTCAAACTAATGTTATTTGGCTGAGGGAAGCGCTGAAACGGAAGTGCTGCACAAAAAAACGGAAGTTGGACCCATAGTTACTTCCGCCTTCGAAAATAAGGTGGATAGCAGCATTACTACAGAGGTAGCTCAGGGTAACCTAAGCCGCTCAAACTATAAGCTTAATCAAAACGGAAAGTTTTAAGCATAGTCTTAAAAGTAGACAGGGTGTCTGTCTCATGTACCAAACTGGGAGTTGGTTCCACAGGAGAGTAGCCTGATAAAAGATCTGCCTCCCATTCTACTTTTAGACACTCTAGGAATCACCAGTAGACCTGCAGTCTGAGAGCGAAGTGCCCTGTTAACGGGGAGATTTTCTCTCCAGTGTCGTTTCATGCATGCTCAGTATGAAGGATTGCTGGAAAGCCATCAACAATGCAAATTACTGTCCACTGTGGCTGTTAGAAATATGTGAATGTAATAATTTTCTTTTTATTTAGTTACAGGCATTTAGTCTGTTTTAAAGAGGTGGCTTACAGGAATGTTCTATTGTTTTAACTTCACACAGGAAGAATAGATGCTTCTCCCAGACGAGGAATGTCTTGCTGTAAATGTTAATCCTAGACGTCTTTGTATGCCAAACCCCATGTTGGAAACCCCCTTGTCCCTTCTTTTGTGTTTTAACCCCCATGTTGTGAACTCCTGAATCCTCCTGCCCCCTCCTTGATGTCTGACAATAAAGGAGAAAGACAAAGGTAGCTCGAGGCAAATGAGCCAGACTTTCAGGGAGCGCTGTTCTCCGTCTGACCCGTCTGCCCCCGCGCTGAAGGGAAGTCTAAACTTGTGTTTGGTTGGTTTTCATTCCAGGATAATAAGGGTTTATTTATCATAACCCTATCAGTGTCTCTACGCTCCTTCAGAAGGAGTGAATGCTGCTTGTCAAGACTCAATGCAATCTGTTGGGTTTCCTTACATAGGAAACTTTTTGACCAATTTTTCTATGTTTCTATCTATGTTTATTTTCATGTGTTTTTTCCCCAGTGTTTTTGTTGCTCAGCTTGTTGATCCTGTGGACCTGCTCTCGCCCTGCCCTTGCTAGTTGGTTTAACTAATCCTTGTATGCACCGCCTGGTTAACGTTACTTCTGGGGATTCTGTGTCCCATTCTGCCCTCAATGGGGACACATCAGCATCATCTGTTCAAGTCAGCCTCTGCTTGCATCAGCTGTTCAAGTCAGCCTCTGCCTTCATGACCTGTTAACATCTGCCTCTGCCTGCATCATCTGGAAAAATCTGTCCCTGTCTGCATCAGAATCAGAATCAAGTTTATTGCCAAGTAGGTTTGCACTTACAAGGAATTTGACTTGGTGTTGATGGTGCAGACAAAACAAAATAAAATAGAATATATATATATATATATATATATATATATATATATATATATATATATATATATATATATATACAGAAGCTATATACACACAGTAGACTGTGCGTTAATGTAACTGTTGAAGCCGTCTTGCTTCCCCGGGTCTGTTGAGTCGTGTGGAGGACTTAGTCTAAGAGTGCAACAAAACTCAGCCAGGAAACAGAAGTCAAGTTTCGCCTTTGCAAAGGGAGAGGAGATGCGCCAGCCAGCGTCTGCGAGCATCAACTCTGCCGTCTTCCTTGTGCAGGCTCTTTTTATTCACTTCAAAGGGGAGGGTCTCACAGAGTTACATGAGCGAATGACACACCGTTGCATCAGTTCTACACCTTAACACTACCTCTACCCTATATGGGGTTGCTTCTATGGAGTTGCTTCTTCGGCTGCCCGCTGCACTGGTTCTTCCGGACATCGCCTGCAAGCCGCGGACCACAACCCAAACCTTGTGCTACCAACAAAAGGTTGTGCAAGACAGAAACCGTCCCGCACATTCCACTTCCCTTACCAACAGGCGCGGTTTTGAAGCTTTCTGCCAGCTATCTTAAAAGCATATTAAAGCATATAAAAACATGTTAAACCTTCATAAAAGTGTAAGAAACGGATCAAAGTTAATATATTCTGTTAAAAGGCACCGCACCCCGTCTGCGGTGACACACCCCAAGTGGACCCAGCTCTTTTTACCCGTCAGGCGACCCCCACTTAAATATTACTTTGGATGTAGGACGCATAAAACAGACAAGTATACTTTTAGTTATATTTTATCTACTAAAGACAGAGAAACAGTACAGACACATCAGCACTGATGGGCTCTTGATCGACAAGAAGCCCTGACTGATCATTTCAGAAACATTATAAAGGAGTTTAGGTTAACACCCATAAAAGGCCGTACACATCCAAAATGCGTCATCCGTAGATAAACTGTGGCAACTCCGGGACGCTATCAGACAGATGAGTCATTTCCCTGTTGTCCGGTGTTATCCAAGTGTGGCAGGCAGTTCTGGGATAAACAGTTCGTTCCACTTGACCTTGTTGATATCGTAACAGACCCCCTGAATATGTGTCTAAATGGCACATCACCAAAGATGATCAACCAGTGGAACGACAGCTTCAAGGCTGTCCATCTCCACGATCAGCCGGTGATTCTGTCCAATCCAAGCACGTCAGCTTCCGGCTTCCAGAGTCCGTCTATCTGTGATCTCCATGGCAACCGATTGTGTAGCCCAGTCTCTGGGGTCACACAATCTTTGCTGGTGTGCCCGAATGGCACGTCATAAACAATACAGTCCAGTTGTCCGTTAGCCCCCCCTGTTGGTGTGCCCCAAAGGCACATCACAACGAAAACCGTTACAAGGAATCGGCCGGACAAACCTCAATGGAAACATCTTAGCATCAATCAGCATGAATTATTCGTAATTCAGCATTAATCACTCAAGACCACAGTCCAAGCATTTTATCTACAATTTAGGATTCAACTATTTGAGCTAGGCATGTTTTAGGTTCCTATGCGCACTTTATTTTAAATTTACTTTAGACTAGGCAAGCTAAGACTGTTCAGTAATCAAGCTCAAATTCGTCTACTCTACCTCCACCCCAAGAAAAATCCTACTTTGGTTCTCCACTCTCCATTCCCATGGACAAACATCCATCACTTTTAATCCTTACAAATCCAAGAGTACCAGTAGGGGGCATCACAGGGCGGGCTGGGCCTCCACAAGAAAAACACCACCTCGTCTAAGAAATGGTAAAAAAGTGATGCAGCCCAGTCAAGGGTAATCCCGATTTGGGCCAATCTGAGCGAGAAGACACCCCGTATTGAATCTAAAAATTAGCCTTACCGAGTGTTACGGCCAGTGGCCTTTTTGTCTGTTTTGTTTTTCTTTCCAATATGTTTGCAGGTGTAGTTGCATCTTTCTGCCAGCTGGTGCCACTGTGGAAACTTGCAGACCTCCTGAAGTCTCCTCCTCCTAGTTCACCTTCAGTCACTTCCTTCTGTCATCATCCTCATTCTGGATTGGACACTCGCCTGATTGCCTCACCAATCCGTGTGGAGCACTCCTTATTTAAACTCAGTTCTCCCATGCAATCAGGGCAGCTGTGTTTTAGAGCAGCTTGCCACACTGCCGGTTGTGTTTTGTTTGTTGTGTTGTGTTTTTGCTTTACTGTAACACTCGTTTAACCTGACTATTGAAGGCTGTGTCACTCGTCTGGCAATTTGCCGTGGCACTCGGTTTTAGCCTCTCAACTCCTGGTTGTGTTACTCGTCCCCTGTTTTCTGTGACACTTTGTTAACCTGTGTATTGAAGGCTGTGTCACTCGTCTGGCAATTTGCCGTGGCACTTGGTTTTAGCCTTTCAATTCCTGGTTGTGTTACTAGTTTCATGTTTTGGTTTTGTCTTGTGGTTTGTTTAGTGTTGATGCTGTTTCCAGCATCAACACCTTAGTTCTTGTGGCCTTAAGTCATATTTGGGTTTCTTTTGTCATTAGATCATGTCCTGTCCTTTTTGGTAGTGTACATATTGTTTCTATAGCCAACTTATCAATAAATTGTTACATTTTTTTCTCATACTCTTTTGTGTTGGCTTTTTATGTTACCTCCCCTGTACCCCTAGACCTTTGGGGTCGTAACATAAGTGGGGGCTCGTCCGGGAGCTGAATTACAACAATCCTTTGACTGCAATTTAAGTTGTTTCTGTTAAAGGTGCACCTGTGAAGTTTGCGCTATTGCTTTAAGATGGCTCAGTTTGACTTTGTTCAGTTTCTGGAACACCCCTCTCTTGAGCAGCTTACTAGCTGTCATAAAATTGACTTAGCCCAGATTGCTAGTCACTTTTCAATTTCTTATTCAAAGCAGATTGTCAAGAGGGAGTTAAGGGATCTGATTGTGCATAAGTTGGTTGAGTTGAACCTCATTCCTGCTTCTTCAACCGATCAACCAAGAGCTGCCGTACCTCCTGCAGTGTTATCTTCGGCTGGCCCCTCTGAAACGGTTGCAAAAGAACCTAAGTGGAAGACACCAGAGGTTGATCCTGAGGTGGTTGGTGGGATTAAGACTCCTGTCACACTTCCCCGGTTTGATCCCCTTTCGGTTTCTACTGGATCAGCTAGTTCCCAGCTGGATGCTCGTTTAAAGGTTCGTCTTGCCCGATTGAAAATGGAGGCCGAGGAGAAAGCACATCTCAGACAATTTCAACTTGAACTTAAACGGTTGGAAGTTGAAGCTGAGAAAGTTGAAGCAGACAAGGTTGTGAGGCTTCGTCAGTTGGAGCTTGAATCCCAAAGGTTCAATGTACCTTCAAGAACTGTGAGCCCCACTAATGGTTCTTGTGGGTCCCCTACAATCAGCCCCTTTGACATCACAAAATATGTGGCTTTAGTACCAGAGTTTCGAGAGACAGAAGTTGACTCTTATTTTTCTGCTTTTGAAAGAATAGCGCAAGCTTTGCAGTGGCCACCTGATGTTTGGTCCATACTCGTACAATGTAAAATAATTGGTAAAGCACAAGAGGTTGTAGCTGCCTTATCTTTTGAAGACACCGTAAAGTATGAGGTGGTTAAAGCTGCCATTTTGAGAGCCTATGAGCTTGTTCCTGAGGCTTACCGGCAAAAATTTAGGTCTCTTAAAATGCGTCCCACTCAGACCTATGTAGAATTTGCCAGGGAGAAAGGGAGCCTCTTTGACAAGTGGTGTGCTTCTAATAGAGCAACAAGTTTTAGTTCTCTGAGAGAATTAATTTTGTTAGAGGAATTTAAAAACTGTCTGCCTGAGCGGGTCGTTGTGCATTTAAACGAACAAAAGGTAGACTCTTTGTCTTCTGCTGCTGTCTCTGCGGATGAATATGTACTTACACATAAGTCTTCTTTTCAGTTTATGGCCTCTAACTCTCTGTCTACTAATGTTGAAGATGGAGCTCAAGGGAGACCTCTCCAGGAAAGGAATGCTACTACTGTCACAAAACTGGTCATGTAATTGCTAACTGTTTAACTTTAAAACGAAAGGAACAAAGCTCTTTTCAAACCTAATCTTTTGGTTTGAATTTTAGGAGGGGAGGTGTTACGGCCAGTGGCCTTTTTGTCTGTTTTGTTTTTCTTTCCAATATGTTTGCAGGTGTAGTTGCATCTTTCTGCCAGCTGGTGCCACTGTGGAAACTTGCAGACCTCCTGAAGTCTCCTCCTCCTAGTTCACCTTCAGTCATTTCCTTCTGTCATCATCCTCATTCTGGATTGGACACTCGCCTGATTGCCTCACCAATCCGTGTGGAGCACTCCTTATTTAAACTCAGTTCTCCCATGCAATCAGGGCAGCTGTGTTTTAGAGCAGCTTGCCACACTGCCGGTTGTGTTTTGTTTGTTGTGATGTGTTTTTGCTTTACTGTAACACTCGTTTAACCTGACTATTGAAGGCTGTGTCACTCGTCTGGCAATTTGCCGTGGCACTCGGTTTTAGCCTCTCAACTCCTGGTTGTGTTACTCGTCCCCTGTTTTCTGTGACACTTTGTTAACCTGTGTATTGAAGGCTGTGTCACTCGTCTGGCAATTTGCCGTGGCACTCGGTTTTAGCCTTTCAATTCCTGGTTGTGTTACTAGTTTCATGTTTTGGTTTTGTCTTGTGGTTTGTTTAGTGTTGATGCTGTTTCCAGCATCAACACCTTAGTTCTTGTGGCCTTAAGTCATATTTGGGTTTCTTTTGTCATTAGATCATGTCCTGTCCTTTTTGGTAGTGTACATATTGTTTCTATAGCCAACTTATCAATAAATTGTTACATTTTTTCTCATACTCTTTTGTGTTGGCTTTTTATGTTACCTCCCCTGTACCCCTAGACCTTTGGGGTCGTAACACCGAGTAATTTATGGATCTGTGGTACCCATCAGATCCTGGTTCTCTATATAACAAAGCAAAAAGATTGCAAGAACTGTAGATCTTGGTGTGTGTGTCTGTAACAGAGAGTTTTCATTCTTAATCATAAAACCATAACGATCAACTTAATGCAACATCACAGTATAAAAATCATAACACGTAAAATCAAACATGATGATGTAAGTCAGTGGAAAAGAGAAAAATAAAAACATTCGTGAAATAAAAAGAGTCCATACGTCAATAACGCAACTAAAAAACCGTCAGGCCATTCTGAGCACGTGGCAGACATGAATCTATTTGCGCATAAGTGGTCAGGTCAGGGCTCTCAGGCAGCTGCTCCTTCGTTGCAAAACAAAAAAGAAAAAGAGAAGAAAAAAAAAATCACAGTTCTCTTGGCATGGTCCTCCCAAAACTTCTTAAGTCCTTTTCTTGTTCCTCAGCATGGACAAAACGATTTAGTTGGATGGTAATGAGTGTTCGGTCCTGGCTCGGGCAATAAGCATTTTATTCCCAGTAAAATGCTCTGTGAAGATGGTTGACAGACACCAGGCCTTGTTTACTGTTGAAGAACAGAAACAAGGTGTAATTAGTGTTCTTATCAAGACTCCCAATCTTGTGTCATTTACCTTCTTCAAACACTTTCACATCCCGTTCACAATTATTGTGCTCTTAGCTTAACATCCTTTACTGTAATCATTAGATCTTGCATTACTCTTATATTAAAGGAGAAATCTTTAAAGTTAATCTTTATCAGTAGCAGTTTTTCTCTGTAATTCTTAACCAAATTTCTCCCACGTGTCTCATCTTATAATGTCTGACAGTTGAAAGTTCTCTGCAACATAGACTTATCATCTTATTAGTTTCATGGCCACTGTGTCAATGTTCATCACAGTTCATTTAACACATTAAGTCACAACAAGTAATTGTATTAAACCTTTCAGAGACTTCTTGCTGAACCAGTCTTAAAATACTTCACCTTTTTCCAAAAACCCAAACAGAAAAACCCTTTAGTTTGTAAAAGAAAGCTCCACTATGTATATTTCCAGAATATTGTTGTGATGTTAATCAGAAGCAGCCCTATGTATCTTTTGTCTTATTTTGAAAAGCTCAGCTGAGAAAAAGGAAGTGTGTGCATGCCCCTAGCGCACACAAAGTCGTAATTGGCTGTCATTCAGGAAGTGGGTGTAGCCCAGGGCGGAGACAGGAAGTAGTTCTGTGAATAAGTTTCAGCTTGACGTGCATCAAACCAAAGGACTTCTAGTTGAATACGCCCTCCACCTAAAGCGAAGAGCAATTCTAACCCCATTAACCTTTTTATTTTTTCCTCATTTTCTGCTTGTTTTAACAGATAGCTTTTGTAAGCAACCCTGGTTGTATTTTATGTCACCCTGTTTGAATCGTGTTTGAAACAAACCTTTAAACTGTAGTACGCTGTAAAACGGTAATTCATTGTTTTTCTTTTAAAAACATCGCCCCCTGATCATGTAACTGCTCCATATTGCTCTAGATAGAATTTTTATGAGTCTTTAAACCTGTTTCAGTCATCTAACATTAGTTTAATTGATAATACACCCAAGCACAATCTTATCCCCATCTAATGCAACCTTTTAATAAATATCTTGTTCTCGGTTCTCATGTGTTTAGTTTACCCTTGAAAAACTTTAAGCAGACATTACTCCAAGTGATTTTCTTACATTTTCATTTATCCATTATTATTACCGCTGCTTTTTCTACGGTTTTTCCAAATTCAGGATCTGTGTTATGTTAACTTATATCACCAGTGATCCATGAATCCTTATATTATGTTTGCCCCGTGTCATGTCCCAGCAGATTAAAAATTCCCATTCTAGAATTTGCTTTTTTGCTTCATCAATCACTGTCTGTTGTGATTATTGAAGAAATTGTGCAGCTCCTTTGAAACCTCTTAAATATCGACCACCCATTGGTAAATGATCAGCATTAAGTTTTGCCCCTCTTCTAATTCTTTGTTTAGCCTTATTATCTGCATTTTAATCTGTGGATTATAGGAATTCTTTGTTTGAACACGTCTCTGTGTCCGTATTTGTTTAGGCCTTTGTAATTTTGTTCTTTTTGTTTTAAGTGTGAACCTGGTCAGGATAGAGAAAGTCCTCTCCGATGCTCCTTTTGGCAACCCCAGCAAACCCAAAAACAAAACCGCTCACAGTCAGTGTTAGGCTACAGGTAATCCCTATGGGAACACAACGTCGTCTCCTTGGTCCAACCTGGTTCCAAGCGCCTGGGCCATCGAAACACTCCACCACCTGCGACAAATCTCTGACATTTTCAAACCACAGCAGCTATTCCTGGGTGTCCCACACCCCCTGTCTGTGAAATGTCTCTCATCGTAAACCCAGGCTTTCAGTTAATCTCCTCTTAAGTGTCCCGCTTTAGAGCCCATTTACCCCAAGTTGCATATTGTTGAATCCCCATTTTCAAATGTTCTTTCTTTAAAAGTCCAAGAGTGTGTTCTAGGTGCGTTTCCTGAACGCCAATCTCTCCATGTCATGTTCGTGAAACCTTGTAGTTGAAATCCATCACCTGTGAAGCAAAGCAGTCATGCATAGTCCTGTTCAAGATGTTTTTAGCATAGCAGGAGTTCCGCTGTTGGGTGCCATTGCAGCTCTGATGTTCCTCAGAGCCAACCTTCATGCATTTGATATCATTTTCAAGCTCTTATCATCTTATCATCATCTTGTGTCCAGGAGTCGCTTCTGCTGTCCTGACCAGATTCCAAATGTCCAACCAATCTAATTGACCTCATTTCTTTTCTGTATGTATGCAAGAAGACGATCGTTAGATTATCCTGGTCAAGAACACCTCTGGATTAATAGTTGGCTAAACTCTGTTTATGTGTTTTTTCCCCTCTGGATGTTTTAACATCTAGTTAAAGGACAACTATAGTGCTATTTTACATTCGAACGGAGAGATGTTAAGTCTCCTTAGATCATTTAGGTAACTGCATACAACTCCAAACTATTTTCACTGGTGCTTTAATCCCTAATTTACCCATGTTATTTAGTAGAATAAGTCATTATTCTAATCTTGCAGTTTTATCCATTTAAATCCTTAACCTTTGTGGTGCTTTATTGATGTCTGCCGGAGTGGCAGATTTTACAGGCGTCCTAATTATTTGGTTCTTATTTGCGCCTCTGCTTACTTCAAGATACCCAGTAAATGTGGTGTTCACAATTTCTCCTTCGCTTCAACAGGTAGCTTAAAGATTCAGAGTTTATTCTGCTTATATTGAAAAATTAATTTGCTCACTTGTTTATTCATTGATTCGTCTATCCTATTAACTGTTGCTGTAATGTCTACTTCAACTTTTTCGCCCACTAGTTTTTTCTTGTTCATAATTATCGCTTTTCTTAAACAGCCCCTCTATGTATCCCACTCGTTGCTTTAATCACCAATATTCATAAGTTGTCTAACCTGTTTATGCTTAGCATAATTTCTTAAACTGCTCTATGCTTTCATTTTAGCGGTGTCACCTATTTCTTCTCGTGCATGATGTATTTTGCGAAGCTTGTTGTATCTTAAAGGTGCCTCTTTGAATCTTATTCAAACCCCTTGTGGGGTTAATAAACTCCAAAACATGTCTATATATGTATTAGATGATTTAAATAAAAACTTTGTAAAAGAAAATCCCTCATATAGCGGCTCCTATCTCATCTTTTTTTCCGGGCCAGAACCTGTCTCCCGACTGCATTTGACCTTCATATAGCTCGCTAATAACAGCTCTGACTTAAAACAATTAACATCCTAGGGGTTTAATAATAATCTTGATTGCTTTTAATCTGAAAGTTTTCTCTTAAGCGCATCCGCCAATGTCTTTGTTTCTAATGTATGTTGTGTTTTTTAATTGTGTACAGGAAAATCTGAAGTGAAATGCAGAAGGGGTGTCTGCCAACTCATCTTTGTTTAGTGTTGCTGTCCGTTGAGGGTTATCCGATGCCTCTGTCTTAGCCCCTGCCATTAGTTGTCCATTTTCAGTCCTCATGTTTGAGTTCAGCAGCACAACATCCTTGCAGGACCAGCATTGTCCATGAATCTTCTTTCTTCAATCGTTGTGTCTGAAACCACCAGGAATTCTGCCAGCATTTTGCCAATATGGAATTTTCCCAAAATCAAATTGTCTAATACAAGAATTGTCCATCTTCATCCGTAGTGTAGTGTACATAAGTTAAAAAGAAAAAATGAAGACAAAAAGTACGGTAAAACTGTCTCAACCAAAATCAACCACAGCGTTCCATCTAAAACTAAATATTCTCAAAGTTCTTCACCTTTACCCCAGATCTTGATCCCTTAAAGAATTTAACCAAGCAAAATATTTTACAGATAGTTCAACCTCTTTGTATAAGTCCAATCAAAAACAAAACAGATTTCTCTCAACCTTGTAGCATTACATTTCCCCATTAAACCTCTATGCAGCTTCTGTAAAAATTATTAATATTTGTCCAAAATCTGAATTAAAAAAAACTGGATTAGGCAGGAGTCAAGTACATCACCTTTTTTCTCCGTCCCCTGGACCACTGTGGCACCGTTTGGTACTAACTTGCATCTGAGAATGCCTAAGAAAAAGAGACTAAAATCTCTCTGTTAGCACATTCCAATTATATATATGACCAGGTTTCCTTGCAAGAAAAAGGCAGATAGCAGGATAGAAATGTTAATGTGAGTCAGTGGGAAGGTGAACAGTGGAAAGGGGAACATTAAAAATTTCTAAAGCCACCTTTCTCCGCTAGAAGGTCTCAATATCACCTGGCCTAAGTTCATTAAAACTTAGCATAATTTAGTCACATTTGTTTATCCTTGTATGTCCATTTTAGATCATGACTTCTTACCATACGACCTGAAAGAGCTCACTTTCCAGAGTCTTCTGTTGGAACAAAGGTGGCTTTACAGCTTCATCTCCCATCATCTGAAAGAAGTAACTCAGAGAAAAACAATTCTGTTAGTGTTTTAGGTGACAAAAGAAAACCTGGTCTTTTTAGTGTCTTGGTTCTTAACGTGATGTGTCTAAGTTCTTGGTTGGTCCAGGGGAGGTAGAAATCTCTTTCCTTTTCTTTTAGAATTTTGTATTAAAACATCTCCTTCTCTTAAATTATCTGTAGAATTACCTTGAATGTTGTCACTTTTTTCCGCTGGTGATGCAAAACTTAAAACAAATGAATCATTTAACAAAGAAATAACCAAAATACAGAAAGCAATAAAAACCCAAAAGTAAAATGTCTCCCGAGGAGCATAATCTGTGCGTTCCAATGCTAAATAGATTATTGTCTTATAACAGTCTGTTGACTTCTTTCTGGTCCTTTGACCATGTGTATTTACTGTTAATAATACTTTTATTTATACATAACTTCCCAAATCTCAAGTGGTCAAGGGTGAAACTCTAAAGCAATGATTTTCTCTTTTAGTTTTCTGAGCTTCTAGTGTTTCTCTATAAATGATAAGAGTTTTCCCCGTAAGTACATTGAGAAGACTGCCCAAAACAAACCGAGATTAGAATTAGAATTTAACCCTTCAGAAGCTCGCTTTTTATTTTATTTTTGCTGACATATTTTTTATGCCCCCCCAGGCCAGAACACACTGACCCAGCCTCGCCATAAACATTCAGATGTTTACATTATGTTTAGATTTGTTTATCATATCTTTTGTCCTGTTTCAGTTTAAACTGTCCCTCTGAGGTTCGCCTCAGCTCAGCATAACTAATAACATCAGATGATTTTGTAACTGATGACGCGTTTTATGTGGCCTTC
This sequence comes from Fundulus diaphanus, assembly GCA_037039145.1. Lineage (NCBI taxonomy): Eukaryota > Metazoa > Chordata > Actinopteri > Cyprinodontiformes > Fundulidae > Fundulus > Fundulus diaphanus. Next base: position 1,899,071 of record CM073135.1, read on the forward strand.
TGATATTTTGATGCTTCTCAAAATGCCCCCTTTGCTGATTCAAATTGTAAGTAAAAAGAAATAAACTAAATGAATAGAAAACCCTTAAAAAAGCAACGATATTTAGGTCCATACAGTTTTGTTCAAAGCCAAAAGCACAGTTTTTACATCTATTTAAATCAAAGATCATGTATATCTAAACTTCTTTCAAATGGACTGGTTTGTGATGAATCATGATTGTTATAAGCAATAAGATCTCAGTAATTTTATATTACTTTAGAGCTAAAACAAATGATGGGGTCACTGCCTAATTCTGTAGTGGAGTAAACCCAACAAGCTTTTATGTACAGCTTATTGCCAGTTCCAATTTTCTAACAAAGCTGAAATATTTCGTTCAAGGCATGTTAATCTCTCCGTGTATCAATTTAATTCGGCCTGGATATTTAATGTGGGAAAAAAAAAACTTTGTTATTGAAGTCTCTCTTTTTCCTTCTTTAGTTTTTAGTTAACATATTTCATGCTTAAAAATGTCATTTGAATTAGGGAGCTGCAGTTCTCCCAAAACAAATGAACATGAAACCATGATTTATAATTTGAACTGAATTAGTTCACCCAGACGAACGTTTAGTTACATACGATACATACATACATACAGTTTCATAGAAACGATGACATTCAGACAAACAAACACACGCATGCCTGTTTTTTCACTATCTTACACAGATCTGTGTTTTCATATTTTTTAAAAACAACTCTTTGTCTCGCAGACACAGGGACGCTATCAGACAGATGAATCATTTCCCTGTTGTCCGGTGTTATCCAAGTGTGGCAGGCAGTTCTGGGATAAACAGTTCGTTCCACTTGACCTTGTTGATATCGTAACAGAGCCCCTGATGATGTGTCTAAATGGCACATCACCAAAGATGATCAACCAGTGGAACGACAGCTCCAAGGCTGTCGCAGAAGCTTGTTAGTTCTGAACGGGGGAAGAGGCAGTGTCCAGTGTCACGGGCGGCTCTTGGCCTTGTTCATAAGGCTGGTAGCGGATGGGAAGAAACTGTTCTTGTGGCGCGAGGTTGTGGTCCTGATGGACCGCAGCCTCCTGCCAGAGGGAAGTGTCTGAAATAGTCTGTGACTGGGGTGCGAGGGATCAGCCACAATCTTCCCTGCACGCCTCAGAGTCCTGGAGGCGTACAGGTCCTGGAGAGCTGGAAGATTTCAGCCAATCACCTTCTCTGCAGACCTGATGACACGCTGCAGTCTGCCCTTGTCCTTAGCGGGGGCACCAGCGTACCAGATGGTGATGGAGGAGGTGAGGATGGACTCAATGATGGAGGAGTAGAAGTGCACCATCATTGTCCTTGGCAGGTTGAATTTCTTCAGCTGCCTTCAGCAGGAAGTACATCCTCTGCTGGGCTTTCTTGGTGAGGGAGTTGATGTTCAGCTCCCACTTTAGGTACTGGGAGATGATAGTTCCCAGGAAGCGGAAAGACTCCACAGTGTCAATGGTGGAGTCACAGAGGGTGATGGGGGTAGCTGGGGCTGAGTTCTTCCTGAAGTCCGCAACCATCTCCACTGTTTTTACAGCGTTGAGCTCCAGGTTGTTCTCCCTGCACCAGGTCACCAGGTGGTCAGCCTCCCACATGTAGGCGGACTCGTCACCATCAGAGATAAGTCCGATTAACTCCGATGCCAGAGTTCCTATGCAGTTCCTATGCTTTCTGGCTGATGTTTTGGTCACTTTTGAATGCTGGCGGTGCTTTCACTCTAGTGGTAGCATGAGACAGAGTCTACAACCTACACGAGTGGCTCAGGTAGTGCAGCTCATCCAGGATGGCACATCAATGCGAGCTGTGGCAAGAAGGTTTGCTGTCTGTCAGCGTAGTGTCCAGAGCATGGAGGTGCTACCAGTAGACAGGCCAGTACATCAGAAGACGTGGAGGAGGCCGTAGGAGGGCAACAACCCTGCATCAGGACCACTACCTCTGCCTTTGTGCAAGGAGGAACAGGAGGAGCACTGCCAGAGTATGCTTACAGCCCAACACCGTGTAGGACGTTCGGCATTTGCCAAAGCCCAAGAAAACGCATTAGTTCCTTCTTTGTAGCTGGAACAGGAAACTGCTCTACCGCCTGAACCTTTGCTGCAACAGCACCTTGGCCAACCACATGACCTAAATAGGTAACAATCACCCTTCCAAACTCACATCTCACAACTCAAAGGGAACGGTTTCAAAACCTGATTGGGCTTGGCAATGAGCTGACAGACATGACATCTTAACATAAGACGAAACGTCCTTTTTAAGACGCGGCCAGAAAAAATGTGTCAGAATCCGGTCATACGGCTTACGTACACCAGAATGACCAGACTCATCATGAGCAACTTTTAACACTGTAGAGCGGAGTTTACTGGGTACCACTATTTGAAATACTGGCTCACCCACAATGTCAGCATGTGGTGACTATTTCCTCACCAACAACGAGTACCCACATGCACAGTCTGTTATTTCACTCAGCGGGCACACCTGATCGAAAAGATTCTTCAGAGAAACATCGGCCTGCTGCTCCGCCAATAACTCACTGCAAGACAGAGACATGGGAATACTGGACAAAGGCAAATTCATTTTTTTCACACATTTCTCCTCTTTCCCACTTTGAGCGCGCGCCATGGCCCGAGTAACTGCGCATGCGATAAATACATCTGCGAATTCCCTGTTATTCTCATCAGTCTGAGAAACGACTCGCTCAACAGGCTCCGACATAACCAATCCATCCAAAGGCACAGTATCCGCCCACAAACGCGTTCCAGCTAAACCGTTACCCAAAATCACAGAGACTCCGTCAATTGGCAAAGCAGGGCGCACAGCTAATTGTGCGACACCAGTAAATAGTTCGCACTTGAGAGAAACTTTATGTAATGGAACAAACATCACGTTTAGTCCCATTCCCCGAATCAGAACACAGGCACCTGTCTCAGACTCAGCCGAGAACGGCAACACGTCAGCTCTAATGAAAGAGTCACACGCCCCATTGTCTCTCAGAATCTTAACTCGAACCTTTTCCCCGCCATTTAGCAGTGACACATACCCCTCACCAATGAAAGGCAGTTTTGAGACACTTGCTTCAGAAGACCGAGCGTCTTTCGTGTCCATTGAAGGACTCCGTACCGGCGCAACCAAACCAACTCCTTTAGGAGCAGTTTGAAACTTTTTCGTTTCAACTTTGAGCTGATGACAATCTGCTTTAATATGTCCACGTCTATGATAATAATAACAAACCCGATCATCATCCCAAACATCCCGGACTTTTAAACTGTCTCGCCTCATCTGGCTTAGCGACACTACTCCGATCAATGCGGCTCACATTTCCCCCAAAAAATTGTTTGAAACCCACATGATCTGAATAATCCTTATGAGTCAGCACATAGTCGTCTGCCAACACTGCAGCCTCAGACACGTTCTTAGCTTTCTGCTTATTAATGACTTTGGACCACTCAGTTCCCAACTTCTGCTTCTCAAACTGAGAAGCATACAAGCTAAACAGCAAATACAGTGTAACGTGAAAGTCAATTGAAACGAGTGCACAACGAGCCCAAAGCAACCATGTCTCCACTATTCTTTACCCGCCTGCCACTACTCACCTGTCTAATTCCTAGCTCTTCACGTGGATCGACGGCGGGTTTATTAAGCACCAAACCAGTAAGAAATTAATCTTACGGATTGCCCCCGAGATCACTGCTTACACAGTGAACGCCAACCGCAAACCCCCACGACACTAACAAAACAACAAACAGGTGTGTTATAGCATAACACAGTGCTATTATCTGGGGCTGCTGCAGTTGTCTAAAGCGACAGCACCTCTAGTAGAAGACACAATCACTAAAACAGAACCAACATTGATGCACAAGCCCCAAAAACATTTCACTCACCTGTATATTGGACCACCCTACCAAACATGCCACTGCTGCACGCAACAAACAAGCTGGTTTAACAAAGCCGTGTCCAACCCACATCGGTGACATCACTGCTTACTCCTACAAACAGGACAAAGATGAATGAAACACGTTATGCACACAAACCAACAAATTTCCAAACTGTAGAAATTTTGTTTTTGGATGAGCCCCCATTTGTTACGGCCCGGCTCAGGTGGCCGCAACAAAAAATAGGGAGGACACGGCAACCAGAAACATTTTTAGCCCTTCAGAGGCATTTATTCAAAGTTACTGTCTAGGGAATAATGAGCAGCAGCCCAAAATATGTTTCTAGCATGTGCTCCCTCAGTCTGGTCCTTCCCCAGTCATGGACCCGGTTGGCCCCCACAGGTCTCTGTTCCCAACTCCCACAACGTGTCAAGCGATCTGCCGGCGCCGCCTCTGGATCCGACTGGGCCTGGGACTCGGTTGGGCCCTGGATCTTCTCTGGGCCTGTTTCTTGCCGTCTGCGCCTGCCTCTCCTCATGAGTGGAACGGCTCTCCTTAAATACAATCCAGTTGACCATGTAATCAGGGGCAATTCCCACAAAATTAGAATATTATGTAAGGGTTAAATTTTGAAGACACCCGGTGCCACAAACTAATCAGCTGATTAACTCAAAACACCTGCAAAGGGCTTTAAATGGTCTCTCAGTCCAGATTTGACAGCTGTCCAAAAGGCGACCATCGACACATTGCACAAGGAGGGAAAGACACAAAAGGTTATTGCTGAAGAGGCTGGCTGTTCTCAGAGCTCTGTGTCCAAACACATTAATAGAGAGGCAAAGGGAAGGAAAAACTGTGGTCAGAAAAAGTGTACAAGCGATAGGGATCACCGCGCCCTAGTCAAGATTGTGAAAAAAAAAACATTCAAAAATGTGGGGGAGATTCACAAGGAGTGGACAGCTGCTTGAGTCAGTGCTTCAAGATCCACCACCAAGAGACGCTTGAAAGACATGGGTTTCAACTGCCGCATACCTCGTGTCAAGCCACTATTGACCAAGAAACAGCGCGAAAAGCGTCTCACCTGGGCTAAGGAAAAAAAGAGCTGGACTGCTGCTGAGTGGTCCAAAGTCATGTTTTCTGACGAAAGCAAATTTTGCATTTCCTTTGGAAATCGAGGTCCCAGAGTCTGGAGGAAGACAGGAGAGGCACAGGATCCACGTTGCCTGAAGTCTAGTGTAAAGTTTCCACCATCAGTGATGGTTTGGGGTGCCATGTCATCTGCTGGTGTCGGTCCACTCTGTTTCCTGAGATCCAGGGTCAACGCAGCCGTCTACCAGCAAGTTTTAGAGCACTTCATGCTTCCTGCTGCTGACCTGCTCTATGGAGATGGAGATTTCAGGTTCCAACAGGACTTGGCGCCTGCACACAGCGCAAAATCTACCCGTGCCTGGTTTACGGACCATGGTATTTCTGTTCTAAATTGGCCAGCCAACTCCCCTGACCTTAGCCCCATAGAAAATCTGTGGGGTATTGTGAAAAGGAAGATGCAGAATGCCAGACCCAACAACGCAGAAGAGTTGAAGGCCACTATCAGAGCAACCTGGGCTCTCATAACACCTGAGCAGTGCCAGAAACTCATCGACTCCATGCCACGCCGCATTAATGCAGTAATTGAGGCAAAAGGAGCTCCAACCAAGTATTGAGTATTGTACATGCTCATATTTTTCATTTTCATACTTTTCAGTTGGCCAACATTTCTAAAAAATCCCTTTTTTGTATTAGCCTTAAGTAATATTCTAATTTTGTGACACGGAATTTTGGATTTTCATTTGTTGCCACTTCAAATCATCAAAATTAAATGAAATAAACATTTGAATGCATCAGTCTGTGTGCAATGAATAAATATAATGTACAAGTTACACCTTTTGAATGCAATTGCTGAAATAAATCAAGTTTTTCAAAATATTCTAATTTACTGGCTTTTACCTGTATATGTATGTGTGTGTGTGTGTATTCTGCCTGGCCAAAAAAATAAATCACCGCCTGGATTTAACAAACAATTAGGTGCGACCCTCCAATTGGATAATTACTGCATGGCCGATTATGTTTCAGCTGGCAACAAGTTATTTAACCTCAACTGTAGCAATGAGTTGCTTCTCATTTCTTAACCCATGTTGAATGACACATCCTGTGGTTTTGGAAATCATTGGCATGGATTAAGCAGAGAAAACATCTAAGATTGCAGAAACTCCCAAAATTGGGTTAAGACCTGTCCAATGCATTATTAAAAACTGAAAGGAAAGTGGGGACACCTCATCTTCGAGGAAAGAATGTGGCTTGAAGAAATATCCCCAATGATTGTGATCGGCGATCACTTAAACGTTTCAAATCAGATCCAAGAAAAACAACAGCTATGTTTAATAGTGAAAATAAGAGCATTTCTACACACACAATGCGAAGGGAACACAAGGGATTAGGACGGAACAGCTGTGTAGCCTTAAAAAAAACACTAATCAGGTAGGCTAACTGGAACAAAAGTGTTTGATTTGCTAAGGAGCATAAAGACTGGACTCTGGAGCAATGGAAGAAGGTCATTTGGTCTTTTCAGTCCAGATTTACCGTTCCAGAGTGATGGGCGCATCAGGGTAAGAAGAGAGGCAGGTGAAGTGATGCACTCATCATACCTAGTGTCTACTGTACAAGTCAGTGGGTGCAGTTGTGCCATCATGTTATGAGGAATTTCAGACTTTTACAGGCACCATGAACTGCCCCCGTCAGTAGGGTGCCGTTGCTATATAGCCAAACTTCCCACAGACAATCATTCTCATTTCCCGCTGTTTTGTTGGAACAGCATTGGGGGGAAACTCAGTCCCGTTGCTGCTGGAGCGGCAAAGGGGGGAACTCTCGTTGAACGGAGGACCTGACTGGGCTCGGAGAACTGCAGGCTGGATCGAAGCTAACTCTACAGTCTTACTTCTGTGTAACCAGATGCCGGAGTAAAGAATCCGTCTATGCCGAAACCAGCTTTGTGTTTTTTTTTCCAGCTGTTGCAGGAAGCTGACTCAAGATGGCGTGGAGCGGCCTCCCATCTGGAGCTGGCACAGGACCCATTTTCCCAAGCTGAGAGCAAAAGCTTAGCTGAAATCGCCCACTGCAACCGGGTCAAAGACTCGCATGAAGGACTTCGGAGCGGCCTGCCCCAACAGCCACGTTCGACTAGCCCATAGCCGCATGCCTGCTGCTGAGATAAGCAGTTTTCCCTCGGAGTACTTCAATTGCTTTCAACTTGATGCCCCCAAGGGAACCGAACTGACACAGAGGCACAGAGAGGTTTGGCAGAGAAATAAAAAGGGAAACTTAAATGGATTATTTAGAACAGTTTACTAAATGCGTTTTCACTGTGTTTTTAAACACGTGGAACTAACCGACATAGCTCCCGTTAGCATTCTGAAACCATGCCACACTGATGTAATTCGAGTGTGTTTTTACGGTTATAACAAACGTTAAACAGCATTCTATAGTGATGTTCTCTGGATGTTCATTTTATTTCTGTTAATAAATTCTTGAACTTGAAGAGAAGTTGTCACTCCTTTATTCTATATGTGTGCAGAGTTTGCTGTTAAGAGAACGCCAGTGCTTGAATCATTCCTTTCAATTATTGTCCCATTATCAACCATTGGGCTGATATTCACCTGATAATAGCTAACAGAGAGTTATTTATTATTTATTAAACACTAAATAACTTTAAACAGTATTGTCATGGTTTAGTTTGGATCCGGCTTTGGTTTACTATTATTCTCAGTATTTCCACCTTTGGCTTTTAGTTATATTTAGACTTTATTCATTGTTAGTTTTTAGTTCCTCCTTCCCTTCCAGTCAGCCTTCACTTCCCTCTCCTTGCAGTCAGTCACACCTGTTGGTAATTTATCAATCAGACACATTTCACCTGCTAACCTTCCTATTTAAGCCTCCCTCCGCCTCACTCTAGTGCTGGTCCATCATCGTTCTACATCCTCTCTATGCCTGTCAACCTGTGTACCTTTGGAACCCTGCCACTTTTGCTTCTCCTTTAAGCTGTGGACACGACCGTTTGCCTCTGTGAAGCTGTGGACACTGTGGCCTGTCTCTGGCTCTATGTGCTCTAGCTCTGGGCCGTCAGCTCCTGCCATCACCTACACCCCTGTTCCTGTGCAGACCTGCCTCCCCGGTCACGTCATCCACCACCCATCAATCCTTCAATAAAGACTCTTAATTTTAGTCCCGTGTGTTGTGGTTCTGGGTCCATCCGTAAACAAATCCTGACAAGTGTGTTATAGCATAACACAGTGCTATTATCTGGGGCTGCTGCAGTTGGTCAGGTTGAGGTTCAGGAACACTATCTGCTTAAAGAATAAGGTCGGCTGACTACCTGAATATACTGAATGACCAGGTTATTCCATCTATGGATTTTTCTTTCCCTGATGGCATCGGCATATTCCAAGATGACAATGCCAGGATTGATCAGGCTCAAATTGTGAAAGAGTGTTTCAGGGAGCATGAGACATCATTTTCACACATGAATTGGCCACCACAGAGTCCAGACCTTGACCCCATGGAAAAATCTTTGGGATGTCCCGGAGAACCCCTTGTGCAGCGGTCAGACTCTACCATCATCAATGCAAGATCTTGGTGGACAATTAATGCAACACTGGGTGGAAATAAATCTTAAGACATTGCAGAAGCTTATAAAAACAATGCCACATGCTGTAATCAAAGCTAAAGGCAGTCTAACCAATTATAAGAGTGTGCGACCTTTTGTTTGGTGACTTTTGCCCAGGCAGTGTATGCAGACATATATATATATATATATATATATATATATATATATATATATATATATGTATGTCATGGTTTAAGTTGTCTGGCTTCTTGTTATTTTGCAGTTCACCCAGCTCTCCCTCCCTCAGCTATTAGTCTCACCTGTCTGGACACTAATTAGTCTTCATTCCCGTCACCTGTCAGGCTCCCTTTATAAACTCACCTCAGTTGTTTCCTCGTCGCTGGCTCGTAGTGTTCGTTTCCTCTCCATCGTGCCTGTCTGCTCCAGTTCCCCCCCCCCGCCTTGGTTCCCGGCTCTTCAAGTTTGGTTTTTGTGTAGCTGCACTGCAGGCCTCTGTTCCTTTGTCCTGGTCTCTGGTTACGTTCCTGGTCCTGCAGCAGCCCAGCTCCCCTCTGTCTCGTGGACTCTGTACCTGCCAGCCGGCTCCTGCATCTTTCACCTCCGCCTGGTAACAAACTCTGGTTCCTCATGTCACCACCATCCTCCTGCAATAAACTCTCTTAATCCTACTCTGTGTGTGCGTGCTGTGTCCGGGTTCATCCTCGACAAAATCATGACTATATATATATATATATATATATATATATATATATATATATATATATATATATATATTAGGGCTGGGCAACAATTAAAATATTTAATCGCGATTAATCGCATAATTTGCAGCAGACCTTCAGAAAATAAAAGCATGTGAGCAACATGCGTTAACCCGCGTTAAAGTAAATATCGCCGTTAATAGTCTAATGAATTAACGCGAAATTAACGCGTTAACTTGCCCAGCCCTAATATATATATATATTACTAACATACAGTGTTGGGTAAGTTACTTTAAAAATGTAATCCGTTACAGTTACAAGTTACTTTGTTTAAAATGTAATTGTAGTGTAACTTTTTCGATTACTTTTAAAAAGTAATGTAACTAATTACTTTTGATTACTTTTTGATTACTTTAAGGTTTTAATGAGTATTGACCCATGTTCAACATTTAATTTTTGAGAACTGAATGTGAACCTTAAAAAAGCTGAAAGGGAACTGCAGACAGGCAATCACAGGATGTCCACAAGAAGAGATGCCAGCACCAGGCATGTAAGATTTTCTCAGACTCCTCTCATCGGGCCATACTCTTTTCTACGGTGGCCGGGAAGTGCAAAACAAAAATACAAAATCTGAAACACTTTTACAAATATTGAAACAAATTTACATTTCAGAAAGCAAATTTACAAAACACGAAACACTTTTACAAATCTCGAAACACATTACATTTCAGAAAACACATACAAAAGACGAAAATCAAACGGAAAGGGAGGGACTGTCTTCGAAGTTTACCCGGAAGTGATAACGGGAGCCTTCATGATGAACCAAGATGGACGCCAATCGAGTTGCGTTTTGGCCGTTTTTCGGCACACATATGAGCAGATTAACGTGTTTTTGTTTGTCGTGTGGTCGGTCCTTGGAGTTTTTAAATTTCACAGAACAGACGGAAGAACCAGATATGCTGCAGCAGTGCATACATTATGTTGATGAGGGTCACTCGTACGCTGTAATCGTAGACATGTCATGTTTACACGGTGTACACATCATGTTGAGACTGCGGTCAAGTGAGCCCTCACTTGTTTTTGTTGGTCACGTAAACACTGAGGATTACGGCAGTGACGGCTGACCCTAGTTTTCAAAATAAAAGCAACATTTTCGCGGTGTATCGATCAAGTGTTTTTACACATTTACATTATATTTTTTTATGCTTTGTGTCATTTTTTCTATTATTCTGGTCTGCTGGTGAAAATGGAAATATATACTTTGGTCACACTCTTTAGCCTCAAAACTACTCAAACAACTTATTTTTTTACAGGTGAATACTTTCACTTACAGATGCAGATGATCTCCAGAAGTCAATCTACATGATTTGGGATTTAAAAATAAAGGCATTTAAAAATCTCTACATTGACTCAATTTGATCTGTGTTGTTGTAAATGTTGCTACAGAATTGGACGTTTTATGTGAATACTATATCAGCATGACAATAGAAAACCTCCTGATGTCGCTCAACAAGTTTCAGCCAATTCTGATGTGGAATTTCAAAATAAGAGCCACTAGAAATCCGTATATATTAAGTAATTTTGACCAAAGTTGCTGTCACTACAGCAACTAAACGGTAGATACTCAATCAATGCTTCCACTTCAGCATGACAGTAGAACACCTGCAGATGTGATCTCTTGTTCATTGATGCTGCGGGGTCATTCAAGTTTGGCTAATATTCTGTCAGCGCACCACCTCTTCCTTTCTGTAAAGGTAAGTCTAATTCATAACAGTCTAATCTTTAATGGCAATTTGGACATATATCAGGAAAGCAAGTAGAAAAATAGTTTATAGTCGTCACTACAAACTATCCATGTTTTTATATAAATGTGACAGCAAGGACTGTAATATAAATAAAAGGTAACCAAGACTTTGTTTAAAGGTGCAGTTTGCCGTGGCCAAGGTCTGACCGGATTCTCCTGAACAGATGAGAAGCGCCATCCCCAAAAGGCTGAATGATGGATGTTTCCTGCACCACAAAGAATGAAATGGCCAACAAATATGCTATAAGTGAAATGTTAAAACTTAACAATGTTTTACCATTTTAAAAGTTAAATGTAATTACATTTAGTGTAAACAAATTGCATAAACTCAATAAATGAAAAACTGTATCTTCTTGCCAGTTTATGTACCTAAGATACACTTTTAGACATCCACTTGATCTAAATATGAATAAATGCAAATTACATAAGCATGTGAAATGGTTGCAAAATTTAATAATACACATGTTAGTTGGACACAATTTTTGTATAAGTAAACATTTAAATAGTCTGGAAATATGGATATACAATACTTAAAGTTATTAAAAATGAAAAGTAATTCCAAAATGTAAAACCTCAAGGTGCTAAAAAAAATAAATATTTAAAAGCAGAAATCCAAAACACATTCTTGTGTATTATAATTCCTCTGGTTTACAGTAAAATAACTAATCAGGATCTTTTTGACATGTAAACTTCTCTGCTTCCTCACATATGATTTCCCCTGCATGCTCACAGGAGCTGCACAGATTCTAAAGACTTGGTGTATTTTATAAACCAAGTTGATAGTTACAGTCTGGGAGATTATTGTGAAAACTTTGAGCCTCCTGATAAATCTTTCCACATGTATGTGGACATTTGCAATCTTCCTTGCTGCAGTTACATCCTCATCAGACAACTGCCCTCCTTTTATGAGTGGATGCTGGTAGAACAAGGTTAAATTGCCTCTCAAACAGCAGATCTCCGATGGTAAAGCCTCTGTCTGCCGTCACTTCATCGCCAAGACGAAGATACTCCACGAAGCCAGCGTGTTCCCTGCCACATACATTTTTCTTCTTCTCTTCTCCTAGGTGTGATCATCAGTGCCTGTAGTGTGAGCATATTTCTTCATAGGTGACTCTGATTATGGAGAGGTCTGGTCAGCCTCTGCATCACAGCAGCTGTCATCTGTCAAACACAAGACCACAATAAGTTTATTAAACAGCATAAAACATACCAACACCAAGCTAATAGAGCACCACCTGCATCATTACTCATTCAAATATTCATATCACACACGTTCCTTCCAGTTTTTACAAACAGCCTTTGTTAGTATCTGGGATGCCATTTGTAAGGTTACACAGTCAAAATCTAACAGCAATATTTTGGGTTCTTTACTGTGATTAGAGGATTAAAATGGGTTTTCATTTTTAAAGTCCGATTTTCAACATACATTTATACAGTTATATATTTGTAAATGTCACAGTTCCAAACTAAATATTTAATTACACAGCTAAATGTTCAGTTTGTAAACCACACATTTAATTTTCAGATTTAATATTTAACTACAAATTAAATGTTTAGTTTACAAACTAAACGTTTACTTTGGAGCTAAATATTAAGCTTGTTATTTAAATATTTAACTTGGAACTGTGACTTATAGATTTATGAATAACAAAAATATGAAAAACGAACCCTGCCTTTTATCTCTCATTGTATAACTTTACAAACGGAACCCCATAGCAGGGATGTAAAAATATGCAGATAATAATTTACAGAGGGAACAAAGCGAAAAGACGGCTGTCTTCATGTAGAAGCATATGTTTTATCAAGAGCGACACAAACTAAGGAATAAGAGTTAAAGATTGCTAACGTAAACATCCCTCAGCTTACCTGTGTCTCTCCTCTTTGTCTACTTGATTTAGTTTTTAATGGAACTTCGTAGCCCAGCCACTTTTCTGGCATCGTGGGTCTTCTGTCGGTCTTTTGTCCACAAAATGAAAACAAAAAACATACGGTCGCTTCGGTGGTTTCTTCAAATTTACACGTGTACACCGTGTAAACATGACATGTCTACGATTACAGCGTACGAGTGACCCTCATCAACATAATGTATGCACTGCTGCAGCATATCTGGTTCTTCCGTCTGTTCTGTGAAATTTAAAAACTCCAAGGACCGACTACACGACAAACAAAAACGCGTTAATCTGCTCATATGTGTGCCGACAAACGGCCAAAACGCAACTCGATTGGCGTCCATCTTGGTTCATCATGCAGGCTCCCGTTATCACTTCCAGGTAAACTTCGAAGACAGTCCCTCCCTTTCCGTTTGATTTTCGTCTTTTGTATGTGTTTTCTGAAATGTAAAAGTGTTTCGTGTTTTGTAAATTTGTTTTCTGAAATGTAAATTTGTTTCAATATTTGTAAAAGTGTTTCAGATTTTGTATTTTTGTTTTGCACTTCCCGGCCACCGTACTTTTCTGCTCCTCCCCCAGGCTCTACCATTTACGTAGTTTGCAGACTAACACAAGCAGGTTCAGAAACCACTTCTTTCCTACAGCGGTCACCTTATTGAACTCTTCCCAAAGACCAGTCTTTCCTTCCCCTCTATCCACAGTAAATGTGCAACTGCAGTAACATTTATCTTTGTTTAAATGAAAAATGAATATACGATCAAACTTAAATACACTAGGTGAGTTGTTTAGAATACAAGAAAATTTAACTTTGTTGTGACAGTTACTTATAAATCTAATGGAGAAGGCATCCGTTTAATGAAAAAGTTTCATGTGTTTGTGACGATTTTTAAGTTTAAAACAAGAAGGATGGATTTTTCGGCAACTCCTTGCCAAAAATTGCATCCCTTGCTATCTCAGAGGAATTGACACTTGTATGACTCTATTCCTGTATATCCATCAGTAGTTAAAGGACAAGAGTCAGCAAATGCAAATTCTGCCCTGTAAAACAATGACAGCACAATTGTTGCTGTATGATCTGAAGCCCCATTTGGAGCTTTTAAACAGGCTTTGAAAAACTTTGATAATTTGCTGCTGTAATATTATAGATTTTTTAGAATAAAAAGCTAGCAGATGTGCATAATCAAAAATAACAGAAATACAATTATAGAGCATTCAGTATTGTAAGAAAGCCCACACTGTTTCTGGATAAATACATTATTGTATGAGTTAAGTTCTGTTCCGTTTTCTGCCTTTTTCGTTGTAAAACTGAAATGTCCCATGCTCCTGAATGCACCATAGCTTTCCGACACTCACGAACGCAACACTGTGAACGCTGAGCTGTGTAGACGTGCGTTTGATTTTCCGCTTAAAACAAAGTTTTGCAGTTTCACAACACACGTCGGCTCTCACGGTTTATTGTTGTGTGTGAATAACAAGAGACTGCACGATTGCAAAGCGCCTTGTTGCATCTTTCTCTTCCTTAAAATGAAGCCAAACTTTGGATTGCTTTACCCGATGGGGCGCCTTTTTTTTTCTTTTCTAGACTTAAATTTCCATTGCTTGAAGGCTGTCATTTTTGATGCGCTGCTTGAGCTGAAATAAAACCGTGAAACGTCCGCTCGCTTGCTGTTCTTTCAGAAGGCTCCACCAGCACAGGATGGATCATCAGAGTGATAGAGACAAGGAGCCGTAGCGGGAAACGGCGATACAGGGCGCGAAGCAATAAAACTATCATTACATATTTCGCAAAGGTTTTTCTTTATATTTTTAAAAAAATTTAACTAAATTTGTAATTCTTAATATTTTCGGAAGTAACTGTAACTGTATTACATATTTTCTCATTGAAACTGTAACGAATTACAGTTACTCTTTTTTTGTAATTAAATCACGTAACGTCGTTACATGTAATCCGTTACTCCCCAACACTGCTAACACATATATGTGTGTGTGTGTGTGTGTGTGCTTGGGTATATGTTTTTTAAGGTATAATACCTACATTTGATTGCTTTTATTCACTTGTAGACCTTCACAGATGGTGCACTTTGAATAGACTTACACTTTTTTTGTTTTGGTAAAATTGACCAAAATTAGACTAAGAAATTTTGAGTTTTCGTTGACTAAAACTTTTCCATATGGAAATGACTAAATGTGGCAAAACTACCAAGCATTTTAGTCCTAAAGACTAAGACTAAAACTAAAATTGCTGACAAAAACAACGCTGATTTTATTTTCTCTAGTGTAGCAGGTAACATGCTGGGTGATGGTGGAGAGAATGCAGGACAGTAAGACATGAATAAGATATCCGAAGATCAGAAAAAGGGCCTGGGAATGCCGTGTTTGGAGTCATCTTGTCAAAGTGTGGATGAGATTACATAGAGGAGGAACATAGACCATTATGGTAATAATGTCTAAATTTCCACGTAAGGTGAAGTGGCCTCATGCCAACAACCAGCAGTTTGATGTCCCACTGTAGAGTGTCCCTTTGATAGATAAATGTCCAGAGCTTTACAACCATCGTCAGACCCCTTCTTCTCACCGCTCTCATTGGTTCTGTCTGCCCAGAGTAAATGAAAATGCCAGTGTTTGTGTGTGGCTGGAGTTTGCATGGTTAACCACATCTCAGTTAGCGTAACCAACCTGCAGTCTTGGTAGGATCTCCGTTGTTGAGTTATTGCTGCCTAGCATCCCCTTTGTCGACAAAGGATCTCACACTTCCTATGATGATAGACAGGATGACAGGTCTGTAACCTCGCGTGCGTCTGATGCCGGCATGGTTCCTGCCTTCTGACCTCGTGGGGAGCATCGGGTCTCTCTGTGGAAGGTGCCGCAGTGAAGCTACCAAGCGTTAACAGCTGATCTCAGGCATAAGTGTTGCCACTCACACGGTCTCTGAACACAAATGCAGTAAAAAGGAGAATAAAAACTAAGTTTTCCACAAAACAGTCAGCTCCAGTGTTGAATTTTACACCTTTCTGAACCCGAAAATGTACCATGCCATACCATCCTATCAGTGGGAAGAGTCAAATCAGGCATTTTCACATTACCTTCTATCAAAAACCTCAGTGATCTTCATTGTTGACAGGCATAATGTACATTTTTAAATTAGTCACTTTTACCTATAGTTACCCCACTGTTACTTGATTAGCACAGACAGATAAAGTAGTTGCAGTCAGACTGATATTTTAAAGCTTTTGTTCCTGTTATGATAATTTTCTGCTTACAATTTATGAAAAATATGACTTAAAATCAGAATATATATGAGACCAATAAAAATAAAACCTAATACAGAATTGTGGGCTTATCTAAAAGTAGGTTTAATACCTGCTTAAAGGTTATGCTTCAAAAGGTGCTTTTAATCTGACAAACAAGCCAAGTCAAATGTCATGTTATAATTTATTGACATTTATATGACTGTATAAGATCTGTGGATGCTTTTAAAAACCAGTTGCCAACCATTCCAGCAAGCTTTTAAGTTGTGATTTTATTGTGCTTGTCTATACTTCTTTTATTCTGTGTATAAGATAAATGGGAGATGTCATCCAGCACATTGTGACTTTGTGTCTGTGAAAAGTGCTTTATGTATAAACTTCACCTACTTACCAATGTTATTACTATGATGTTTACAGTATTTTTGACACTTATTTTTCACTCCATTCATCATCACATACCTCTCAACGATACCAGTTCAGTATGATACAGTATGTCTTGTTAATTGTATTATATTTGCTTTTAATTTTTTAAAACAGGTCGATGTGAATAATGGGAGTTTGTGTCTCAGTGATGTTACATTTGTAGAAATGTTTTACACTCTTATAAGCAAGAACTTGAATTATCTTACATAATTAAAAAATATACATATTCTTGGAATGGTAGCAATAATCTAAAAAAATATATATAAATTGAAAAATGTTTTTATCAAGAAGAACTAAAAAGGAAAAAAAGCTGCAGTAGGGAGTTCTGAGAACACCACGGACTCAGCCTCTTCTTTCTCACTAAACTGAAAAAAGACTGGACTTTCTACTCAGCTGCTAATAAACTTACATAGAGCTACAATCGAAAACATTCCGAGTCTCAGAGTGACAGTGTTGCACGGCACATGAGAGGAAGAATTCAGCACAGGTGTTTGTGGGATGCCACTTACAAGATTTAGACACGGCTCAAGCTGCATGAGTCTAGAAAAGGGCTAGATGTATGGCAACAGATCCCACCCACCCGGACAATGCACCGTTTGTCCCTCTTCAATCAGGTAAACAATTTTTGTGTGATTTAAATCAAATAAAAAATTAAGACTTAAAAAAGGGCTGTCGCCCCCCTTGCTGACAGTCAATTAACCACCAGTGTTATAGTTTTTGGACTTCTCCTTTAATATCTGTCACTCCTCTGTCATCAGCCAGCAATCAGTTCAGTTTACTTCTCAGCCACCAGTCATTAACCAATCAGTTCGTTCCACTTTCAGTCACCACCCCTCCTTAGATCAGTTCTCACCTGTTACCCGTAATTAGTGTTTAACTCCGGTCACCTGTCTAGCCTTCTACTTATTTACCTGCCTCAGTCTACTCTTCGGTGCCAGATCATTACAAACCTCCTGTGAGTCATATTTAGCGTTTTTCTGTCTACCTGCCTGCCCGTGATCCGATCCATTGTCTGTCTTCTGTTTTTCTGAGTTTGCCTTTCCCCTGTCGGATGTGGATTGCCTGCCAGTTAACAGACCTGTTTCTACGCTCTGACTCTGCTCCCGGATTCTGCTCTGGACACTTCTGGTTTGACTTTGGACTGCTTTTGACTTCGGACTCTGATTACCCTTTTGCCATTCTGTCTGTCATCCCAGTTTCGATCAATGCCTGCTTTATTAATAAACTGTCTATTAACGTTCTCTGCTTACCTGGCTGAATTCTGGATCTTCCGTTTCTGATCATAACAACCAGCCCATTTCATAGTTTGTTACATGTTTACAAACATACTACTGGTTCCACATGTTCTTTATCTGATGAGAATTATCAACACTGTCTCTCACCTTCTAACGTCTATTTGCACACGTGTCTCAAGAAATGTTTGTTTGGACATCTATGCAAATTGCAAAGTTCTGTAACTTTAAGATTTAAATTTATTGCACAGTATTTTACAGTGTGCACGAGCGGTCCATTTGTAAATATTAATATTCACTCAATATACCAGTTACACTGACCACACAGAGGGACTGTATGTTAACACTACACTGATTAGGAACAGACTTCAGTACAGTTCTTTTGCAGCAGTATCAGGTAAATTAATTCGCTTAATTCTTACTATTCACTGTGACTGTACCAGTAGGTATTTTTTTATGTAGGCTTATCAGGCAATAATCTATATTTGCTTTTGCATACACTATCGTAGTCTCTTACTAACACTATCATACTCTTATTGTGTTCTGACTTCAACGTGTTCAGGACTTTTAAACTGCATCAAACAGTGATAGATAGCCATCAGAACTCAGACAGGCCCTGAACCATTAGATCATAATTAACATAAAATAATTGCTGAAAACCACAACCCAAAAGAAAAAGACAAAACCCAAACACCTAGAGATCATGACATATTCCCCAAATTGTGTCTGTTTTTTTGACACAGCTTAGCGCCTTCAGGTCTGAGTTAATGGTTCTCAACCAAAGCAAAGGGGGACTAACTCCTCTACATCAGGGGGCGAGTCTCTGCCTTGTGGCTTTCACACAAGCACAGATGAACCTTGTATTTCATTGTGGAGTTTCATAGACCACAGTACAGAAGAGCCAGCGCTTTTCTTAAGCTGAGCCCATGTTGTCAGCTGCAGCCGATCACTGCAATAAAGAGCAAACACAGGTGAGAAAACAAAGATTGAGAGTTTCATATATTTATTGTGCATTGGTATTGGTGATATATAACAAAACAATTCTCCCCATCAAATTCATTGGCACTTTAAAGGTGGCCTCTGAAATTACTGAATGTCCTACAGGTCTTCAGTTGGACAGTGGCTCTGGTCAAAATGAAGAATACATCTGGGTAACAGTCAACAAAATAAAGTCATTATTTTTGATTCACTTTGCATTAGTTCAAAGACACTGTAAGAGCAGCTGATCTGAAATTACTGACCCCTGCTTATGGGAAACATTCAGCCGCACAACTCTGCTGACAAATTAAATGTGCGATGATTGACAAGAAGCTGACACGTACCATGTCTGCACCTCAGACCAGAAGCAGGTCAAAATGCTGCACTGTTTTATTTTAAATATTTTATATCAAAATTTAAAAAAACTGTGTACACAAGCAATATTCCACATTAGTGTTACAGGTGAGAAAAGAGGCCCGTACTTGAAGACGAAGAAAAAGCAATATAAGCGGGGGAAAAAAAGTAAAAAAAAAATCATCTAGTCAAATGTCAAATTAAATGCATTTCAAGAAACTTCTGCCATGCTGTGCTAAAGCTTCTTTCTGTAAACAGAACACTGAGGACACACTGCGTGAACACACTTTCTGACCATTAAAATATGAAAATAGAGTGTGTGGCAAGAGTCAGAAATGCTGCAGGTAGCTGGTTTGTCAGACATAATGTAACTCGGCTGTTTGTAGTCCTCTGGCTCACTTCCTTCAGAGTATCTTCAAGAGAGAACTTAAGCCTTGCCCATCTGTTCAGCTTCATCAATAAAAAGTACAAACTCCACCTATGAAACTAAAAAAAATATGCATTTATGTTTTTCTATGATACTAAATGTTCTGAAGCAGAAGCTAACTGAAATGGCTGAGTAGAAACTTTGGGAGGCTAGTAGAAAATTTATATGTGCTATAGTCTGAACAGAAAAGGAAAAACTGGAGGTGGAGGCTTGGAGCTGTGTCCTCTGGCTTGGGTTCAGTTTAGACTCTCCTGCACTACTGTTTCCTGTTTAACAGCGTCATCTTCCTGTGGCTGCTCTTCTTCCTCCTCCTGCAAAGACATCATAACACCGATTTGGTCATTCTGAGACACAGTTCTGTGGCATTAACCCAACAATTTATAATATGATTAACAGTCATATTTAAAAAAAAAAATCTTATGTTCTAAGGAGGCTGGCTTTTCAGACTAACAGTACCATTTGAAACTAACAACCTTTAAGCAGGTATTAAACATACTTTTTCATTAAGTCCACATTTCTGTATACATTTTTTTTTGTTGGTCTGGTGTAATATGCTAATTCTAAATGTCATGTTTTCATTAGCTGTAAGTGGAAAATTATTATATATACAGAAAACAAGGCCTGGAACTATCAGTCTGTATCATGTGTTTCACTTATTGAATTGAACTACTGAAATAAACTTTAAATCATTTTCTAACTTACTGAATATGACTACATAAAAACTTTTATTTAAGACATGCACAATGGAGAATATTAAAAAAATTGTGACATGGAAAAGCAAGTTAGGAATAATTTACACTCAGATTTATTGTATTTCTGCAGCAAAGCAAAAGTTTGCTCATTAGCTTTACCTTAGTTCATGTTACCCTGAATTCACTTAGTATCCTAGCTGCCACTTTTCCAACACAGTGTGGTTCCAGCTAGGTTGATTTTCCACATTATTTAATTTTCAGGCTGCAGTTACCAGTGCATAACACAATAGTCACTCAAGAAAAAAACTAAACAAACAGTGATAGTTAAATCTCTGAAAAATGTTTTCTGCGAGCAAAAAAAAAAAGTTTTAAGACTCGTCATACCCTACCAGGAAAAATCCAGTCTGTAATTCTTCACAGTAATGAATGACTGTTGCAAAAATTCTAGTTTAAAAAAACAGCATTGTTACTCTGATGTGAGGTGTGTCCTTTTCTCTTGACATCTGTCATCAGAATACTGCATATTGGTGACCTATACAGCAGTTTAATTTCAGTTTAGTTTATCTATGCAGCACCGAATGAGAACAAACCGTGCCGTAAAGCACTAGACTTTGTAATGCCTTGAGATGACATTTGTTGTGAATTGGCGCTATATAAATAAAATTTAATTGATTTTGAACTTGAATTCAATTCAATTTAGTTTTATTTATATAGCGGCAATTCATGATACATGTCATCTCAAGGCACTTTACAAATTCAAATTCAATCAAATCATACAGATTGGTCAATAAGTTTCCTATCTATGGGAACCCAGTAGATTGCATCGTGTCTTGACAAATAACATTCACTCCTCATGAAAGAGCGTAGAGCCACATTGGACAGTTGCCTGCATTGTCCATGGTTTTGCAGCAATCCCCCCTACTGAGCATGCATGAAGCGACAGTGGAGAGGAAAACTCCCCTTTAACAGGGAGGAAAACCTCCAGCAGAACCAGGCTCAGTGTGAACAGTCATCTGCCTCGACCGGGTTAGAGGACATGATAATCTGTCAGAAAAATGTTGTATGCAACATTACTGGTGTAAAAATTTAAAAAATGTTAAACGTGATTATGTACCTTTAATAATGACCACTACAGGAGATTCTTCCAGCTCTCAGCCACCACCATTTATGACTCATAAATAAACTAATTTTGTCTTGGGATTAATATTTTTTAATTGCACTGAACTTAAAACTTTAATTTTGAGAAATATAAATATCTTCAACTCTGCAAATATTTGGTTTTCCCACATCTTAAGTCCTAAAAAGTCACTTCATGTTATAGCTACATATGTGATTCATGAAAGAAGTTAAAACTTGAGTAACATATAGGTACTCAACTCATACTTTATCATGTTTTTTGTAAGTGGCTGCACATTATTTGGCACGTTCTCCTTACAACAATCTTTTTGTCATATATTTCTTGTAATAATCCATTAAAACAATATGGCCATGCATGTCGGTAGTATATACTCCCTATATGGTTATCTATCACTCAGTGAATTGTCCATTTGGCAAAAGTCTTCTGGTGTGTCAGAGAAATACATTTTACAATAAACTTATTAAAAAAAAAAAAAAGGACCAAATACAATTTATCTACGTCAGTATTATTTAGTGATTAGTTTTCAAGTAAATTACCTCACAATGATGTGCCTGGTTAGAGTAGCCAGATGACACTGTAATTGTAAATGTGAGTTTTAAATGCAACAAAGAATAATGTGAAATGGAGAGAGCAGGAGCCAGCTGATTTAGAAAAGCAGCCAAAGTGAAAGTGACAGAGCTGCAGTGGTGATTAAACAGCTCTGACAGATACAATTACCCCCCCTCCAGAGGTTAATAGACACATCTACACACCAGAATGTGTGATCACCAGGATAGGATCTGCAGCCCACGTTGCCCTATAAATCGCCCCCAGCAAGACGAGAGCAGACAATAGTTGGGGGCTAATTTTCTGTCAGTCAAGGAGGGCCTGACTCCCATGAGTATCTTTTTTCTACTAACACATTAAGACTCTTTTCTGAAATTCCATGTTTTATTAAATTATTCTAGCAAAACTGTGAATAAAAACTGTATAAAACTGCTTCCAATTAATATTACATGTCCCATAATGGTCTTTTTACTGTGTATCATCTATGTCCTCACTGATCTAAAGAAAATCTTATGTAGGAGAAGTTGTCATTTAACCTAACGGCCGATTATGAATAGGATTTCCACTAAAAGACTAAATAAATGTAGATTCTTATTAATGTAGAAAAAAGGCTTCTCCCAAATACTAATTCTTCATCTACCTTATCTTGGGATTCTTAAGGTTAAAGGGGTCAGTTTGTATTTTTTATTTTATAAGTTACTGGTGGCTATAGAGTGACTGTAGAGCTACACTGGTTATGGATACCAGCTGTATGGATCTGCTTGTATGTCCCCAAGCTTTCCAGGGCTTGTAGTTGTAGGAAAATCTTCCAGGTGGACTCATGGTCAGCTGGATCCACATGAGGCAGATTGATACAGCCGGCAGGTCCAACCGAGGTGAAGCGGTTGGAGAGCAACAAACTTAACAACAGTCTTTTTAAAGAAATCTTTAGACTGTAAATATGTAATAACAGAGCAGACAGGGAAAATTAAAGTTTTCAGTTTAAGACGTTTTAAATTACTAATGTCAACTAAAAGAAGGGAACCATCTGAGTAGCTCCTACCACTTAGAAGACTTTACTTTTTAACATGCTCACAGTGATATGACATCTTTCCATAACTGGTAACTTAAAAAGGGATTTCTTCTTTTCTGTCCTTCCACAATCTGTCCTCAATTCCAGTGGTTTTCCCTTTCAGTTACGCTTGGAGCTGCATGAAATTCATAAACAAATAAAGTGATTCCACATGACAGTGATTAAACAGAAATATTTGACTGATTTAGCTTATTTGGTTAACAATAACTACAGCTTCATCTGCTGTTCGGAGAGAAAAATGTCAGTCAAAGGTACAGAGATGCTGTGATGCTTGTTCTGCTGCACTGAAACCCATTTGGGCCAATTTAAACCAAAAGAGGCATGAAGGTGAACAAATCTACACCCAACCTTCAATCACTTTCTTAGGAGATGGCTACGAACTGCAGAGCACAGAGGTTCTTTATGAAGCAGGAAAACAGCTCTGATGGTGGGTTTTGTCAACACACGATTAACTGAAACAGGAAACCAAGCATGTCCTGATCTGAATGATCAATGAGTAAATACAATCACAGAAAATAGAATTATGAAAAGTAAAAATGGAATTTGAAAAATAATGAAACTGAATTCAGAAAACAATAAAACATATTTTATAGGGTCCTACTTATTTCTAAGTTGGCTTGAGATGACATTTATTGTGAACTGGGCCTATATAAAACAAATAAAATTATAGGATCAGTGAATTTTACCTTGGTCTTCTTTAATTTTGAAATTAAATACAGTTTAGCTACTTCAGGTTTTGAATGTCAATTATTTTTGCCTTAATATATGAACATAGGTAAATACATTATGGCAAACAAATAGATGCAGAAACACAGACACAAAACATTCTGTGGTGAACTTTTCATATCCAACTCACAGGAAGGCAGATATTTGTCCTTTCATTTTTTCACACACTCTGTCTTTTAGTTATTAAATATAATCATGTTGGATTGTTTTTGTTTTGGCCTGAAGATCAACTCAAATAACTCAAAGCAGAATTACCCAATGAAATCATGCAGACCATATAGCTGAGTTGCCCAATATATCACAAATATATATCATCATTCCAACATCTATTATCACAATATTGATATCGCAAAGGACTGCCTGCAATACAATGAATTTTGCTAACATATTCGATGATGATGAATTTTCACTTTGCATGATAAACAGAAGTTCCGCCTGTTAGCCAGAGTGCCGATCACTTGTTACCCATTGTCTTCCAGTACTGGCCCGACCTGTCCAGTTTTGGATGCTGGCCCACAGCAATAGTTGACTTAAAGCTATGGTTGGTAATCCGGTTCAGAAACACTTTTTGTTATACTAGGTAAAATTGTCCTTCCATCCTGAAAGTAGTCAATACATTATGTATTCAGAAAAAGGAGGCAAAAAAATTCTATCTCTGTGGGTGCTGCAGGCCTGTAGAAACTTTGACCAATCCCCGACGTTCGGTCCGAATGGCAGGGATTGGTCAGAGTTTTGGTCCTGACCTCACTCCCCTCTGTCTCTGTTAAGATATCAACTGGGTCAAGTGGAACGAACTGCTTAGCCCAGAACTGCCTGCCACACTTAAATAGCACCGGACACAAGGAGATGACTCAAACCTACCAGATAGCGTCCCGGAGGTGACTCAGTTTCTCTACTGATGACACAGTTTGGATGTGTACGGCCCCTGCATGGGTGTGAACCTAAACTCCTTTATAATGTTTGTGTGATGAGCAATCGGGGCGTCTTGCCGATCAAGAGCCCATCAGCGCTGATGTGCCTGTAACTGTTTCTCTGTCTTTAGTAGATAAAATATAACTTGAAGTATACTTTTCTGTTTCATGCGTCTTGCATCCAAGGTTATAAGTAAGTGGGGTTCGCCTGAAGGGTAAAACGGGCTGCGTCCACCGAGGGTGTTTCATCGCCGACAGGGTGCGGTAGATCTTAACATCCCTCATGTTATGGGGGAACTGCTTTACCTATTGGTTGTGCCACATGCCAATCATTCTGATGTGCCCAAGTAAAGCCAGCGTGCGTGCATGTTCCTTGTTAGTTTCCGCTTGCTGGCTGCGCATGCGCACTTCTAGTGTTTATGTATCTGTTAGCTTAGTGGTTAGCTTCGGTGTTAACCGTTCATTGTAACTCTGCTGCTCTCACCATATACTTTGAAAATGGCTGAGAGTCGCAAGAATCAAACCAAGTTTATGAGAAGAAGGGAAAGGCCTCAGTAGAAAGAAATAAGACTAGAGTGGATTTGGGAGATTCTTTCACGTGATCGTCCAGAGGAGCGCAAGAGCAGGTAAGATGGCTTCGTATGTGCAGTGATTCAAAAAGGGACTTGAGGAAACTTCCGGAAAAATCGCAGACTCTACCTTTAATCTTGTAGCAGACTATTAGACATCACTGACCTTGACACTACTTCCTTTCTTACCACCATTCATAATTCAGATAATAAACCAAATCAGCAGAGATTTATTTTGTTACTCAATATTCATTAGCTGTTAGAGATTCGACCCAGTTGCCATAACAATTTACAAACTTTAAAATGACAGGCGAGGACACAGCCTTTTCAACAGTTGATGGAGTAAAGCTGACCCCAATGTGGATCTAGGTGTACATGGGGTGGCTAAGGATCAGTGGTAAGAGAAGATGTCTGGGTATTGGTATAGGTTGGGAGTATGAGTCCAGTGTAGTCGTGTATAGGAGCTTGTGGCTCATACTGTAAAAGCACTATGAGTGGTCAGTACTAATGTACTAAATAAGACCACTTACATGATCACAAATCTTTAATTTAATGTTACAAGAATCTCATAATTGAACACATGTTGAGAGCCATTTAAAAAAACATGACCAGAGAGTCACAGGTGATCAATTAGGAGGGATACAAATAGTTAAGAAACGTAAATGGGGTAAAATTGACCCCAATCATCTGGAAAGTATTACTTTAAGTAAAAGTAAACATTTTTGGTCATAGCTAGTGGAAATATCCATTTGGAATTTAACAAAACATGTTATTTGTTGTATATGAACACTATATCTTGGAGAGTGTGTAACAAACTTATTAAAAGGCAGAACTAATCTGGAGACTTAGGTTAAAGTATTTTACTGACACATAGGCAAAGTCGGAGGTAAACAATGAAAAAAGCTTTTGTTTTATTTTGTTTAATTAGTAAATGGTACGAGGCATGATCACAGATGTTACCTCCAGTAGATGTTCAAGCAGGGAATCACAAGATTGCTTGAAACATCATAACACATTTTTTTCCAAACACAATAAGGTTAGTCCAGTTTAAGGTTCATAGGTAGATGAAGCAGATGAAGATGAGCCTAACAGTGTGTTGAGCCATCAAGCCATGAGGAAAAATCAGGCTGGGTTGTGAGCAAAAGCAGTTTGACACTCTCAGAGGCACCAAGGAACTGCCCCCATCAGCAGGGTGCCGTTGCTATAAAGCCAAGTTTCCCACAGACAAACATCCTCATTTCCCGCTGTTTCCTTGGAACAGCATTGGGGGGAACTCTCTTCGGAGGACCTGACTTGGCTCAGAGAACTGCCAGCTGAATCGAAGCTAAGTCTGCAGTCTAACTTCTGCGTAACCAGACGCCGGAGTAAAGAATCTGTCTATGCCGAAACCAGCTGTGTGTTTTTTCCCCCCAGCTGTTGCAGGAAGCTGACTCCAGACGTCGTGGAGCGGCCTCCCGCCTGCACCCGGCACAAGACCCATTTTCCTAAGCTGAGAGCAAAAGCTGAGCTAAAATCACCCGCTGCAACCGGGTCAAAGACTCAACTACAATCCGGAGCCGTCTGCTCCAACCACCACGTTTCGGCTAGGCCGTAGCCGCAGAGCTTCATGCTAGCGTTCGCCTTCACCTTGCTTCAACTGTTTCCAACTGGATGCCCAAAGTGAACCGAACTGACACAGAGGCACCGACAGGTTTGGCAGAGAAATTAACAGGGAAAGTTAAATGGTTTATTTTGAAGGTTTACTTAATGCGTTTTCACTGTGTTTTTAAAATACCTTACAGGATAGCTTACAGGATAGCTCCCACTAGCTTTTTTGAAACCATGCCATGCTGATGTAATTCGAGTATGCTTTTACGGTTATAACAAACGTTATCTCCATAAGGGTTTTATACATTGATGGTATATTGATGTTTGTGTTTTCCGGTCCTTAATGACCAAAATAAAGCCGAAGCTTTTGAAAATTAGCGCCGAATGTCCGCCAGCATAAATGGTATTAGCTTCCCGGATAACTTACAGCGTAAATACGGTTTGTTTCAAACATAATGTATGTTTCGTTTTGCTCCACCATCATTTGATAGTGCTATGAGTATTATTACTGCATTAACATGGAATATTAATGTTGAATTAATGGTATTTCTGTATAACTTTAGGATTAACCTATTTTAGCGACTGATCCCTACAGTGACCCCTAGCTTCCCGGAGGTATAACTGCATTAAGAAATCGAGCGTTCGAAAATTTACTGATTTTACTGAGAAAATCATTCTTTAAAATGTTATTTCATCAAATAATGTTTTGTTTAACTCAGGATTTGCTTTGTGAATGGGCTGAAACACATACCAAATGTTGTTCTGAATTAGTTAAGCTAATTTAACCTCATTCCATGTTCTTTAAGATGAACTTTGGTCCTTTAACTTAGATCTGCAATGAACCGGGATTCACTAAATTATTCTGATGATGATGATGATCAACCACTTTATTTTGTCTTTTGTTTCTTTTGTGTGTACATACAGTAGTTACTTAGCTTCTTTTTATCTTCTAGTTTCACTAGCCTAGAAGAGAGGATTTGTTGATTGAAATATAGTGTTAATTCAGACAAACAACATTCTATAGTGATGTTCTCTGGATGTTAATTTTATTTCTGTTAAGAAATTCTTGAACTTGAAGAGAAGTTGTCACTAATTTATTCTTTATTTATGTGTGCACAGTTTGCTGTTAAGAGAACGCCAGTGCTTGAATCATTCCTGTCAACTATTGTCCCAATATCAGCCTACAATATTACCTACAATATTAGGTATTGTCTGATATTCACCAGACAATACCTAACAGACAGAGAGTTATTTATTAAACATTAAATAACTTTACACAGTGTGTAATAGCACAACAAGAGCCCTTCCTTCTTTCTCCTAAAATTAAACTGGATGTATGCAGCTGCTGCTAGGGGTTGTAAGGCCATGTCTAGAAATAGTAAATTAGGGTTATAGTAAATGGTAAATCTCCACTTATTAAAAGAACCTTGCTGTTGCTTCTGAAATAGTCTTGATATGTGGTTGCCCTCAACAAAAATGTGCCATTTCTTCCTGAACTCTGGGTACTTTGTGGTGCTGATCCAAGGGGCTGATATAAATCTGTGCAGGGGATGACGCTTCATGAACTCCCCCATAGTATACACTTGTGCCATCTACCAAATCTCTCAGACAAGTCTGCCAATTTTCCAATTACCTATGGTGCCATTCATTATCAGAGGGCCAGTCAGTTCTTAAATGGGAAACAAGAGAGGAGGGGTAAGCCATGCTAACTACCTCATAAACCCAGAGAAGGGCCTCCCGTGCCTCCTTCTGTACTGATTTAGTGTGTGTCCCTGGGGGAAGAGTGACGGAGGTTTGGCTGGCCCCTGAGGGCCTTCGCTGGATTTCTCATGTGCTCTTTATCCTTGCCATTCCAACCCTTTAGCCACCTATCATTCCTGCCTGTGCCTGAGGAAAAGCAGGCGAGTGTCAGCGGTGCACTGCTTCACTGGTGCTGGTATTATCCTGCTGTCTGCCTGGCTACAGAATCCCCCCCGTCCCCGGCCGGGAATGAAGAGGCACACAGTCCTAATCTTTGTGTCTCTTCGAATCTCAGTAAAGCGGCAGCCTGAAAGAGAAACCACATCTGAAAATTGCATCCAAATAAAGCCCACTGTTTACCTATCTATACTTATGGTTAGGCTTTCATAGCGGCTCTGCAGAAATTGCCTCTGCAACATGCATATCTGAATGGTGCAAGAGATAGAGAAGATGAGCAATTAGATTTTAAATGCACCCATCACCAGCAAGTATGAAAAGGACTGCGTGTAGGAGTATACATGCTGTTCAAAGGCACATGATATACAACAAATCTTTACTCTGAAAGCGTTATTACAGCATATGAAAACAGCCACACTTTATTACCACAGACTCGGCACGTGAAGTTTCATGAACGCTGCACTTCTCATGCTAACTATGAACTATGGGGATTGATAATCATAAAAAGTCAAACCTTTTGCACCTGTTTTCTGAAGATTTCATTTCTGAAGATTTCATATTATAGCACATTTTAATTGACTGTAGATCTGTATCCAGTTTGGACCAGTTGACTCTTCTAGAATAGGACAGATTATGAGTAACCTTCTGCTGGTAGATCCCAGCATTTCACTGCAGTAGAAAATGACTAAAGCCACATAACATACACCGAAATTAATAGAACTCTACCCAATTTGGGTCAAGCTTAAGACAACTGGCCTCCACATTTGATCTTATAGAGCTCATGATGAATGTTGCAAGGTGTCAAAGTGTACCATGTTTTATTTTGTTACATAAGAACAAACTGTATTTGACAATCATGGTTTATAAAGTATAAAAAGCACACTTTCTATTGGTATTTATTTGTATCTGTATGTAGATTTATGACAATATTATTTTACCTTAGTATACTAACAATTTTTATTCTTATTAAGGCAAATGAAAAACTCTAAAGACTCACATAAATATAAACGAGTCTCTAAACAGAAGCGGTAGTTAAAATTAGGCTTCTCACAACTTGGTCTTCACGTTTTTTTTCTTTGGAATTTACTCTTTTTTTTTTAAAACAACCTGTGTAACCTTTGTAATCAAGGAGACTGTCATCACATCAGCGGGGGATAACAAATCCAGTGATTTTAAAGAGACCAGCCATAATTACTGGTCTAAAGCTTGTCATTCATTCTAAGTTTGATCCTCCTGTTCTGTGAACTGCTACGGCAGAGCTAAGGCACTGAGGTTTGCATCAGTAGCTCATAGTACAGAGATATGCTTTCCGGGATGAGGCGCGAGAGACGCTCCCTCTCTGAAGAGCCTGCAGCTGCTGATGGGCTGTGACATTGTGGGATATCTCCATCCCTCTGAGGAGATAAAGGAGAGGAGTGGAGCAGAGAGAGGAGGAGGGCAGGTTTGTTGTTTTTTCAGATTCCTATAGGCTGCCAGAGCCTCTGGCACCAACACATACATATATGATAATGAAATGCCACATCTTTTATTGGAGGTAGACATTTTAAAGGGCATGAGCAGAGCAGAGAGTTGTCCCTAGGCTCTAGGTGGCATCAAAGACCAGGAAAGCCTCAACCCGTGACGGTTGCTCCAGCACTGCTAACTGAAGCAGCCCAGAGCACACACAGCCCTGCAAATATTCAGAAACATGGATTAAAATACGGTAAAGGAATCACAATATATAACACAGAGTGTACCTCGGTAAGCCTCCCTGGCTTTATCATGCACGTACAGTCCTCAAAAGAATTAGCAGTTAATTAGAGAGACTTGCTTTCTTATCGTGTATTCTGCTTTCATTGTGTTTATTTGTGTCTGTGTCTTACGCAGCAAAATGTGCGTGCAGAAAATGCTGTGCTGTGTGGAACCCTCTAACCTACCTTTAGTTTGAGAGATCTGCACCAGAACCCCAAACTAAACAGGAGGATGAACTCTGAAGTACTGCTGATGTTCAGCGTTAATCCTAGTTTTAGCACGTTTTAAGAACAAACGGATCTTTAAAATGTTTATTTAGAATCTGTTAACTATGGATAAAAAAAGTCCTAATGTGTAGGATAATAATTATACTACTGTTTGTGCTATTCCAGTTAAATATTTACTAATGTTAACCAACGTTTGAAACAACTTCTGGAAAAGACAAACTAAAAATATTTAGGGAATATGGATAAAAGATCATAATTACACATTTTCATGTTTGTTATGAACGAATGATTTTAAATCTGTTTTTAAGATCTAAATCGTATTTTAATGAGCACGTGCAGAGCTCTACAATTAATATTAATTTTCAACATTAATTAAATTCCTATTTCAAAGCATTTAAAATATATATTATAGATTTTTTTTTCATATTATATATGATAATGAAAACATCCTTAGCGTTGGTAGCAAATATTGAATTGATTATCTTTATTTGCTAGAAGTCTCCCAACAAGCTTGATTCCCTCAGGCAGAAGTTATTTTAATTCAACCAAGGAGTTTGTTACAGAAAGCTTCCAAAAGATAAGGCAAGGGCGAGCATTCTTGAGGAAATTTTTTCATTTATTTAAATATATATTTTAACAAAAAATTAAAATAACTGAGACCCTTCTCAATAATCAATATAAAAACCTTTTATATTACATCAATCAGATCTTTTCTATACATGCTGAACAGATTTTTTTTCATTTTTTCTCAGGTATTTTGACATTTTATCTTTAGTAATGAGCGTCAAATTGAGGTTGAAAGGTTCCCTCGCCATCACCCTAACCTTAAGTTCCCTCTACATCTTCTCTATCAGAATCAAGTCAGGATAAGCAAACAGGATTTTATAAACAGGTTCTTTAAACATATTTTCTGGGCAATAAAATAGTATAGAGTAATTCATGGTGCAGTCACTATACAGGTAACATAAAACGTTATCATAGAAAGAATATGTTCGTAAAAACATCTGAGTTAAATGGCCTATCTGGAGAGTTATTTAATGCTTTATCAGGTAATAGTTTAGCGTGTCATTGTTTATTGGCATTTTATACCAAAACAGTCACAGAACAGAAAGAACTGGACTCAAGTTCTCTGTCATTCATTCATGTATTTGTTTTTTTCTTCTTCATTTTTCCAGAGTTTGTGAAATATCTATGAACTTTTACTAGGGCTGCAATGATTAGTCGACATTATCGACAATATTGACAATGAAAATTTCTTGACGCAAGATCTCCTGCGTTGACATGTCTTAAAAATATAGAAATATTGCTGTGGTCTCAAAGTTTCACTTTCAGTGGTAGTTTAAATCACATGCAGTTTACTAAGGCTGCAGCACAGGGAAGAATAGTGTCAGTTCTTTGGCAAGCAAAGAGCACCTCTATCACATGACCCTCTTGCATAGCTGCAGCTCCATGCAGAATTGGCCCAATTAAGAAGGCACTAAAGTTGGTATGGTTTTGTACATGTTATGCCATGTTCATGATGTGACAGACTGCATTTCCCACGATGCAATGTGGTCAAAATGGCCACCAACTCCCATCATGCAACACGGTCAAAATAGCCACCGACCCTGACAACCAGATAACGTTGCTATGATGAAAGGTATTTAACGCATCCACGCACTGCGTTCATTCTTCTTTTGGTGCCCCGCCAGACCGAGAAGGCACCCACAGCTGTTCACTCCGTGGGATTCAACCCCCACACGCCACGTGCTCGATTTTCTCGCTGGTCCGAGATTTACCGAAGCAACTTCATCCCTGCACTGCCGATGCAGGAGGTCGATTTTAAAAATTACTTTGAATCCACTTCGATCAAAGACTGAGAGCCGTTATCTCCCAGTGATCTTCGGACCACGCTTTCGTTTTGGCCAAACAAAGCACCCGAAGAGCCCAGAGACTTCGGGGATCCCCCTCTCTTCATTGTCTGACGGACCTGCGTTCGCAGAAGCGCTCCAGGAGGCCCGCGGATTTGGAGCTGGGATATCCCCGTGAGACAACACAAGTAAACGGGACTTTCCCCTTTTATTTCTCTTTTCACCCATAAGGTGATATATATTTCGTGCCTGGGCAGAAACCTATTTAGGATTTAGTTTAATGCTTAATTACTCCAAGACAGAGTTTGTTTTAACTGCTGGATATCTCTGATGTATGTGCATGCATTTTGCAAGTGATTTTGGCTGTGTTTTGGTTTGTGGTTCTTATAAGTGGCTCCGCCGAGAGCCGATTTCTCCATCTTTTTCCCTCTCTCTTTTCTCTCTCCTTATCAGTTCAATCTCTTCGTGACCCCTCTTCTAGTTCGCGCATTTTCTTTGAATTCCTCATTCAGGACCACCTCCCTAGTCAAGGCACACCCCACTAGCTGTGCGCTAAAGACGTCATTAGGACCTCCTCCTCGCGCACCACGCAAGGTCGTAGGTTGTGTGTCGTCATAGTCGCCATCTTGGGAAAGTGCAGCGTAGCTAAGCTGTTAGCTAGCTTGTTGGAAAACAGTGAAGCATTCATCCAGGTTCCCAGAGCTGTTTCGTCTTTCAATGCTGCTACGTCAAGTGCCGACGTCTTGAATGTGATGTTTAAACAACTGAGTTGAACTAAGATTTGCTACCTCTCGTTTTAATCCATTTTTGACTTGTTTATTTCATATATTTTTGCATGTTTATTTTAGTAGTGAGTAAAGTTTCCTAGATTGTTGAATTAGAATAATTACTGTAACAGGGACTTGCTTTTGGTTCAATAAATAACAACGTGTGGAATAATAAATGTTTGTTTATTTAGATCCAGAGTTTGCATGGTCTTTCAGGATATAGAGCTACCTCTTTTTGAGTTAACATCTGAGATTAATACAGAGACATTTACATTGGATTGGTGATAAAGGAGTAAGATTAAACTCTAATTGCAGTTATAATTTGAGTTATCAATGCTTGCTGGATAAATCTCATCGGTCAGAAACCGATCAGATCCCCTTGTTCCAGCATAAATGAGTTCATAACAGCTAATTAATAAATGCATTATTGGTATTAATCACTACAAGCTTATAGGCCTGGGATCACCACCATTTGAACCATATTTTGTTATAGATACCATTTGAGTTTGAATGACCTATTATTAAAATTATAATAGCAGATTATAATTAATAATAATAATCATATTCAAACAGTGTTCTGGCATAACATTACACTTTCTTTGATACAAAATTAACTTTTCGATTGACTTTAGTCGAGAGTGAGGCTGTGTAAAGCCAAAATATCTGCTTGGTTTACCAAAATACGGCTTGTTGTTAAATGCCCGTTATGTCCATTCTCGCTGCGTTTCAACCAGCTATAGACGAGTGGGTGATCAACCTCCTCAACTCCGGAGTAGGAGGCCTCTGGGGCAATTCAATCAGATGATATCTAACAGTTATTATTGGGTTTATTTCAGTGTTCATTCATCACTAAGAAGAATGGTTCAGATTAAAGTGAAGCTACATGACGGGATAGTTTTATTTAACATTAATGTCTGACTAGAGCGTTGGACTTTATTTGGAAATGAATAATTAGCTCATTTTTAATATTGATGCTGGGAATATTGTCTAGTTAAAGAGAACAAGACTGACTGGAAACAAGTTAAAATGCTCCCTCTTTTTTATTCTAGGCTATAATTTAAATATTTTTAAACATTAAGCAATGTTAAAGGCTTGAAGGTCAAAAGATTGTTTTAAAAACATTTTTATGGTAAAAAAATTCTACTTTGATAGGAATATTAAAAATGAACTAAGTCAGTTAAATTTAAAATTAATATTTTATGGAAGATAATTTCTCACTCTCAACCACATAAGATGTTAGGGTGTGAGCAGGCCTAACTATTGCACCAGCAGTCCCTTTGGTGGTAATCCAGACGTTCCGTCATATGAGTTTTGGAAGAAGTCTAGAGTGATGTCTGTGGTTGCAGTGTGCTGCTTGCCTTCGCCTCCCATCCCCACCCTTCTTGCAAAAGCCTGGAGATCTGGCCACTGTGGATGAAGTTTTACTGTGTGTTGAGGTAGGGAGGTGCATAGGTCCCTCTCCATCAGCAGCTCACTTGGCAAAAACCCGTGCTCCAGTGGAGTGGCTCTGTATGCCAGCAGTCCTCTGCTGTGATCCCTGTCTTTTTTCTACGAGTCTTTAATGGTGCAAACTGCCTGTTCTGCTTCTACACTGGCTTGAGGGTAATGTGGACTACTTGTGATGTACAGGGGTTGGACAATGAAACTGAAGCACCTGGTTTTAGGCCACAATAATTTATCAGTATGGTGTAGGGCCTCCTTTTGCGGCCAATACAGCGTCAATTCGTCTTGGGAATGACATATACAAGTCCTGCACAGTGGTCAGAGGGATTTTAAGCCATTCTTCTTGCAGGATAGTGGCCAGGTCACGACGTGATGCTGGTGGAGGAAAATGTTTCCTGACTCGCTCCTCCAAAACACCCCAAAGTGGCTCAATAATATTTAGATCTGGTGACTGTCCAGGCTATGGGAGATGTTCAACTTCACTTTCATGTTCATCAAACCAATCTTTCACCAGTCTTGCTGTGTGTATTGGTGCATTGTCATCCTGATACACAGCACCTCCTTCAGGATACAATGTTTGAACCATTGGATGCACATGGTCCTCCAGAATGGTTTGATATTCCTTGGCAGTGACGCGCCCATCTAGCACAAGTATTGGGGCCAAGGGAATGCCATGATATGGCAGCCCAAACCATCACTGATCATCACTCATTGAAACCGACGTTTGGCATCGGCACGAGTGACCAAAGGTTTGGCTATAGCAGCCCGGCCGTGGATATTGACCCTGTGGAGCTCCCGACGGACAGTTTTGGTGGAAACAGGAGAGTTGAGGTGCACATTTAATTCTGCCGTGATTTGGGGAGCCGTGGTTTTATGTTTTTTGGATACAATCTGGGTTAGCACCTGAACATCCCTTTCAGACAGCTTCCTCTTGCGTCCACAGTTAATCCTGTTGGATGTGGTTCGTCCTTCTTGGTGGTATGCTGACATTACCCTGGATACCGTGGCTATTGATACATCACAAAGACTTGCTGTCTTGGTCACAGATGCGCCAGCAAGACGTGCACCAACAATTTGTCCTCTTTTGAACTCTGGTATGTCACCCATAATGTTGTGTGCATTGCAATATTTTGAGCAAAACTGTGCTCTTACCCTGCTAATTGGACCTTCACACTCTGCTCTTATTGGTTCAATGTGGAATTAATGAAGATTGGCCACCAGGCTGGTCCAATTTAGCCATGAAACCTCCCACACTAAAATGAGAGGTGTTTCAGTATCATTGTCCAACCCCTGTATGTGAACTTTCAATTCAATTAAATTTGATTTATATAGAGCCAATTCATGAAACATGTCATCTGAAGGCACTTTCCAAAATCTATTTCAATCAGATTATAGAGATTGAATCAGATTATACAGATTGGCAAAGGAAAATTCCTATCTAAGGAAACCCAGTTGATTACATCAAGTCTTGACAAGTAGCATTCACTCCTCCTGAAGGAGCGTAGAGCCACAGGGAGAGTCGTCTGCATTGCCCATGGCTTTGCAGCAATCCCTCATACTGAGCAAGCATGAAGCGACAGTGGAAAGAAAAACTCCCCTTTTACGGGAAAGAAAAACCTCCAGCAGAACCAGGATCAGTGTAATGGCAGATCATCTGTCATTACCATACCATATAACATAGAAAGGATTCCTAGATCAATGTGTGCTTCAATGTTTTTTTGTGTTTCTGCTCTGCCTTCTCTAACACCCCCCCCCCACCCCCCACCATCGCTTCATGCATCAACAGTGCAGATGACTGTCCACTGTGGCTCTACACAGGAGTGGTGAATGCTGCTTGCGAAGACTCGATGCAACCTGCTGGGTTTCCTTAGATAGGAAACCTTTTGACCAATCTGTCTGATTTGATTGAACTTGACTTTGTAAAGTGTCTTGAGATGATAAATAAAATTTATTTGATTTGAAAGTATTGAAAAAAAAAACTGAGATAATGACATCACCGGAAAGAGAAACTGTCCCTATGCAAAAAAATACTGTAAATACACCCTACATTCAAATATATTTAACGGAACATATCAAATGACACAGAAAATTCATGTAAGTGAAAAGACTTGATGTTTCTCAAAATGTGCTTAATTTTTCTGTTTAGACGCAGGTAAAAAGCACTTCATGACATGTCAAAATGCATGGCAAGAATCCGTGCAACAGCAGCTTAAGGGCAGTCATTTGAAGATGAAACAGTCAACAGGATTCTACAAACAGTTTTGATAGTTTTATTAGCAGACTGTGGAAAGTGCAAGACTCACCTCAATGCAAGAGAGGATGATTTATATCTTCTCTGACTTATTTCTAAAGGCAACAGGATTGGTTTCCATGTTTGTCCAGTTTTCAAGAGAAAGTCTATTTTTTCTAAACCAAGTACTGGTATTTTCCAGTCTGACTCTTTATATGGGTTACCACTTCTGAATTGTAACTAAAATCTGTAATTTTTTCCAAAAAACCAACAAACCCTACAGTGAAAATGCAGAAAGATGTTTCCTTGGCAACCAGTTGGAGGTGCAAATCTGCCCTTGCAATGGTTTTATGAAGCGGATAGCTGCACAAACTCAGATTTTCTACAATTGTTGGTTTTCTCTTTTGACATAAAAAATGCTTACAGGTCTGGACTACTGACCAAGATACAGTAATTTCATGTTTTACATCTTTTTTTTAAGCAATACCCAGTTGTGCACTTTCTGTTTTTGTCTTCTAACCATCTTAAAATATACATAATAATTACTCAACTTAACAATGCATGCACATTTTTCCGTGTTTCTGTTGTTTGTAGTTTCTCTGTGTAACAAAGATCTTGTTGCCATTCAAGGTATGACACCGTTTATATGGGTCATAAACAGCCACTTCATGAGTCTGTTCAGGCAGTGCATTACTCGCTACATTTACCTACCTCTGTCCCCAGCCCCATTCCGAACCTTTGCTCCTCAACCCCCACAAAGCAGTCACTAGAGAGAACATTTAAAGTTGATGACTGCTCATATTTGCAATTCCAGTTATATTTATTACAAAGGGCACTTTTTATTGTCCCCCTTTCCCCGCAAGAAACAAATCTCCATTTCAGTGAGGCATGACTGATACTTAGATGGTCTTACCAGGCGATGGCTAATTTAATCAGAGGTGGAATGCAAAAGCAAGTTTTCTTTAATCGCCTTGTCGGAGAACTACAAATACCCCTGAAAGGAATGTACAGGTGGAAAGAGGAGGGCTTCTCTATTTATAGTCTGAAGCCTTTTAATTACAGCAAAAAAACATGTAGCTCTAATAGTCCTGCTACTGAACTAAAGATGTCTGTCTGTTTTAGTTTTGTGTCTAAAAAGATCCGAGAACATTCTATTCTGAAGAAATTCACTCTGCGGTCAGGCTGTTTGTAAATCAGTGTCCGGACTTTGCTAAAGAAAAGACACCACATGCCTAACAGGATCAAAATAAAAGTGCCTGATAGAATATTCAGGTTTGTCTTGTTAGGAAATGTAGCATGGACTGAGGCACCTTGCATTAATTCAGTTGGCCATGAACGTAAGTATTTTAGAGTAAAATTTCAGATCATCTGTCGGCATGGGGGTTCCGAACCGAAAGGGCTGTGGGTCTATCCCCACCACGGCTCAGGGTTCTGCCGGGTAGCAGCGCCGTGCTGAGAGGTAGTGTGGAGAAAAGGTCGCTTCACAGCAGGCTGCTGTGATGACAGCAGCCTGCGTGATGAGTGAGGAGGAGAGAAGACATCCAGAGATCTCGGTGGGCTCTGCTTGAGCGCACAGAGCTTCTCTGGGCTCAGGGTGCTCAAATGGAGCAGCTTCACCTGACGTAACACCACCAGAGACTTCAGCGTGGGTAAAACGTCTGGCTGCCGCTGCGCAGAGTTTCCTCTGCTCCAACGGCGTGAGGAGTGAGGAAGAGGAGCTGCAGCGTCAGTGAGCTTCTCCGGTGTTGTGCGAAATTCAGTTTGTGTTTTGTGTTATTTTAAACGCCAAGATAATCGGTCTTTTTCCAGCTTTTGTCACTTAAGCCTGACAAATAAAAGTAAGCCACCAAACAGAGTATTCCAACACGTAGTGTGTATTTATGATTTTCCATTGCTGAAATAAGAGGATGGAAACTGGCTGATAGCAGGGCACACAAATTAAGACTTCCTGAAAAGACGAGAGTGTAGACTTCCTGGTAAATCCCGTTGTAATGTAAACAACAGCTGCTGATTAAACTGAATGTTACAACCATGACATGATTATATGAGTTATTTTACCGAGAAACCGATCAGAAGCGCCGTGAAACCCCGCCTCTCTGGCTGCAGCGCTCCCGACACAGAGGGGAACAGGTTTTCACAGGGGAACTGAATTTCGCACACCGGGACTTTTCGGGTTAGGAAATGTGTGTAAGGAGACATTATCCATGTTGGTATTTGACCAACCATAAGCCACACACTTTTTAGCCATGTTTGATCCGTCTAAAATCTAATTTTTTTATATTCCATTTGCATCGAGCATGCAGCTGTTACAAAGCTGCAGAGCTCTTTCAGTGACAGCTGCGGCATCCACTCAAAGGAGCACTACATGTCGTTCCTCCAAGCTACTGCTAGAGTTTTGAATCTCTGCTGCTCACAACTAACTCAATACGTGTTTACAACATAGTAATGGTTGCACGGGTTCTGATCTGATCAAGAATCATTCAACTGTCTCTCAGATGCTGTTGTCCATTTGCACCATTTCTAGCTTCTCTGGGAGTGTTTGTTTCTACAATCATGCGTATCGCAGTTTTCTCACATCGTACTGGAAAGCGGTTCCTGTCTTATATTTTAACTTGAACTTTAAATTTTTACCTGAACATGCCAAATTATTAATTAATAATTGCACAGTATATTTATCCCCTTTTGATAAGTTCTTTCTCTTCTGCTGCACAGCTTAACTTTAAAATTTGTTTTTTTCATTTTATTTACTTGTCTGTAAGTCTGGCGGATCCTGTCTTTGCCAGTGTCACACAAATTATTTCTATTCTAGTTTATAAAATGTAAATAAAAGTTATTTTGTTGGTTTCTTGGTTGAATGATAATAATTGTAAGTCTAAATCAGTCAAAGATTTGAATATTTTTGGGCTTAACTGCTGGTATTTCTGAGAAGAGCCTTGCTGATCAGTGCTTTGCATTCAGACCAGTCATAAGTTCTCTTCAAATAAAGAAAAAGAAACACCGACAACAAACTGTCCTTCTGTGCGTGCTTCCGTGTGCTTTTGAATGTGAAACTAAGTATAAATCCCCATCTGAAATTAATGTTCACTGTTCAGGGCTAAAGTTTCACATGTTGGAACTTTACCTCCTGCAGATTGTCCTTTTTAAATAAGATAGTTTTCATTATAGCTATAAAGAATCTAATACATTTGGTAGGAAACAAATTTACCATGTAAATCTTTATTAGGTAGTTACATATCTACTGGATGAACTGGCAAGACATCATGCCTGAGTTTTAGAATCTACAGTTATATTCAATAAATTTGAATATTATCAAAAAGTCAATTTGTTTCAGTAACCCAATTAACTAAGGGAGACATTATAAAAATGTATTACTCACTCGTTTTAAATGCATTATTTCTGTTAATAACAATGATTTTTGACTTAAACTTGAAGTTTAAGATTAGAGTATTATATCCAAGCAATAAAAAAATATATTTTAATACAGAAATAAAGGCTCAATGAAAGGTATGTTTAATACTTGCTTGAAGGTTGTTATTTTCAAATGGTACTTTTAATCTGACAAACCAGCCTCACTGGAACCCATATTCTAATTTGAACTTTAACAAAACCAAAGCAAGTTTCAATCGGGTTCTTTTTTTTTGTGCACATCTTTGGGTTGCATGAACTTGCCTAAGACAACCTAAAATGTAAAGAATGCAATAAAACATTCAGCTGTGGTGGGTTCATAAAAATGCTAAAGAGAAGATCATGATGAATATTTATAGAGGGAAAGAGTTGTTCCTGCTTGCAGAAGGCCATTGGAATAAAACAGGCTTTCAACCCACACAGCAGGAGTCGGGGACTTGTAGAGCTGTTACCCTAACGAAGGCTGTGCTGGCTGTTTCTCAGAGTCAGCTCAACGGTTTATAGTCAGAAAATACCAGGGAGTCTGACAAGTGGCCTTATGTACGTTCTCTGCTAAAAGGGTTATTAGAACAGAGCTAGGTTCAGAGAAATGGGCCACTTAAGCCACTGGGGATCCCAACAGCAATCACACACTTCAGTTTATTTCACAAACTAGGCCCTGAGAGGGGCATGAGCGTCTGTAGCGCCTAGTTAAAGTGATGGAGGTGACTCCCAGCCATTGATTTTTCTCTTTGCCTCCGGCATCCCGCAAGGCCACCTCTGTGCTCCCTCTGGGCTAAGTCTAGTTGGCCCTGCTCGCCTTTAAATCACATTAAACTGTAGTTACACTTTAGCTCTGTCTGCAAGACAAGCATCAATAATGCAGTTATCAAACTGTAATCCCCTCGTACATTTCAGCAAGCTTCAGCTGCTCGACTTTTTAAATGTACCCTTCCTCAAGGCATTAGGATTAAACTTGAACACGTAGGAGAAAATAGAGGACAAGAAATTCATATCAGCGATTTATCTTCATTTCATAAATGCACCAATGATACAGATTAAACCAATGAGACCGCTAATGAAAAATGGCTCATATGGAAAATAAAAACAGGTTAAAGGTTAGATTGCTCCTCTCCAAGACAAATACTTACAGGATGAAGAGCTGACAGAAAATTCTTTTCTTGTTCCCCCCTCTCTGAAGACCACAGAGCTGATGAGTAATGATGCCTATTTTTCTTTCAATTTACTCCATATAGTAAAGTCAGCCGACTGTGACACTTCATTACGGTAATTAGGCTAATTTAATTACAGTCTTTCACAGGTCAGGCAGGAAGCCACTGATTGATGGCACAGCCTGTGAATGCAGAATGCTTTACAGAAAAACCTTGCTTGAACACCTCAGTTACTGCACACTGGGCTCGTGAACGCTGCAGCCAATGTCAGCAAACATGAGTGGTAGCTGAGAAGAAGTGTTCAGAGACATAAACAGAGCTGAATACTCTGAGGTCAG
This sequence comes from Fundulus diaphanus, assembly GCA_037039145.1. Lineage (NCBI taxonomy): Eukaryota > Metazoa > Chordata > Actinopteri > Cyprinodontiformes > Fundulidae > Fundulus > Fundulus diaphanus. The sequence goes on from CM073135.1 coordinate 1,940,976, forward strand.
AATACAACTTCAAATATATATCGTTAACTGAGTAGGAGTTGGCCTGTGGCTGTGGTGGCAGTCAAGCAAATGAAACTTTTATGGACATTCATTTCAAAAGTTGCAAACCATTTGATAACAACAAGTCTGAGAGCAGCTTGAGTGGTGCATCCCACACAAGTTCACAGTTGAGCACTTTAAGCACTGTCTGAGCAACTTTAATAGCTTTTGGCATTTCAAACCTTTTATCAGAATCTCCTCTCTTGATTCACCATGAAGCCCAGCATGCCAGGCACTGCTGCAAGGGTATAAATAAAGCCTTAAACAAGAACCACTTGGCACGGCATCAAGCCTGAATTAAAGGCTATCTGTATATTATGGCCAGGCTGTCACTTTATTGCCGAAATCAATTTAGCAAGGCCCTGGAGCAGGAGGGATATGGCCTTGGTCAGAGTGAGGTTTATCTAAACAGAGCAGGCTGAGAGAAACACAGTGTCTATAATGAACTCCTGTGGATCCAATAAAGCCTTTTATTTTCCTTTTTGTCCAGCTGAAACATGCATGTGTGGTGGCAACATTCAGCTTCAGTTTCAGTTACACAAGAAACCAGCAATTCCTCTGTAATTACACCTGCCCACAGATACCTCAACAATTCCAGCATATCAGAAAGACAAATCACAATCAAAATCCTATTTCTTATTAAACTAGGCCTCACCGACCAAATCTTATTTATTGTGACCTTTAGAAGAAAATAAGAAAACCATCCTACAGAACAAAACAAACTATCTAAAATATGTTAAAATATAATCAACATAATATACTACAATACAATATAATAATACAATCTAAAATCACAAAGGGCAAATATTCCAAATAAACAAAAAACCTTTTTTCAAAGATAATTGAACATGACTGGGAAAAAGGCCATTTTGCTCCTCCTAAATTCAAGGTTCAACAATCAGCTGGAGCCTCCTTTCCTACAAACTAACTTCTCTTGCCGCCCTTTCTTTAAATATTGGTTGTTCATGGAGAGAAACTGAAGGTCTGGTCCTGGAGTAAACAATGTCAGTGTTTTGAAGATGATGTGGTTCTGTTGGTGTCTTCAAACCATGACCTTCAGAGTGGCCTGGAGCCATTGGCAGCAAAGTGTGAAATGACCAGGATGAGATTTAGCTCCTCCTGTTCCCACTGCAGGCAGATGTGACCCAAATCAGAATTTTTTTTTGTGGATCAAGTTACCAGGGGCCTCATTTTTAAAGCTTGTGTACACACAAAACGGGGCCTGAAACTTGTGTTAGCACGCAAAGGTTCTGATCTATTAAAAAAAGAAAGCTTGATGGGAAAATTTGAAGGTCCTCACAACAACTCTGACCAATGCATACGGTTGTTTTGGAGAGAGTGGAAATTGGTGATATAGACGGTAAAGTGGTGAATTTCAGCCAAACTACATCATGGTTCCTTTCAGATGTTCAGTTTCACTCCATATCAGACTTTAATCATAGATCGAGTTTGTCAGAAACATTCAGAACCCCAGTGTTAGTCATGCTTGCGATGTTGACACATTTCTATACACAAGAACATTTAAAAAAAAAGAGTAAATGTCCATAAGCTAACTTAAATTTTAAATGCTTCTGATTAAATTATGGTCAAATAAGACAAAGACTGAGCTATTTGTCCACAAGGACAGGAGCTATTTCTCAAGTCAGGGTGCTAGTTTTAAACCTAAGAAAACTGTACTAACTAGTAGTGGAATTAGTATGCCGTGTATCTGTTTCACTGCCAGAGGTGTAGGTGCAGATAAATCTGTTGCAGGTAAATCCAAAATTCTTTAATTTTACTTCAGATCAACTGCTGGCAACAATTGATTGTTCCACAAGTACAAATGTTTTCAAAAACACATCAAAATTGGTTTCACAATGGATTAAATAGACCAATATTCAGCATTAAGAAAAAATTCCAGTGAATTCTTACACTTCTGATCTAGGGTTGTCACAATTCATCAAATAATTTGAGGAACTAAATTCATATAATTCATCGAGGCAAAAAGATCTGCCTCGCAGCTTCGTTATATTGTTTATTTATTCAGCACACTGTATTCTGGCCAGGCGGCGAACGCTAATGATGGCATTCGTGTATTAGCAGGCTAGGCTAAGTGTGATTGTCTGCTATGGAGAAAGAAACCTGAGCTTCTAGCTGTCGAAGATTAGCGCTACTACTCGCTGCTCAGCCCCCACCTTGCCTCTCTCGCCAGGACTCGTTTTGATTGGTCAATGTGGCAGCCATGGGGCCAATCACATAACAGCCATACCATTACGTGAAAAAGAGAGGGGTGCAGTGAGTGCAGCTGTGAGTTGAGGGTGAGTTGTTAGGGTTTCCTGTAAAATGAACAATGAGGGACAGGAGAAACCAAAGCATCTGTTTGCAGTTTAAAGATGTTAGGGACAACAAAGCAGAGTTTCTTCCCTGCAGAATGAAAATAAATTTAAGAGAAGGTTCCACTACAAAGCTGGAGAGACATATCAGAACTGTCAGTTTAGAGGAGAGTTTGATTCTGGTTCTGTTCTATTGATGTCTTTGCAGCTATTAATTTGTGCAACTAAAAACGATTGACTAAAATATTACATTTTACTCTAAATCAACTGATGTTTTTTTCTTCAATTTTTAACTTGAACACCTAATTCTTATCTGAATATGCCTTATTATCTATGAATAATTGTACAGTACAGCATTTTCTTCCTCTTGTGCTGTACAGTTTAGCTTTAAATGCAGCTTTTTTCATATTAATTAATCTTGTGTGTAAGTCTGGTGTCTAGGCCCACCTGTTTTTGCCACTTTCACATCAGGATTTCCCCACTGTGGTACAGTAAAGGTATTTCTATTCTATTAAACTTAGGTAAGAATGGTTTGAAAAAAAGGCAGTATTTATTATGCCTGAATTTACCTTTTTAATAAATGTGTAATTATTTTTTATTTTCTATTTGTGGTCTAAAAAAGCTAATAGAGTTTAACTTAATCCTAAAGTACACTAAAATGGTTCTATTTTATATGAATAGAACTGTGCTTTTTATTCAAAAAATAAATATTAGAATGCAGAAAATCCAGAATTCAACATGGTAGTGAAACATTTTTTTTGTTTGTGACCATGTCCATGACAGCTGCACTGTATTGAAGTTAAGTCAACCGGAAAGGGCTGAGCTTTTAAAATTTTTGTTCGAGAAATATTTAGTTACAGATGTAACCTTCTTATTCAAAAAAATAATTTAATTATTTGCAAATTTGCATTTAAATTTGTTTTTCTATTACTCATAAAGTAAGCTGAAGAAATTCAGTGAATCGATAGAATAATCAATTACTAAAATAATCAATCATGGCAGCTCTATTCTGATCTTTACAACCTTACGATACAAATAAATCATCATGCATAAATTCAGAGCATGATTAAAAAAAATGGAATATACTGGTATGACTGTGAAAGGTAGATTTCTTTACTGTTCTCTTTAAATTTCATTTGATTTCAACTGACAGCCACTGACCTTGTGTTACTGTCACAACTGCAATGAATGTAGCACTCAAAAATGTTATCTTCCTGAAAAGAATCACTTAGAGGGAAGGGTCCTTGCTTTCTTGTTAGTCCTGCAGCCTGACGTTTGAGCCATATAACCCTTTAATGTTCTGCAGGACAGTTAACTTTTCCCCTTGTGGCATTTCAAGACCTGCTGAATCCCTCGTTATTGTATTGCAGTTGAATCGAATTAAACTGTAAGCAAATCAAGAACCGAGAGCCTTTATTGTCATTATGTAACGATAATGAAATGTTGGTGAGACACTGGCTCAGAATCCACACATCACACAGATGCTGCCACAGCTTTATTGAATTGGCAGAATTTAGAGTGAATTTGATCCTTTCAACACAAGCTGGCTGTTTCAAGAGCCTTGGGATTACTTTTGTACTGAAGTGGTAAGAAAAAAAAAAAGTAATTGAAAGGGCTGATTGATTTGCATGAAGTAAAACTGACATTTTTTTTTTAAAAAATACTGTGGAAACACTTACATATTGTGACCAGGACTTTCTATTTCAATTTGTGGAATTTGCTACATTTTGAGTGCTTTATACTAGACCACAATTTAATAACTAGTGTGGAACAAAGTGACCTTTGTATCAACATTCAACAGGAGTAAAAATGTAATGTTAGATACTACTTGCAATTCAATGTTTTGTGATAATAGGAAATGATAGGCATTTGAAATAAAGTTTAACAAAAATGTTATTGTCATGTCCTGCTTACTTCTTCCTTTAGATGTTGCAGTTATTTTTCTTAGATAACCAGTGGCTGCAGGGAGGTCTGGCAAATTACTTCCTACACTGGTCTTTGTAGACAATGGTCAGCCATAAGATGACCACCCCACTATCTTGGCCAGATGAATCTCAAAGGCACAGATCAGGTAATATGGCACTTAAAGCTGGCATTTAAGAAACATTCCTCCACCACAGGCAAAAACGGTGCATGGATTGGCATTTAGAAGCGGATAATAAAACTTTCCTTAAATACAGCTCTCATCTCAGAGTGCTTTTTAGATACCCTTAGTGGAGTCAATTATCTCCCCACACTTGCTATTACTGAGACACTCCAAGCACCTCGCGCCTTAAAAGGTCCGTGAATCATGCTTTCTGAAAAATGTCACATTCTTAACTGTCTCTCAAAATGTAGCCCCTGTGATGTCAGTGATGGTGTACACGTGTTGGCGTCTTTATCCGTTTTCTACTTACATGTGCCTCCTTAATGTGCAAGATGAGTTTAAAGCAAATAATATTCTTATTTAGAAAACATTTAATCTCCATTCAACAAAGTGTTGTATTCCAATGCAGATATTAATAGATGATCAAAACCACAGCTTAGAAAAGTTATTCAACAAATGTTTCTTTTGCTTCCTGATGAAATGGCTAAATAAAGTTCAGATTTATTTGTCGTTATGTTCTCTAACTAGTGAAATGTCACCTTGCTCTAGGGCAGAGAGCCCTGAAGCATGAAGCTTTTCCTGCTTCATGTAAATAAGCAGTAGTCCAGCATACGAAGCTAAGAACAGATTCACAACGCTCAAAAGATACAGCAAATGCAAAGAGAAGTAACTGTCTCTTAAGGAACAGAGCAAAGAGAAAGACGAAATGTTTTCAAGTGGCCATGTTTCACATTGCTTGTTGTGTACTGTGCCCATCATACTCACCCCAGGAAAGAAATATGAAAACCCTTAAAATAAATTCATTTACTGCAGAAGCAAGACCTCACACTGAACTATTTAGAAACCTCCAACCTCTAGCACACACAGCGGCTTGCGAAAGTATTCATACCCCATGAACTTTTCCACAATTTGTCATGTTGTAATGATTTTGCAGGAGATGAGAACCCGGTATTCAGCCAGACACTGAGTTAATGCTTCACAGAGTTTATTGCAGGGATGATGAAGGTGGGTAAGGCAGGCAGACAGAGAACAATCCAAGGCAGAAAACAGACTGACAGGAACTGGGCAGACTCAAAAACAGGAGAACAGATCAAGGTCAGGTAACATACAAAAATGCTGGAGAGCTCTTACCCGAGGACTGGTGAACAAGGGGTGAGAAAAGAGACATGAGGCATGGGGACGTGAGACGAGACGTTGTGGCAGGGAGCAGAGAACTGAGGCAGGTATAAATAGGCAGAGGAACAGGTGAGCAGAGTGAACAACTAATTAATCAGAACAGGTGGAAGTGATCAAGGATGGGGGCGTGACTGAGGGAGCTGACAGAACAAGTGGAAGAGAACAGAATCTAAACAAGGTAAATACAGAACCAGAACAACATAAGGACCAAACCTAAGCTAGAAAATAAAGCAGAAACTAACAGAGCACATGATGAAAACCAAAACTAATACAGGGACAAGATAACAAAAACAGTACACAAGCAAAATAAGAATCCAGACAAGACAGAACCCAAAACCAAGTCTGAGGCAGGAGAGAGGACTAATTGATCAAATAATAAACATAAACCAAGAAAGAAGCCAGAATATTACACATGTTACAACCAAACATAAATATGTTATATTGGAATCGTATGTGAAAGACCAACACAAACTGGTATACAATTGTGAAGTAGAATGAAAAGAGCGGCATGCAAATGTATTCAGCCCCCTTTCCTCTGAGTGCAACCAATTGCCTTTGGAAGTTGCCCGATGATTGCAAATGGCTGAATAGAGTCCACCTGTGTGTAATAATAGGATATCGGGGAGCAAACAGCATCATGAAGTCTAAGGAACACACCAGGCAGGTCAGGGATAAAGATGTGGAGAAATTTAAAGCAGACTTAGGCTATAAAAAGCCTAAGCAATGAAAAGCGAACACAAAGCATTGCTGCAGCACACTGAAGTGCGTTGGTTGTCCTGCGGCAAAGTGTTAACAAGGCTTTTTGATCTCCAACATGAGCTTCAGCACTGTTTTGAGCACAATCCGTTTCATTTGGCTTCCAGTCTGCATGATGAAGACTTTCTGAAAAGGCTTGCCTATCTGGCAGACATATTTTCTCCTCTGAATGAACTGAATCTAAGTCTGCAGGGAGTCAGTGTTACCGTGTTCAACACACAAGACAAGATCAAAGCCATGATGAAGAAACTGCTGTTCTGGGAAAGCTGTGTGAGTGGGAACACACTCCTGTGTTTCTCTACGCTTCATGAGTTCTTGGGGGAAAATGACGTGCACCTTGGTGAGCATGTGAAAAATCTCATATTTGAGCACCTCAACCAAATCGTCGAGCAGCTACGGAAATACTTCCCATCTATAGACTCATCTCAAGCGTGGATTCGCAACCCATTTGAAGTTTCCCTCCAGGTCCAACAGCTGTCATTTCACGACCAGGAACAGCTGATCGAGCTGTCATCTGATGGGGCACTGCAGTTGCAGTCCAAACAAAAGCCACTTGTAGATTTTTTGGACTGCGTCAATGCCATCATACAAAATCCTGGCAAAGCAGGCCTTGAGAGTTTTGATACCCTTCACTACAACGTATCTATGAGAGGCTGGTTTCTCCACTTTGGCAGCAGTTAAGACTAAACATCGGCACAGACTAGATGCTATTGAGAAAGATTTAAGGCTGAAACTGTCTTCAACTCGGGGCGACTGTGGCTTGATGGGTTGAGTAGTCGTCTGGCAATCAGAAGATTGTGGGTTCGATTCCAGCTTCCCCTTGCCACATGTCGATGTGCCCCTGGGCAAGGCACTTAACCCCAAATTGCCTACCGAGCTGCGTGTCGGTGTATAAATGTGTGTGCGTTAGTGAGAGCGACTGGGTGAATGTGGCTATAGTGTACAGCGCTTTGGGTGGTCAGCATGACTGGAAAAGCGCTATATAAGTTCAGTCCATTTACCATTTACCATTCAATTGCACCAAACATCGGAGACCTGTGCCAAGATGCAGGCCTGCCCGTCGGTAAGTATTGATATTGCTATAAACATAGGAGCTAATTTATATTTTGGGCCTCGGGTGCCCTAAATAAATTAATACCATCATATAAAAATGCCACTTCTGAACATCTGATTTTACTAAGAACTTATTTGTTTACTAATTCATGATATGTAGCCTATTTTGATGGACAGAACGTCATTTACGTCAATACATGGAAAATTAAATTCGGGACAAAAGTTTTATTTAGAAGATTAAATTGAGTGACACGGTCTCTGTATCAATCACACAGCACATACGCACACAAACAGTGTTGCCCATGGTGCTGTGACTCTGAACTGGCTACAAGCACTGATGCGCATATCATGTCCACACTGCTGCCGCCACTGCTGCTGCTGATGGGAAAATTAGTGGTAGACGCAATTTCTTGACTATACTCACGCACAGAGCTGTAATACTTTTCATTGGATAAAGTGATTCACATAGGTTCAGTTCATTTTAAGAGTCCAGTTTTAAGCGCGTATTCAGACAGGAACATTTTTTAAAGGTATACTATGCAACCGGGGTTGATTTTCCAGCGAGGCTCCCCCCAGAGGGCGAAAGTAAAAGTGCACTGTCGTAAAGATGCTCAGCTGTTCTGGTTTCTCCGTCAAGACAGGCGCGGTTGTTTTGAGCTTAGCAGACAGGCGAACGCAACGAAAAGTGGAAAAAACGGCAGTACAAACAATGACTAACACAGTGAAGGTATGAACATCAGGCCGCCTCGCCAGTTTTATTATTATTATTATTATTTTATTTTTTTAAATTTTTTTTTATGTTGGCGAGACGCTACCGCCACCGCCTCGCCAAGCCGCAGCTGCGGCCGCCACCTCGCCGCGGCCGCCGCGGTAGCGTCTCGCCAACATAAAAAAAAAAAACTAATAATAATAATAATAATAATAAAACTCGATATGCTTGCATGTTTATTTGACGTTAACACGCGGTTCTTTGTTGTTGCTTTCGCGCGTGCATATAGTGAATGGCAGGGCAAAAACACATGGAGTTCTCGCCGTAAAGCGAGACTTCTGTGTGTGCGAGCCGAGGGCTCTTGCATTGCAAGTGCGGTATTTCCCCCACAGACCCCCAGGGCGGCCGAGAAAACCTTTGTTCGACCTGAAATGACTCATTTAATCATCCAAAACGGTATGGAACACATTAATTAACTGAAAAATGTTGCATAGTGTTGTGCCATGTCAGGACGTGACAAACTTGCATTAGTTCGGGACATGACGGACTGCATTTCCCATGATGCAAGGTGGTCAAAATGGCCACCAACTCCCATCATGCAACGCGGCCCAAAATGGCCGGCGCCCTAGCAACCGATAACGTTGCTAAGGTAAAGTTGATAAAACTCGGTTGCACCTCGCAATCGGCCTTCTTCCCTGACTCGCTGCCAAGCTGAGGAGACATACAGCTGTACTCCGTGGATTAATTACCCACACGCCACGTGCTCGAGTTTCTCGCTGGACCGAGATTTTTCGACGCAACGTTGTTCCCTGCTTTTCACACAGGAGGTCGACTCAAAAAGGTACCTTTAATTCCCTCTGATCAAATACTGGAAGCTGCCTTATCTCCCAGTGATCGAGAGAGGACGACGCGTTGTTTGGCCCAACAAGCGTCTAGGAGCCCAGAGAGAGAGAGAAAGACGAAGGAACTCTCTCAGTCTGGTCCCCGCTGCAGCCTGCGGACACCTGCGGTCGTCAAGACGCGTTCAGGACGTCGCGTGATCCGGAGCGCTCCGGACCGAGGCCGGGACTTTCACTCCGGACCCGCCCCGAGGCACCTCAAAGTAACGGGTTCTCCCCTTTTATTTCTGTCTCACCAACAGGGTGTTTAGAAGTGCCTGGGCAGACGTAGAAATTTGTAGGCTTAGGTTAATGCTTTTATTCCACAACGAAGTTGGAATTATTTTGCTGAATATTTTCTTTGTATGTGCATGCATTTTTACATTTTGATTTTGCTGTGTTGATTTGTGATTCATCAATAACCCCGCCGTGGGTCATTGCTTCAGTTCTGTTCCATCTTCTTCCCTGCTTTCCCCCCCCTCTCTCTTTTCGCTTCTTCTTATCAGTTTAATCTCTTTGTCCGAGCTCATTTCGCGGCTTTTGCTTTAAACTCCCAGTTAGCCGCGCCCTCTCGAAGCGAGGCATTACCCCATCAGCGTAAGCGTGGTTACGTCATTAGGACCTCCCCTCACGCTTCACGTAAATTGATAGACCACACGTCATCGTAGCAGCCATCTTGGGAGGGTGTCGGATGACTGGACTGTAGGTAGCTTAGCTGATAGCTTTGTAAGGCATCAAAGCGTCCGGTGGGACTCTCAAAGCTGCTCTGTCTGTCAAAGCTATGTCAAATGCCGGTGTCTTGAGGGCGGTGTTAAACCACTGTGAGTTGAGTTGAGATCTGCTAACCGCTCATTTTAATCCATTGTTTTATTTTTGCTTTGTTCTTTTATTCCCACATATATATTTTGCATGTTTTAGATCTAGTAGTGAGTAATAATTCCAAAGTTGTTGAATCAGAGAATTACTGTAACAGGGAATTGCTTTTGGTTCAATAAAACCAACGACTGCGGAATAGACATTGTTTTGTGTTCAATCCAATTCACAGTTGCCTGGTTATTCAGAAATCAGAGCTAACCTCCTTTGGAGTTAACATCTGACATTAATACAGAGACTATATCATTGGATGGTGATAGACGAATAAGGATTTAAACTCTAATTGCAGTTACATTGGGGTTCTCACAGCTGCCGGATAAACCTCGTCGGTCACAAGTCCGACCAGATCATTTATCCCAGCATAAATGAGTTCATAACAGCAAATTAACTAATGCATTAGTGGTATAAATACTTACAAGCTTATAGCTAACATCACCACCATTTGAACTATATTTTGTTGTAGCGGAATTTTGAGTTGAATGATTTATTATTTAAATTATAATGCCAAATTATAATTAATAATAATAATAAGCATATTCAACCATCTTCTGGCATAACATTTACTGGCGTGCCCGGGTGGGCTAGTCTACTTATTTGGCGTTCCTTTAGACTAAACTGAATAACCAGCAACTTATGAATTTAATGAACACAATCTACATTCCAGCATTTTGACTGCTCACCTTGCCAAAAGGGCTATTCAGTCATAATTGATTAAGGAAATACTCCTACTAAATATGTACGTGTTTGTGGTGGTTTGAGGTTGTTAACCTGAGGTTTGAATATTGATTTCTAAACCTGGAGTTAGTTAGACTGAACTGACTAGAACGTACAGCGCCTCCAGCGTCTGCTACTGATCAGTCATCTCCTGTGTCGTGTTCTGCTTTGAAAAGAGAGACCTTGCTTCCATCTGGTGGACGTTGTGTGTAATTGCATCATAATTGTTTTGATGAGGGAAACGATTCCCCATCTGCTGGACATTGTGTGTAATTACAGCTCAGTCTTCCCAAAAGTGAAGGGCACCCTGCCTCCATCTGGTGGCCAGGATAGGTAGTTGCAGTCACGGTTAAAAATTCAGGTGAAAGCACTCGGCTTCCCTGAATGGATATTTGAAAGTCAGTTTCTTAAAACTTTCTTTATGGTTACTCCCTTTAATATTTTTTGTCAACTTATTATAATTTTTTTCCTTTTGAATTTTTTTTTTAAACTTTTAATTTTTGTTAAATTATTTTTCTTTCTTTTCCCCCTTCTGCTCATCATAAGTGGTCAAAGTTGATCTGTGATTTTGAAACTAAGGTTGCAATTTAGCGGTTTTTAACTGTCATTCTTTGCCACCTCTGAAGTTCCAAACACTTTGCTATTTTCCACACATGTGTAGAGCACCTGTTCTTAAATAACTTGCATCACAAACAAAGCCACAGCTTTATCACTTAATTACTGGCCGAAAGGTTAGTGGTTCTTGTCACTCACAGTTAATATTCTCAAAGTTAAACAAGCATATTAACCGTTCCTAAACATAGGAGTTGTAAGTCGCAGGGTTGATTTTCCCCTGCGCAGCCTAATTAAACGCACGTATTTGACCACACTTCCTGCAGTAAAGTGTCAGTCGTAGTGCGAGTCGCTGTTGACAGTTAAAGTGAAGCCACTTAACAGTTGTTGTTAGCAGTTGTTTTTTTTTTTAGCGCTGAGCTAAACTACAGTGTTGTTATTTGATTGTTGTTGTTGTGTAGTGCTGAGCTACAGTTGTTGTGCTGCTATCCATAGCTGACAAAGAATGGATAGTAAAGGTTCTTCAGTCAAAGGAGCTGAAGGTCCACAATCCTCCATTGGAATGGAGGCTCAGGGTGTCATTAGCTCACTGCTTAAAATGACACCGGAGGACCAAGACCGCTTGAATCAGTTTAACATAGAGGACTGTGAGAGAAAAATTCAGGAATTGGTGGAGGAGGTCCAAAGCAAGCCAAAGGATAGATTGGTAGCAGATGTTTTGGGTGAATTATCTGCGTTGTACCACCGAAGGTTAGTGCTAGAGACTGAGAGGCGTGTCTCAGCTGAGGAAAGAATCAAAGAGCTAGAACAGAGAAGTGTTCAGGGCAGCTGTCATCTCACAGAGGAGCGAGAGGAGGATCTCATTAGCTTGCAGCCAGAAGGATCTGAGGGGAAACATGGGGATCACACCTGGAGGACATTGGATGATCTGGGCCCTCAGACACCTTCTGAGCGAGGGGTAAGGGAAGGTCAGGACAGATATAGCAGTGTGATACGGAAAGAGATGCCTAAACAACTTACGGTGGCAATCAGGACTGATCCACATGATGCAAATCATGGGAAAACACCTGCTTCCCACCTGACCCCTGACACTGTCTGCTATGATCCTTTCCCCCCACCAGGGCGACGGGAGCACCGTTCCTGGGACACAGGTAAACCCCACTCCTCTGAACTGCGTCCACGGACAAGAGTTCATGACAGGGAGGGTCCCCCGGCGTCCCACGAACGGCCGCCGATGTCAGGTAGGTGGTCAGAACCAGAGCCCCCCTGCTATCGTGGTTACCACAGGCAGGAGTCGTCAGGAGAGGACTCAGATGGACCAGCCCCGATCCCTGAACAGGGACTGCGGATGCGTCAGCTTGAGTCCCTGGCCCAAGACATAGAGCGTTTTGATCCTAGCAATACAGAATCCACCATTGATGACTATCTCAGAGAGGTAGAGCGCTGTCTGCTAGACTTATATAGCCCCTCGGCTCGAGAAAAATTGAAGCTTATCTGGAAAACCACGTCCAGAAGTGTCCATGTTTTCATAGAAAGCCTCCCTCCAGCTACACGTGACCGTTACTCAGCTCTTTGTCAGGCTTTAAGAGAAGAATATTCTGTGTTCACAGACCCAGCTTCTGCGACTCTTGGAGCTTTTGCAGTTCAGCAAAAGAGAACTGAAGCGCCCAAGGAGTATTACCGCCGTTTACGGGCTGCTTACTTTCAGGGACGAAATGCTCCCGGCTTGGAGGAAGACCACACTTTCAAATCTTTGTTCCTCCATAATCTTCATGAAAGCGTGGGGTATGAGGTTACCATGCATTGTAGAACCAAGAGACTTACCATGCAGGAAATCAGGAAATACGCGCAGGTTGCATGGGAAACACGTGTCCGGCCCAACAAAGGAGTCGACAGTGATAACAGGGTTCTGCAGATTCAGACCGAACCAGAAAAGAGGTTAGGTCTGGAGGGACATGAGATGCCTCCCTCTAAACCTAAAACTAGATTTGGTTTCAGGAAGCAACACGGTGTAGAACCGCAGCAGAAGAAAGCTTCTCATGATAGGAGAGGTCAGCATGACAGCATGGAAGGTGAGAGGTTTCAAAATTGGCACAGGCCGGATCCAGCCCGACACGGTAAGCAAACTGACTGGTCGGGAAAGCCGAAAAGCACACATGACAACAAAGGCTGGAACCTGCGCATGGAAGAGTCAATGAGAAAGGAGATGGAGGAGACTTTTCGCAGGTTGCTAGCCGACACAGTGCGTCAGATCGCGCCGCAGCCGTCCTCGCCACCATCCAATCCTGCCGACCCTCCTGGGAAACCAGGCCCAAAACCCACGTCAGCATGACTAGGCGTGGACCAGGCTCCCCCTTCTAACAGAGTTTATCTGATTAAGTGGGGGAACCAACCAAAAATTCACCAACAACCTTCTAAGATCCCATCAGCAGGTGATCAGAAAACCCCTTTTCTAAGGTTTTTAGGTGAACTAAACCATCGTGAAAACACGCATCGCTTATACTGCTCGACAGTTATAGGAGGATGTGTCACAGCAAATGCTCTTTTAGACACAGGTTCCGAGATCAGTCTAATGTGCTCAGATTTGTTCGATGAGGTGACCAGAGCTATGGTGTCTCTTGGGAAACCGTTACAGGTGGAGACCTGTAACGTGGGCATCACCAGCTACACCAGGGGTGGGCAATCCTGGTCCTCGAGGGCCGGTGTCCTGCATGTTTTAGTTCTCTCCCTGGTTTAACACACCTGAATAAAATGATGGCTCGTTAGAAGCCCCAAGAAGAACACTGACATGCTGAAAAGGTTGTTGGTACTACCAGGGAGAGAACTAAAACGTGCAGGATGCCGGCCCTCGAGGACCAGGATTGCCCACCCCTGAGCTACACTCAGGATCAGTCATGCATCACCAAACGGGCGTGGTTAGACATCACTTTCCGTGACATGACCCTTGTTCACCCCATCTACATCTGTACTTTGGACACAGAACCTTTTCTTGTGGGTCAGGATCTGTTGAACAGGTTAGCTCCACTCATTGACTGCCATCATGGGCATCTTTGGGCCCAGGTGGGGACTCCCAAGCCTCTTACTTCTGGAAGTGGACCGTCCGTCCCTATCCACCAGGTGACCTGCTCAGAAGATCCCAAAGAACTCTTAGCACCATTTCTGCCTTCAACAGAGCCGATTTCCAAATCCTCTGACACACCACTGCTTCTCAGCGATCAGAGAACTTCTCTCTGCAGCCACACATCTTTCCTTTGCTCACTTAAACACTCTGGAGTTGAACCCTATAACCCCAGAGTGGCCGAAGGTGTGCACCTGGAAAGCACATTCATGCCAGACGTGCTGCTGGCTCTTTGGTCAGAGAAATCTGCGACCAGCAGAGACCTGTACAGCTCTCTGTGCCGTGAAAAGCCCCATCTGGCTGAAACAAAACACAGCCACTATTTGCTCTCAGCAGACTGGCCTCGCTGGCTTCTGAAAGCAACGGGGGTGTGCATACTTTATGCACAGATTGGCACAAGGCAGCTCTCTCATCCTTTCAGCATTGTGGAGAATTTACATCCTCCAGTGTTTGTTGGTGCTGATTTCCTGGTACGGCTAGGTGCACAGCTGGACACTTGCAACCAGGTCCTGTGGGCTCAGGCTCACGTGACCCCAAGTTCCTTCCTGGGCACCCCTGAAGTCATGCGATCAGGGCAAACAATCCCACAGGCTTGCCAGGTGGCTAGCGAAACAAACATGCTAATACCACCACAGACTGCAGGTGTACCTATTAGATTAGCCATCCTGAAAGGACAACAAATACAGAACACACAGGTTTTCTTCCAACCCCTTTCTTATTTCCAGGAATCCAACCTGGTCATCCGGGGCACACCCCTGCTTGAGCTGAACAACCGCTCAGCTTACCTTCTAGTGGAGAATCCAACCCACATGCCGATCCAAGTGGTGGCGAAGAAACCCCTTGGGGTGCTCATCGAAAGCTCTTTCCACGACTTTGAGCTGAGCATTCCCGTCATTGGAGACCTGCCTTTATCCTTGACCGGCAGACAGGACTCTCCAGACACAGTGTTTACTTTCCCTTCCAACATGATCCAAATCAGGCGACATGAAGCTCTGCCTGCTGGATCTATTTGTGGTGCTACGCTTGAAGCTGAAGGAAACCTGTTGGTGTATGCTATAGCAACCAACCCAACAGAACCAGCACCAAATCAACCAGAGAACCAGGACTCACCCACTGAGCCCTGCCCTGGTTTCAAAACAGTAATTATGCAGCAGCTGGAACAAGCTGATGCACTGACCACTGAACCAGAGAGAACAGTACTTAAAGAGCTACTCCATGAGTTTCAGCCCATTCAGCCCAAAGATTCAAACGAACTTGGGATCACATTGACACTCGTCCATGACTCACCAGTAAGAGGACACAGAAGCTGCAAAGCTAATCTGAAAACTCTCCTACAGGTGGCGTCCCGGCCTTCAACGGCCCAGGACACCCAGGAGTATGTACAAGGCTGCTTAACCTGCTGCCAGTTACAACTCACACAACCACTAGACCGAGCCCTGCTTCAGCGAAGGGGGGTTATATTTCCGTGGTCACATTTGCAGACTGACTGGATCGGTCCAGTCCCCAAATCGTCAAGAGATAACAAATATCTTTTGACACTAACATGCGGCTTCACAAAATGGGTCGAATGTTTGCCGGCACCGAATGACACTGCTGTCACCACAGCAGCCCTGCTGCTAAATCACGTTTCCAGCCGGTGGGGCCTTCCCCTGCCCATCGACTCGGACAGAGGAACGCATTTTACGTCAAACATCATGACCGCGCTTTTCGACATGTTGGGCGTGGAAGTTAAATTCCACATCCCCTACCACCCACAGTCATTGGGACAGGTGGAGCGAATGAACTGCACCGTGGTCAGCATGTTAAAGGAACATGCCAGCAGCCATGGCAGGGACTGGGACATAAAGCTTCCCTTGGTCCTAATGCTAATCCGCTCTACCTCACCATGCTCCACAGGGGTGACACTTTGCCAGATGATGACAGGGAGACAAATGACACTTCCCCTGAATCTCATCTACCAGCCCGAAGACGTCAGTGTGACAACCGTCTACACGGCACACCAATGCGTCACTGATTTAAAAGACCATCTCCAAACGACTTTCACGTGGGCTCAAAAGAACCTAGAGGCCAGCGTGCAAAGTCCGGAGTACAAATGGGTTCATGCGAACCAAATTAAACCGTCCACCAAACTCTCCTCACAGGGAACGGAGCCTAACTCCGCCCCCGCCGAAGAGAACAATGCATAGCATTAAACAGGACAAGTGCATGTTCAATCAGGACATTTTAAACGTGCACTAATAAAACAAATGTCCATACATAACTTCACGTCTATAAATTCACACTCAGCAATAACACCATGCATTTCTTTGGAAACGCTCACAGAAGTGGTAAAGAATGACATGATGTATACTCAGGTTGTTAGAGATTTAATGCAGGACCTCACTCGAGAGGTTAGCTCATCCGTAAATAGCCTTGCTGAAGGACGGATTCCTCCGTACTTGGTACCAGTAGATTTGGTTGAAAAGGTTCTCAAATCTGCCTCTAGTGAAACACTGCAACCACCACAAACACACCTGGCTTACAGCCTAGGTAGTGCAATTCCAATATTTGTAAATCCTGACAACTTGGAGATAGGATTTATGCTAAACCTTCCCATCATTGAAAGAGCTAACGTGTATAGGCTTAAATCAGTATTGAATGTCGGTTTTGGCAAGGTGAGACCCACGTACACCTACAAACCCCCTCGATGCTAGCCTATCATGATGTTGACCCCAAACTTTATTTAGTCCCTAATTTGGATTTGTGTACCAAAACCAAGGACATCCACTGGGTATGTCCAAGCAATCCATTTATCAGAGACGTTACCAATCACCTGTGTGGTCTAAGGAATGAATCCCCTGAACAAAACTGTCAGGCTAGAATGACCCTTAAAGATGCAGGTGTGGAAACCAAAATTGAGCGGGCAGGTAACCGCTGGCTCGTTAGCACCCCAGAGGCAGAAGCCCTGTTATCTTACGAGCAGCACGACACAGTTACTAGACTAAAACTGCCCAACCAAACCATTTTCTGTTCCCCACCTCAAGGTGCTGTAGTCCACATTGGAAACATGGTTCTGCATCACCTTGACGTTGACAAATATGACTCAGAGATTGAAATAATAGATGTCTTTAAGGGATACAATTTCAGCATTGATGTCGGCATTGAAAGACAGCTTTTACGTGCAGGCACCCAGCTGATTAAATTCAGTCTCACTCCATCAGAGTTGAGCTCGGTCCCTCTGCTTCGCTTCCCCAGAGCTACAGAGTCGACCGACACTCACATTATGACCATTATTGTGGTTCTCCTTGTATTTGGATGGGCCATCACTACTGCGATGGCATATGCAGCATACAAGCAGATCAAACAGTTGCAAACCAGGATTGACACCCTCACCTTCGTCGCCCCCAGGTTCGTAACATCAGCTCCTCAAAGGCCACAAGCTGATTAGACTACGAACCGCTGTCTCTTTCCTTTCCCCTTTTTCCTCCCTCCTTTCCTTGGTTCAAAGTTCAAACCTGATGACCAATGAATGTATTGACAATGGTGATTGTGAAGTTTGCATTTTCTTTTTTTTTATTTACTTATTGTTTGCCTTATTAGCCAATAGACATTACTAGCTATAGCTTAGTCTGCCCAGGCTAGGTCACTGACCCAGGCACAATAAATGCTTTGTTTTTTTTCTTCCTCTTGGATGATGAACTGAACTGCATGAATCCCGAAGGACTACTAGAAAGACTATTAGGTTGTTCCACTCATGCACAACGGATCTTCGTCACGCCAGAATGGACTTGGTTGTAGCTTTAAAGACTGTGACCAGCATCCCACTCTTCAAAGCTAAAGAGGGGTATGTTGTGCCATGTCAGGACGTGACAAACTTGCATTAGTTCGGGACATGACGGACTGCATTTCCCATGATGCAAGGTGGTCAAAATGGCCACCAACTCCCATCATGCAACGCGGCCCAAAATGGCCGGCGCCCTAGCAACCGATAACGTTGCTAAGGTAAAGTTGATAAAACTCGGTTGCACCTCGCAATCGGCCTTCTTCCCTGACTCGCTGCCAAGCTGAGGAGACATACAGCTGTACTCCGTGGATTAATTACCCACACGCCACGTGCTCGAGTTTCTCGCTGGACCGAGATTTTTCGACGCAACGTTGTTCCCTGCTTTTCACACAGGAGGTCGACTCAAAAAGGTACCTTTAATTCCCTCTGATCAAATACTGGAAGCCGCCTTATCTCCCAGTGATCGAGAGAGGACGACGCGTTGTTTGGCCCAACAAGCGTCTAGGAGCCCAGAGAGAGAGAGAAAGACGAAGGAACTCTCTCAGTCTGGTCCCCGCTGCAGCCTGCGGACACCTGCGGTCGTCAAGACGCGTTCAGAACGTCGCGTGATCCGGAGCGCTCCGGACCGAGGCCGGGACTTTCACTCCGGACCCGCCCCGAGGCACCTCAAAGTAACGGGTTCTCCCCTTTTATTTCTGTCTCACCAACAGGGTGTTTAGAAGTGCCTGGGCAGACGTAGAAATTTGTAGGCTTAGGTTAATGCTTTTATTCCACGACGAAGTTGGAATTATTTTGCTGAATATTTTCTTTGTATGTGCATGCATTTTTACATTTTGATTTTGCTGTGTTGATTTGTGATTCATCAATAACCCCGCCGTGGGTCATTGCTTCAGTTCTGTTCCATCTTCTTCCCTGCTTTCCCCCCCCTCTCTCTTTTCGCTTCTTCTTATCAGTTTAATCTCTTTGTCCGAGCTCATTTCGCGGCTTTTGCTTTAAACTCCCAGTTAGCCGCGCCCTCTCGAAGCGAGGCATTACCCCATCAGCGTAAGCGTGGTTACGTCATTAGGACCTCCCCTCACGCTTCACGTAAATTGATAGACCACACGTCATCGTAGCAGCCATCTTGGGAGGGTGTCGGATGACTGGACTGTAGGTAGCTTAGCTGATAGCTTTGTAAGGCATCAAAGCGTCCGGTGGGACTCTCAAAGCTGCTCTGTCTGTCAAAGCTATGTCAAATGCCGGTGTCTTGAGGGCGGTGTTAAACCACTGTGAGTTGAGTTGAGATCTGCTAACCGCTCATTTTAATCCATTGTTTTATTTTTGCTTTGTTCTTTTATTCCCACATATATATTTTGCATGTTTTAGATCTAGTAGTGAGTAATAATTCCAAAGTTGTTGAATCAGAGAATTACTGTAACAGGGAATTGCTTTTGGTTCAATAAAACCAACGACTGCGGAATAGACATTGTTTTGTGTTCAATCCAATTCACAGTTGCCTGGTTATTCAGAAATCAGAGCTAACCTCCTTTGGAGTTAACATCTGACATTAATACAGAGACAATATCATTGGATGGTGATAGACGAATAAGGATTTAAACTCTAATTGCAGTTACATTGGGGTTCTCACAGCTGCCGGATAAACCTCGTCGGTCACAAGTCCGACCAGATCATTTATCCCAGCATAAATGAGTTCATAACAGCAAATTAACTAATGCATTAGTGGTATAAATACTTACAAGCTTATAGCTAACATCACCACCATTTGAACTATATTTTGTTGTAGCGGAATTTTGAGTTGAATGATTTATTATTTAAATTATAATGCCAAATTATAATTAATAATAATAATAAGCATATTCAACCATCTTCTGGCATAACAATAGTATGCCTTTAAATAAAATCTGAGAAAACACCAAAGTTACTCTCAAAACAATTTTTTAATGAAGAAGTTTTTCAAAGTTTAATTTCTGGATTGCATTTTTTCCCCAGATTTCCATTTACAAAACATGTTCTTTGCTTGCAACAATAATGAAACAAATTCACTCCATATATTTTTAAATGTCTACTTTACATTTTTGAGTTCAGAATTTCTGTGAACTTCTGAACTGTAATCCATTACATTACATGTAAGAATGATGTGAGAAAACTACAATTTTTTACAATTGCTGCACAGATTGGTGTCTTCTGCGACTATCACAAACATAAATGTGGGATTTGCTTAACTGGACAGCGAGCTGTCCATGAATTGCAGAAAGAACTTATCAGCGACAAACACTGCATGTGGGCTTGTTGTGCAATAAAAATACAATTACATGTGGAAAAGCTCTCTACACACACTGCTGAGTATGGTGGTGGATCTGTGAATCTGTGGGCTTATTTTTCTTCCAAAGACCCTCAGAAACTACTGTTAGAGTAGATGCAGTTGGGATTCAACCTTTTGGTCAACAAAGGACTTTTTTATATTTCATATGCTGGACTGCATGGTATGAATTCCATCCCTGCTCAACAGCAGATTGTCTTCAGTCAGAGGCTTCTTCAGATCAGCTGCAACACTGACTGATAGAGGAAATCCTCTATGGTGATGACCTACAGCCATCACCATCTATAATGACTCTAGAAGAAACGTGGATAATGAAAGCTCCCCCAATATTGTATTATTGTACTGAATGAATTGAAACAGCTTAGATTAATTAAGGAATCAAAACACAAATCCATGTCTCGATACATGACATTACCTCATAAGATCTGGCTTTTGCAATACCTGACACAGAACACTTCAAGCTCAGTTTTAACAAAATAAAGATGTTGTTTGGTTAGAGCATCATCATCACAGATGAAGAATGAGAGCAGACAGCAACTCGACCCAAACATTTAAGAGGGAGGACAACAAAAACTACAGGCAGAAAGAGCTTCCAACAGGTAATAACAAAGTAATAAACCTGCAGCCATATAGAAAAAATCAGTTTCAGTATAGATGTCTATTGGTTTCATGCTTTAGATATTTGTTTGTGCAGAGTCATTTACAGAAAGGACTCTGTACAATTTGAGAAAGAATCTATACTTTCTTTGTTATTTAATCCTCTCAAATCTAAAACACTGGAAGAGAGAGTTCTGCACTTTCAATGTCTGTAATTCTCATTCAACAATGTAGATATGAGTAAACTGTAGCCAAAGCAGATAATTTTCATTCAAATCCAATAAACCTTAAATAATTTACTGTAATATAATAACTTAACTGTTTTGCTAAACAGCATAATTAAACGACAGCACTCTTGTCCATTTTCTCTCTAAGAGTAAATACCTCACTGAATGTTAAAAGTGATATGAAAAGTCAATTTGAAAAGAAATTTAAATTTAATAGATTTTTATCCAGGGACCACTTAACATTTACAGGGCGTTACAACTTTCAATTTTCCTAATAATTGAATGTTTCATTTTTGTGACTCAGCATTTCTAACATGCCTCTTCTAATTTACTTCCTCTGCACCAGCATCAATCAGCCCCTAATTTCCACAAAGAACAGGCTCAGCAAGGAAGAATACCCCCTTCTAATGACAAATAAAAAGAAGAAAACTGTTTTTAATGAAACACAGAGGCTACCACAAGCTATCTTATAGCGTAATTTGTTGACGTTGACAACAAGCAAAGAGACAAAACAAATCCTCCTGATAGGATTACCCGGAAACTCCACTGTTACAGGTAATCAAGTTCAATTGTTATGGGGTGCCATTCAGGTGTCTCTCCAGGCAAATACAAGTTGGGGTTTAATATTTAATATGTTTGTTGTTCTCATGAAATAAAAAAAAACAAAGAAAAAGAATGTCAACAAAAGGCAATACTCATCAACCTAAATATCAAATAAAACAAACCCCAAAACACTCAGAAGGCTGAAATGTATTGACAAACACAAAAATAATGCTTATACAACAAAACCAAGCAGTTCTTCAACTATGATTCACTGAGAAGTTACCTTTCAATTCAGTTCAGAAGGAGAAATCAATTCCATGTTTTATCAATTGCCACTTCAGTCCAGTAAATTAATATAGCTACTCCAGGGCTTTTCAAACAACATGCAAGCTCAGTGACACACAGTTCTGTCCTTATCAGCAACCACAAAAACAAACAGCCGACTGAACTTAAATAATGATGTTCGTTCGGCACTTTGCTACTTTCTTCTGGGTAGAAGAGGGGCGTTCTGAACAGAGGCATAAACTACCTGCAGGTTTACTGTTCTCAAGGATTTAATTTTCCGGATGACACCAGAAAGAGCATAAAGATCATCTTCTCTGCTTCCAACTGGAACGATTTTTGACAATGACAACAGGGTGTCCCCAGGGAAGTGATGGGTGGGACGGATGTAGAATCTGAGGACGCTAACTTAATGAGAGAAAGTGGGGTGTGTTAAGTTTGGGTGCGGTGCATGATTAAAAGGAGAGCAGTCAGGTTATCAAAGTAAATTAGGCCCTGTAAGAGACTCTAAAAGGAACCCTGAGAACCTTTTAGCCTTAAACCTTTTATTTTCTTACTTCTTACTAAAATGTATTGTTGGTGACACAAAAGTCAATTTCAAATTCATATTTGCTTATTTCCTTTTTCCTTTGGGCACCATAGTTTTACCTTTGCAATGCATGTGTGGTGTGGAGGCTGCAGTGCCTCCGACTGGAGGAACGTGAGGACAGTGGTGAGGACAGCAGAAGGGATCATCGGGGCCCCTCTTCCCTCCATTAAGGACATTTCATCTCAGCGCTATGTGTCCCGAGCACATAACATCATCAGAGACCCCTCACACCCCCACCATGGACTGTTCTCCCTGCTACCTTCTGGGAAGAGGTTCCGCAGCATCCGCTGCAGGTCCACCAGGTTCTGCAAAAGCTTTTTCCCTGTTGCCATCAGACTGTTGAACTGCTGAAGCTATAAACTGGACTCTGTACCACATTCGTATATTTGCATATTTGCATCATTGCATCCTTATCTAGCATTACAAATGCTGCCGAACTCTCAGTTCCTAAACTGCATTCTTGCACAAATGCCCTTTGCACAATAATTTCTGCACATACAAATGGTTTCTAAAAATACTCACCTGTACACTGTGATCGCACACTGTGTCTTTCTCCTGCACTGTTTACATTTCAATTGTTTTACTGTTAAATCACTGCTGCACCTTATCCTGTAATTTACTGTAATTTACTGTAATTTTCAAGCTGTATGCAAACAAAATTTCGTTCTGTACGCACTCTGTGCATACAAAATGACAAATAAAGTTGTCTAAGTCTAAGTCTAAGTCATTCTGGGATGAAGACCTCCCTTGGCTGCTCAGCTGTTTGTAGTAAGACATTTTTCTTAAAGGAGTCATTACCTGGAAAGCATACTTTTTCATGTTAAAACTTGTGTGTTGGTGTTGGGCCTCAGTTAAAAACTTCTAGAAAAACAGGAGTGTGTAAGTGACTTGTTTTTTGTGTGTGGACTCTTTGTACAAACCAGAAAAACCCACAAGAGTGCGCTCTACACAAAGTGAGATTTTGGTGCTCCTCCTTGATTTACGTCACTTGTGGAAGGATGCTAACGGAAGCCACGCCCGCCTCTCGTCAGTCAACTGAAATCACTAGGTGTGTTGCCGCCACTAACGACTTGTGTTAAAAATATAGATGTCCAAATGTCGCACTCATGTCAACTGCTCTGTTGTTGGTTGCCAAAATAAACCAAATGCAAATGCAAATGTTTTCATTTTGCCTGCATCTGTGGAATAAACTACCAGGGAGCAGTGGGTTAAGTTAATCTTTGATAACAATGTTCCGGTGACTCTCCCAGCAACTCTGACCTGCGATGGACAGGTGACCTGTCCAGGGTATACCCCGCCTCTCGCCCATTGACAGCTGGAGACACCAGCACCCCTCACGACCCCAATAGGGATAAGCGTGTTGGAAAATGGATTGCTCCCAAACATGATTAGGGTCCAGAGGGAATTCAAGGAAGTTAATAAGGAGAGGCAAGAATAGCTACAGGGGGAACCTGGAACGAGTGCTTCCAACAAATTAATGTCAAAGGTTTTGAAAGGCCTAAAGATCATCTTTGGCCACAGTGTGGACCATGGGGGAGTGCCTGAGTTTGGAGACAGCGACTGGGCAAAAAAATGGAATCTCTTCTTTAACAGATTTGACTCTGCACCTGCCACATGCTCACCTTCCCTCCAAAACACTGACCTGCTGCTACACACCACATCCTCCTGTGTCCTGACATCTTCTGCTGTGCCTATCCCCACCCCCTCGCTTCTAAAATGGCCTCACCCTCCTCCACTTCTTAACTCATCATCACATCTGAACAGATGAAGAGAGAGAAAGACCAAGCTTGTAAGACAGCTGGACCAAACGGTATTAGCCTCTGAATGCTCAGGCACTGTTCCTACCAATTTTGCAATGTACTTCACTGCATTTGTAACCTGATCCTCAGTCTACTTAAGGTACATTTCCTTTGAGAAAACCTCTTGCATGGTTCCAGTTCTCACAACTGCCCACCCAAGGGAGCAGAACAACTTCAGGACAGTCACCCTCATCTCTCACCTTATGAAGACAATGGAGAAGATTGTACTAAAATACCTTGAGTCCCTTTCAAGCTCTGAACAGGACCCCTTCAGTTGGAATATTGTCCAAAGATGGGGAGGAGGACACTGTCATCTACATGCTTCAACTGTTTTTTTACATGCTTGGACCATCCAAGGAGCACTATGATGTTCACAGATGTGATAGTCAGCAGGACAGAGTGCTCTTCAGGTAACTGTCCTCTCCCCTTTCCTCTTCACGCTACAATCAGACTTCTGATACAACACTGCCAATAATCGCCTACAGAAGGTCTCTAATGACATAGCTATTGAAGGCTGTCTCTGAGGCAAATGATGTTCACTGGAACCACAAAACCATCTCCATATCAACATCAACAAGACTGAAGAGAAGGTGCAGCCTGCCTGCAATGGGGGCAGCAGTCCACTGCAGCAGGCTCTAACACAAAGAACACTCCACTGAATCAGCGCAGCGTGAATATCCATGCTCAAAAGTCAGTGGTTTTGTATTTTTAAGTCCTTGTTGTTCTCACCATGGTTAAGTTAAAACTTCCTCGTAAATCCCAAATTTTAACTGTAAGGTAAATTAACAACCTTTTTAAACCAAACACTCTTTAGAGATTAAACTTAATAGCTTTCCATGTATATAAAAAGAGAGAAAGCCTTGCTAAATTTATGGATCTGACCTAAGGTATTAAAAACAGCACGCTTGCCTGTGTATAGAAAGCTAAAGTGTCCTTTATGTTCTCTTTTATTTCCTTCAGGCATGGAACTGAACCACACACAGAGCTTAGTTTGTGAGTTTTATTGAATGATGAGGAGTAGTGGAAGCAGGAGACCAGAGAGGCAGAACCGGGCTGGAGCCAGAGGATGTAGATGGCTGGAGCTGGCAAGCAGGATGGAGCCGGAGCATGGAGGTAGCAAGACCAGCAGCATGGCAGAGTGGAGACTTGGAACCAGAACCACAGCAGTTTTAACAGCACGACTGGTGAATACTTGCAGGACCAGAGAGAGAGCAGGACCAGAACCACAGCAGGCGGGCGGAGATGAAGGGAACTCGGGCTGGACAAGAACAGGTGAGGTGAGCAGTTGTGAGCAGAAGCCAACAGAACGAACCAACAGGGGAGGACTGAATGCAGGGAGCTTAAATAGGGAGGCTGACAGGTGTGCTGAGTGCTGGCTGATCAGTGACTGACAGGTGTAGATGATTACTGAGGTGGAGAGGAGAACAAGGTATATGGAGGGTGAAAAGTGCCCTGAAATGTGCATGGTGCAGCAGACAAAGCTGCACCATGACAGCATGGGATTAATTTTCACAGTTATTCAGATGATAGCTATATTTCTCCATAAATCCTGAAGAATCCACTCATTTAGGCAGACTACAAGCATTCCTTAAAGACATAAGAGACATGGATGAAATAAATGATCTGTTTCTAAATTCAGATGTCATCTTTGGACCAATGTGTTTGAAAATGCAATTGCTTAGTTAGCCTCTCAATCTGGAAGGCATTAAATTGGCCTCTGATAATGAAATAAAGACCCTTGTATGCTGCTGGATACTCAAATCCTCCTAATCAATCAATCAATCAATCCGTCTCTTTCTGATCGTTCATATGTGTTTTCTTTAATGCAGACTGTGTTTGATTTTTATTACTGTTATGTTATTGTAATATATAGTATATAGTAAATTATGACCATTGTACAATGCAGAATCAAATTCCTTGTATGTGCGCACAGACCTGCCAAATGAAGCTGATTCCGATGTTCTCCTATAGATGATACACTTGGCCCTGTCTTTCAGTGTTGAACCTGGTCTCTCTTCTATTGGCTGAGCTTTTAGTGTGACTAGCTCTGTGTGCTTTGTCCTATAGACTCGAAAACTGGCTTAGAGCTTATCTGTTTAGCTGTGTTTCTCTTATAGTTTAAGCCATTAAACGTCTACTACTGTCATTAATTTTTTAGATCCATGTCTGTGTTTCTTTTTTGTGGCTGCTCTGTCTTAAAAAAAACTATTGGTAGTGACTGTCATGATGCAGCCTGAAGGCTGCACTCTGAACATTTCTGGCTCCTTCTCCAGTGCAGCCCTGATTAGGAACACCTGTCAGGCTGCAATTACCATGGACTCGCTCCACCTGCTCATCCTGCTATATATACTCACCTTAGTCTGTTCCTGGTTACCGGTTCGTCTTCAGTCTCCTGAACATCACGCCTGTTCCGTTCCTGTCCGTCTCTGGATCCTGCTCTGTCTGCTCCGGTCTGTTCCCGCCTGCCAGCTCCTGCATCCAACAACCTCGTCTGGTAAACTGACTCTGGCTTCATCATCGACGTCCTGCTGTTGCAATAAACTCTCGTAACCAGCTCTGTGTGTGTGTGCTCTGTCCGGGTTCATCCAAGACAAAATCATGACAGTATGAACCGGTCAAAGGATGAACCCGGTCACACACAGAGCTTGGTGCTGGAGCTGGCAGGATTCTGTTCTGTTTCCCCAGTCCGAGGTCTCCGCTACGCCCTGCTTCTGGTTCGTCTCGCTGGGGTCGCCTTCTGGGACGCCCGCCTCTGGTTCGTCTGGTTCCGGCACTTTCGAAGGTTCCGGCGCTCTCAAGGGTTCCTGCGCTCTCAAGGGTTCCTGCGCTTTCAGAGGGTCCTGCGCTCTTAAGGTTCCAGCGCTCCCAAGGTTCCTGCGCCCGAGAGGTTCCTGCTTTTTGTTTTAAACTGACTCTGGCTTCATCATCGACGTCCTGCTGTTGCAATAAACTCTCGTAACCAGCTCTGTGTGTGTGTGTGCTCTGTCCGGGTTCATCCAAGACAAAATTATGACAGTGACAGGTGGATGATCTTGCTCAGCCTGGTTATTTTCATTTCCACTGTTGCTATATGCATGATCAGTATCAATGACTGCCACAAAGTCAATGAAAGATACAAAGCAATCGATTGTTCACTGTTGCTTCTTGGACATTCAGGAGGTGTGAATGCTGCAAGTCAAATACTCAATGCAATCCGCTGGGTACCCTTTGATAGAAAACTTTTGAACCAATTTTAACAATAAACTGAACTTGACTGCATTGTTTGATAACTAGGATCAGTTTAGAATGTTGGTAACTGACTTAGAATCTGTCTGTGTAATTGGATTGAATAGATCTTTTTTTGTAAAGTGGATTTGTTTGTAACCAAGCATGCAACTATGAATTATTGACAAGCATATCTATGTTGGGCTCATCGGTTTAAAGGCCATTGTTCCATAAGTCTTGAGGGTCCTTCAGGTTCTTTCTTGCAAATGAAAGTCATACCAAGTGTTATGCCAGAAGATGGTTGAATATGCTTATTATTATTATTAATTATAATTTGGCATTATAATTTAAATAATAAATCATTCAACTCAAAATTCCGCTACAACAAAATATAGTTCAAATGGTGGTGATGTTAGCTATAAGCTTGTAAGTATTTATACCACTAATGCATTAGTTAATTTGCTGTTATGAACTCATTTATGCTGGGATAAATGATCTGGTCGGACTTGTGACCGACGAGGTTTATCCGGCAGGCTGTGAGAGCCCCAATGTAAATGCAATTAGAGTTTAAATCCTTATTCGTCTATCACCATCCAATGATTTTGTCTCTGTATTAATGTCAGATGTTAACTCCAAAGGAGGTTAGCTCTGATTTCTGAATAACCAGGCAACTGTGAATTGGATTGAACACAAAACAATGTCTATTCCGCAGTCGTTGGTTTTATTGAACCAAAAGCAATTCCCTGTTACAGTAATTCTCTGATTCAACAACTTTGGAATTCTTACTCACTACTGGATCTAAAACATGCAAAATATATGTGGAAATAAAAGAATAAACAAAACAAACAAAACAAAAGGAAAGAAAAACAAATGGATTGAAATGAGCGGTTGCAAATCTTAGTTCAGCTCACGGTTGGTTAAACCACACTCAGAACGTCGGCATTTGACATAGCATTGACAGACAGAACAGCTTTGAGAGTCCCACCGGACGCTTTGATGCCTTACAAAGCTATCAGCTAAGCTACCTACAGTGCAGTCATCCGACACCCTCCCAAGATGGCCGCTACGATGACGTATGGTCTATCAATTTACGTGAAGCGTGAGGGGAGGTCCTGATGACGTAACCACGCTTACGCTGATGGGGTAATGCCTCGCTTCGAGAGGGCGCGGCTAACTGGTAGTTTAAAGCAAAAGCCGCGGAATGAGCTCGGACAAAGAGATTAAACCAGTGGTTCTCAAACTTTTTCTGTCATTCCCCACTTTGGACAAGGGAGAATTTTCAAGCCCCACCTGTCCCCAACGCCCCAACACAATGCTAATGAAATATGCAACAATCTTAAAATGTTCCAATTTTATTGAAGTAACAAGTAGTATCTAAATACAAACTATCTACATCAAATAACAGCAAGCTCACAAATAAAGAAAATAAAAATGCAGCTGTGTCAAAATTTGTATCAAGCTCAAAGATAGAAAAAATTAAAGTGCCACTCTGCAATATGTTAATAAAAGAAAAGAAGTGAAATCTATCTGGCAAGACAGGTCTATTTATCCCTGCATTAGTGGCTGCAATGAGCCTGTTTTGCATTGCACAGTTTCTCAAAACGGGGTTGCAGGCTTGATACTGCCACTCTCAAGTCATGCTCAATGTTCAGCTGAGATCTGTATTTTGTTTTCAGTGAAGCAACCGCCTGCCCATTGGCGCGAAACAGATGTATACAGATACAGATATATGAGCGCGACAGTGTTGCCAACTCCTCAGTAAGGAAAGTAGCTATTGGCTGTGCTAAAAGTCTCTAGAAGTCGCTGAATGACATCATCGCCTAATTTGCATAATCTGCCACATGATGTGATGTGTAAATTATTGGCGCTGTGGGAGAAATAACGTTGTTAGAGAGAGACAAAAAGTGAGTAAAAACACTCAGAATATAGAGCTACTTTTTGCTGTCCATTAATGTTTATTTATTATTATTATTAATATTATTATAATTATTATTTTTATTTTATTTTTTTAATTAATGTTTAATTAATTTCAATACTAACCCTCCTCCTTTACCCGGGTTTGAGACCGGCAAAATGAACCATAAAGAGACACTATGGCGGAGTTACAATTTTTTTAAAACTTTTTTTAACATTTTCTTTTTTCCCTTGTGGTCCACCAAGGAGCCTACAAATCACGGTAAAACATGAACATGTGGCTGTGTGAATCAAACGGCGTTATTTATTTAAGATAAAATATTTCAAATTCTGTTATTTATGATCAACCTGCGCCGTCAATCCCGGCACATGCGCGCTTTATTTGCAGTCTGGACGCTGAGGGTTAACATGCTGTGGCTCTGACTGCAGCGCTGAGAGGGACTCCTCCGGTAGCGGGAGAACGGAGATGGGAGGGGGAGGTGCCTCACGGCAGCAGCTGCCGCTGGAGGACAAGAGTATGAACGATACGTGCTTTCACGTAAGAGTCTCCAAAATTCGCTAGATTTGTCGCTAGTCGCTTTTTTGAAAAAGAGTCGCTGGAGGGGTCTGAAATATAGCGACAAAGTCGCTGAGTTGGCAACACTGGGGCGCGAAAGGTTATCCCGTTACAAATAATATGCCGACGTCATGTCAATCATTATTTTGGCACTTCAGTTCCAGGTGAAATTTTTCTCATATCTAATGTTCTTTTAATTAGACTGCATGTAGGCTAGTAATGATTACTTTGTGGGTTTGATTGGTCTAATAAGCGGCAACAGACAGCTATAAGGACAGTTTGCTCTCACACGTTCTACATTTATAGTCACACACACACACACACACACACGCCGGAACTTGGCGCGCCCCACCTGTCACGTCTCAATTCCCCACCAGTGGGTCGCGCCACACACTTTGAGAACCGCGGGATTAAACTGATAAGAAGAAGCGAAAAGAGAGAGAGGGGGGAAGGCAGGGAAGAAGATGGAACAGAACTGAAGCAATGACCCACGGCGGGGTTATTGATGAATCACAAATCAACACAGCAAAATCAAATGTAAAATGCATGCACATACAAAGAAAATATTCAGCAAAATAATTCCAACTTCGTCGTGGAATAAAAGCATTAACCTAAGCCTACAAATTTCTACGTCTGCCCAGGCACTTCTAAACACCCTGTTGGTGAGACAGAAATAAAAGGGGAGAACCCGTTACTTTGAGGTGCCTCGGGGCTGGTCCGGAGTGAAAGTCCCGGCTTCGGTCCGGAGCGCTCCGGATCACGCGACGTCCTGAACGCGTCTTGACGACCGCAGGGTCCGCAGGCTGCAGCGGGGACCAGACTGAGAGAGTTCCTTCGTCTTTCTCTCTCTCTCTGGGCTCCTAGACGCTTGTTGGGCCAAACAACGCGTCGTCCTCTCTCGATCACTGGGAGATAAGGCGGCTTCCAGTATTTGATCAGAGGGAATTAAAGGTACCTTTTTGAGTCGACCTCCTGTCTGCACAGGGAATAGTTTTGCTTCGAAAAAATCTCGGTCCAGCGAGAAACTCGAGCACGTGGCGTGGGATTGCCCCAACGGAAACAGCTGTGTGTGTGTCTTCTCGGGTTGGCAGGGCGCCAGG
The DNA here is from genome assembly GCA_037039145.1 of Fundulus diaphanus. Classification (NCBI taxonomy): domain Eukaryota; kingdom Metazoa; phylum Chordata; class Actinopteri; order Cyprinodontiformes; family Fundulidae; genus Fundulus; species Fundulus diaphanus. Next base: position 1,972,136 of record CM073135.1, read on the forward strand.
GAAGAAGATCGATTGCGAGGTGCAACCGAGTTTTATCAACTTTACCCTAGCAACGTTATCGGTTGCTAGGGCGCCGGCCATTTTGGGCCGCGTTGCATGATGGGAGTTGGTGGCCATTTTGACCACCATGCATCATGGGAAATGCAGTCCGTCATGTCCCGAATTAACGCAGGTCTGTCACGTCCTGACATGGCACAACATACCCCCCTTTAGCTTTGAAGAGTGGGATGCTGGTCACAGTCTTTAAAGCTACAACCAAGTCCATTCTGGCGTGACGAAGATCCGTTGTGCATGAGTGGAACAACCTAATAGTCTTTCTAGTAGTCCTTCGGGATTCATGCAGTTCAGTTCATCATCCAAGAGGAAGGGAAAAAAACAAAGCATTTATTGTGCCTGGGTCAGTGACCTAGCCTGGGCAGACTAAGCTATAGCTAGTAATTTCAATTGACTAATAAGGCAAACAATAAGGTAATAAAAAGAAAATGCAAACTTCACAATCACCATTGTCGATACATTCATTGGTCATAAGGTTTGAACTTTGAACCAAAGAAAGGAGAGAGGGAAAAGGGAAAGGAGAGAGACAGCGGTTCGTAGTCTAATCAGCTTGTGGCCTTTGAGGAGCTGATGTTACGAACCTGGGGCGACGAAGGTGAGGGTGTCAATCCTGGTTTGCAACTGTTTGATCTGCTTGTATGCTGCATATGCCATCGCAGTAGTGATGGCCCATCCAAATACAAGGAGAACCACAATAATGGTCATAATGTGAGTGTCGGTCGACTCTGTAGCTCTGGGGAAGCGAAGCAGAGGGACCGAGCTCAACTCTGATGGAGTGAGACTGAATTTAATCAGCTGGGTGCCTGCACGTAAAAGCTGTCTTTCAATGCCGACATCAATGCTGAAATTGTATCCCTTAAAGACATCTATTATTTCAATCTCTGAGTCATATTTGTCAACGTCAAGGTGATGCAGAACCATATTTCCAATGTGGACTACAGCACCTTGAGGTGGGGAACAGAAAATGGTTTGGTTGGGCAGTTTTAGTCTAGTAACTGTGTCGTGCTGCTCGTAAGATAACAGGGCTTCTGCCTCTGGGGTGCTAACGAGCCAGCGGTTACCTGCCCGCTCAATTTTGGTTTCCACACCTGCATCTTTAAGGGTCATTCTAGCCTGACAGTTTTGTTCAGGGGATTCATTCCTTAGACCACACAGGTAATTGGTAACGTCTCTGATAAATGGGTTGCTTGGGCATACCCAGTGGATGTCCTTGGTTTTGGTACACAAATCCAAATTAGGAACTAAATAAAGTTTGGGGTCAGCATCATGATAGGCTAGCATCGAGGGGGTTTGTAGGTGTACGTGGGTCTCACCTTGCCAAAAACCGACATTCAATACTGATTTGAGCCTATACACGTTAGCTCTTTCAATGATGGGAAGGTTTAGCATAAATCCTATCTCCAAGTTGTCAGGATTTACAAATATTGGAATTGCACTACCTAGGCTGTAAGCCAGGTGTGTTTGTGGTGGTTGCAGTGTTTCACTAGAGGCAGATTTGAGAACCTTTTCAACCAAATCTACTGGTACCAGGTACGGAGGAATCCGTCCTTCAGCAAGGCTATTTACGGATGAGCTAACCTCTCGAGTGAGGTCCTGCATTAAATCTCTAACAACCTGAGTATACATCATGTCATTCTTTACCACTTCTGTGAGCGTTTCCAAAGAAATGCATGGTGTTATTGCTGAGTGTGAATTTATAGACGTGAAGTTATGTATGGACATTTGTTTTATTAGTGCACGTTTAAAATGTCCTGATTGAACATGCACTTGTCCTGTTTAATGCTATGCATTGTTCTCTTCGGCGGGGGCGGAGTTAGGCTCCGTTCCCTGTGAGGAGAGTTTGGTGGACGGTTTAATTTGGTTCGCATGAACCCATTTGTACTCCGGACTTTGCACGCTGGCCTCTAGGTTCTTTTGAGCCCACGTGAAAGTCGTTTGGAGATGGTCTTTTAAATCAGTGACGCATTGGTGTGCCGTGTAGACGGTTGTCACACTGACGTCTTCGGGCTGGTAGATGAGATTCAGGGGAAGTGTCATTTGTCTCCCTGTCATCATTTGGCAAAGTGTCACCCCTGTGGAGCATGGTGAGGTAGAGCGGATTAGCATTAGGACCAAGGGAAGCTTTATGTCCCAGTCCCTGCCATGGCTGCTGGCATGTTCCTTTAACATGCTGACCACGGTGCAGTTCATTCGCTCCACCTGTCCCAATGACTGTGGGTGGTAGGGGATGTGGAATTTAACTTCCACGCCCAACATGTCGAAAAGCGCGGTCATGATGTTTGACGTAAAATGCGTTTCTCTGTTCGAGTCGATGGGCAGGGGAAGGCCCCACCGGCTGGAAACGTGATTTAGCAGCAGGGCTGCTGTGGTGACAGCGGTGTCGTTCGGTGCCGGCAAACATTTGACCCATTCTGTGAAGCTGCCTGTTATTGTCAAAAGATATTTGTTATCTCTTGACGATTTGGGGACTGGACCGATCCAGTCAGTCTGCAGATGTGACCACAGAAATGTAACCCCCCTTCGCTGAAGCAGGGCTCGGTCTAGCGGTCGTGTGGGTTGTAACTGGCAGCAGGTTAAGCAGCCTTGTACATACTCCTGGGTGTCCTGGGCCGTTGAAGGCCGGGACGCCACCTGTAGGAGAGTTTTCAGATTAGCTTTGCAGCTTCTGTGTCCTCTTACTGGTGAGTCATGGACGAGTGTCAATGTGATCCCAAGTTCGTTTGAATCTTTGGGCTGAATGGGCTGAAACTCATGGAGTAGCTCTTTAAGTGCTGTTCTCTCTGTTTCAGTGGTCAGTGCATCAGCTTGTTCCAGCTGCTGCATAATTTCTGTTTTGAAACCAGGGCAGGGCTCAGTGGGTGAGTCCTGGTTCTCTGGTTGATTTGGTGCTGGTTCTGTTGGGTTGGTTTCTATCGCATACCCCAACTAGTTTCCTTCAGCGTCAAGCGTAGCACCACAAATGGATCCAGCAGGCCGAGCTTCATGTCGCCTGATTTGGATCATGTTGGAAGGAAAGGTAAACAAGGTGTCCGGAGAGTCCTGTCTGCCGGTCAAGGATAAAGGCAGGTCTCCAATGACGGGAATGCTCAGCTCAAAGTCGTGGAAAGAGCTTTCGATGAGCACCCCAAGAGGTTTCTTCGCCACCACTTGGATCGGCATGTGGGTTGGATTCTCCACTAGAAGGTAAGCTGAGCGGTTGTTCAGCTCAAGCAGGGGTGTGCCCCGGATGACCAGGTTGGATTCCTGGAAATAAGAAAGGGGTTGGAAGAAAACCTGTGTGTTCTGTATTTGTTGTCCTTTCAGGATGGCTAATCTAATAGGTACACCTGCAGTCTGTGGTGGTATTAGCATGTTTGTTTCGCTAGCCACCTGGCAAGCCTGTGGGATTGTTTGCCCTGATCGCATGACTTCAGGGGTGCCCAGGAAGGAACTTGGGGTCACGTGAGCCTGAGCCCACAGGACCTGATTGCAAGTGTCCAGCTGTGCACCTAGCCGTACCAGAAAATCAGCACCAACAAACACTGGAGGATGTAAATTCTCCACAATGCTGAAAGGATGAGAGAGCTGCCTTGTGCCAATCTGTGCATAAAGTATGCACACCCCCGTTGCTTTCAGAAGCCGGCGAGGCCAGTCTGCTGAGAGCAAATAGTGGCTGTGTTTTGTTTCAGCCAGATGGGGCCTTTCACGGCACAGAGAGCTGTACAGATCTCTGCTGATCGCAGATTTCTCTGACCAAAGAGCCAGCAGCACGTCTGGCATGAATGTGCTTTCCAGGTGCACACCTTCGGCCACTCTGGGGTTATAGGGTTCAACTCCAGAGTGTTTAAGTGAGCAAAGGAAAGATGTGTGGCTGCAGAGAGAAGTTCTCTGATCGCTGAGAAGCGGTGGTGTGGCAGAGGATTTTGAAATCGGCTCTGTTGAAGGCAGAAATGGTGCTAAGAGTTCTTTGGGCTCTTCTGAGCAGGTCACCTGGTTGATAGGGACGGACGGTCCACTTCCAGAAGTAAGAGGCTTGGGGGTCCCCACTTGGGCCCAAAGATGACCATGATGGCAGTCAATGAGTGGAGCTAACCTGTTCAACAGATCCTGACCCACAAGAAAAGGTTCCGTGTCCAAAGTACAGATGTAGATGGGGTGAACAAGGGTCATGTCACGGAAAGTGATGTCTAACCACGCCCGTTTGGTGATGCATGACTGATCCTGAGTGTAGCTGGTGATGCCCACGTTACAGGTCTCCACCTGGAACGGTTTCCCAAGAGACACCATAGCTCTGGTCACCTCATCAAACAAATCTGAACACATTAGACTGATCTCGGAACCTGTGTCTAACAGAGCATTTGCTGTGACACATCCTCCTATAACTGTCGAGCAGTACAAGCGATGCGCGTTTTCACGATGGTTTAGCTCACCTAAAAACCTTAGAAAAGGGGTTTTCTGATCACCTGCTGATGGGATCTTAGAAGGTTGTTGGTGAATTTTTGGTTGGTTCCCCCACTTAATCAGATAAACTCTGTTAGAAGGGGGAGCCTGGTCCACACCTAGTCATGCTGACGTGGGTTTTGGGCCTGGTTTCCCAGGAGGGTCAGCAGGATTGGATGGTGGCGAGGACGGCTGCGGCGCGATCTGACGCACTGTGTCGGCTAGCAACCTGCGAAAAGTCTCCTCCATCTCCTTTCTCATTGACTCTTCCATGCGCAGGTTCCTTGTTGTCATGTGTGCTTTTCGGCTTTCCCGACCAGTCAGTTTGCTTACCGTGTCGGGCTGGATCCGGCCTGTGCCATTTTTGAAACCTCTCACCTTCCATGCTGTCATGCTGACCTCTCCTATCATGAGAAGCTTTCTTCTGCTGCGGTTCTACACCGTGTTGCTTCTTGAAACCAAATCTAGTTTTAGGTTTAGAGGGAGGCATCTCATGTCCCTCCAGACCTAACCTCTTTTCTGGTTCGATCTGAATCTGTAGAACCTTTTTATCACTGTCGGCTCCTTTGTTGGGCCGGACCCGTGTTTCCCATGCAACCTGCGCGTATTTCCTGATTTCCTGCATGGTAAGTCTCTTGGTTCTACAATGCATGGTAACCTCATAACGCACGCTTTCATGAAGATTATGGAGGAACAAAGATTTGAAAGTGTGGTCTTCCTCCAAGCCGGGAGCATTTCGTCCCTGAAAGTAAGCAGCCCGTAAACGGCGGTAATACTCCTTGGGCGCTTCAGTTCTCTTTTGCTGAATTGCAAAAGCTCCAAGAGTCGCAGAAGCTGGGTCTGTGAACACAGAATATTCTTCTCTTAAAGCCTGACAAAGAGCTGAGTAACGGTCACGTGTAGCTGGAGGGAGGCTTTCTATGAAAACATGGACACTTCTGGATGTGGTTTTCCAGATAAGCTTCAATTTTTCTCGAGCCGAGGGGCTATATAAGTCTAGCAGACAGCGCTCTACCTCTCTGAGATAGTCATCAATGGTGGATTCTGTATTGCTAGGATCAAAACGCTCTATGTCTCGGGCCAGGGACTCAAGCTGACGCATCCGCAGTCCCTGTTCAGGGATCGGGGCTGGTCCATCTGAGTCCTCTCCTGACGACTCCTGCCTGTGGTAACCACGATAGCAGGGGGGCTCTGGTTCTGACCACCCACCTGACATCGGCGGCCGTTCGTGGGACGCCGGGGGACCCTCCCTGTCATGAACTCCTGTCCGTGGACGCAGTTCAGAGGAGTGGGGTTTACCTGCGTCCCAGGAACGGTGCTCCCGTCGCCCTGGTGGGGGGAAAGGATCATAGCAGACAGTGTCAGGGGTCAGGTGGGAAGCAGGTGTTTTCCCATGATTTGCATCATGTGGATCAGTCCTGATTGCCACCGTAAATTGTTTAGGCATCTCTTTCCGTATCACACTGCTATATCTGTCCTGACCTTCGCTTACCCCTCGCTCAGAAGGTGTCTGAGGGCCCAGTTCATCCAATGTCTTCCAGGTGTGATCCCCATGTTTTCCCTCAGATCCTTCTGGCTGCAAGCTAATGAGATCCTCCTCTCGCTCCTCTGTGAGATGACAGCTGCCCTGAACACTTCTCTGTTCTAGCTCCCTAACTCTTTCCTCAGCTGCGATCCGCATCTCAACTTCTCTGTTACGCAGATCGGTCTCTAGCGTTAACCTTCGGTGGTATAACGCAGATAATTCACCAAAAACATCTGCTACCAATCTATCCTTTGGCTTGCTTTGAACCTCCTCCACCAATTCCTGAATTTTCCTCTCACAGTCCTCTATGTTAAACTGATTCAAGCGGTCTTGGTCCTCCGGTGTCATTTTAAGCAGTGAGCTAATGACACCCTGAGCCTCCATTCCAATGGAGGATTGTGGACCTTCAGCTCCTTTGACTGAAGAACCTTTACTATCCATTCTTTGTCAGCTATGGATAGCAGCACAACAACTGTAGCTCAGCACTACACACCAACAACAATCAAATAACAACACTGTGGTTTAGCTCAGCGCTAAACAACAGACAACAAACAACGCTGTATTCTAGCTTAGCACTAAGCAACAACGCATACACTTTAGTTTAGCTCAGCGCTAAACAACAACTGCTAACAACAACTGTTAAGTGGCTTCACTAACTGTCAACAGCGACTCGCACTACGACTGACACTTTACTGCAGGAAGTGTGGTCAAATACGTGCGTTTAATTAGGCTGCGCAGGGGAAAATCAACCCTGCGACTTACAACTCCTATGTTTAGGAACGGTTAATATGCTTGTTTAACTTTGAGAATATTCACTGTGAGTGACATGGACCACTAACCTTTCGGCCAGTAATTAAGTGATAAAGCTGTGGTTTTGTTTGTGATGCAAGTTATTTAAGAACAGGTGCTCTACACATGTGTGGAAAATAGCAAAGTGTTTGGAACTTCAGAGGTGGCAAAGAATGACAGTTAAAAACCGCTAAATTGCAACCTTAGTTTCAAAATCACAGCTCAATTTTGACCACTTATGATGAGCAGAAGGGGGAAAAGAAAGAAAAATAATTTAACAAAAATTAAAAGTTTAAAAATATAAAAAAAAATTCAAAAGGAATAAAAAAATTATAATAAGTTGACAAAAATTATTAAAAGGAGTAACCATAAAGAAAGTTTTAAGAAACTGACATTCAAATATCCATTCAGGGAAGCCGAGTGCTTTCACCTGAATTTTCAACCGTGACTGCAACTACCTATCCTGGCCACCAGATGGAGGCAGGGTGCCCTTCACTTTTGGGAAGACTGAGCTGTAATTACACACGATGTCCAGCAGATGGGGAATCGTTTCCCTCATCAAAACAATTATGATGCAATTACACACACGTCCACCAGATGGAGGCAAGGTCTCTCTTTTCAAAGCAGAACACGACACAGGAGATGACTGATCAGTAGCAGACGCTGGAGGCGCTGTACGTTCTAGTCAGTTCAGTCTAACTAACTCCAGGTTTAGAAATCAATATTCAAACCTCAGGTTAACAACCTCAAACCACCACAAACACGTACATATTTAGTAGGAGTACTTCCTTAATCAATTATGACTGAATAGCCCTTTTGGCAAGGTGAGCAGTCAAAATGCTGGAATGTAGATTGTGTTCATTAAATTCATAAGTTGCTGGTTATTCAGTTTAGTCTAAAGGAACGCCAAATAAGTAGACTAGCCCACCCGGGCACGCCAGTAAATGTTATGCCAGAAGATGGTTGAATATGCTTATTATTATTATTAATTATAATTTGGCATTATAATTTAAATAATAAATCATTCAACTCAAAATTCCGCTACAACAAAATATAGTTCAAATGGTGGTGATGTTAGCTATAAGCTTGTAAGTATTTATACCACTAATGCATTAGTTAATTTGCTGTTATGAACTCATTTATGCTGGGATAAATGATCTGGTCGGACTTGTGACCGACGAGGTTTATCCGGCAGGCTGTGAGAGCCCCAATGTAAATGCAATTAGAGTTTAAATCCTTATTCGTCTATCACCATCCAATGATTTTGTCTCTGTATTAATGTCAGATGTTAACTCCAAAGGAGGTTAGCTCTGATTTCTGAATAACCAGGCAACTGTGAATTGGATTGAACACAAAACAATGTCTATTCCGCAGTCGTTGGTTTTATTGAACCAAAAGCAATTCCCTGTTACAGTAATTCTCTGATTCAACAACTTTGGAATTCTTACTCACTACTGGATCTAAAACATGCAAAATATATGTGGAAATAAAAGAATAAACAAAACAAACAAAACAAAAGGAAAGAAAAACAAATGGATTGAAATGAGCGGTTGCAAATCTTAGTTCAGCTCACGGTTGGTTAAACCACACTCAGAACGTCGGCATTTGACATAGCATTGACAGACAGAACAGCTTTGAGAGTCCCACCGGACGCTTTGATGCCTTACAAAGCTATCAGCTAAGCTACCTACAGTGCAGTCATCCGACACCCTCCCAAGATGGCCGCTACGATGACGTATGGTCTATCAATTTACGTGAAGCGTGAGGGGAGGTCCTGATGACGTAACCACGCTTACGCTGATGGGGTAATGCCTCGCTTCGAGAGGGCGCGGCTAACTGGTAGTTTAAAGCAAAAGCCGCGGAATGAGCTCGGACAAAGAGATTAAACTGATAAGAAGAAGCGAAAAGAGAGAGAGGGGGGAAGGCAGGGAAGAAGATGGAACAGAACTGAAGCAATGACCCACGGCGGGGTTATTGATGAATCACAAATCAACACAGCAAAATCAAATGTAAAATGCATGCACATACAAAGAAAATATTCAGCAAAATAATTCCAACTTCGTCGTGGAATAAAAGCATTAACCTAAGCCTACAAATTTCTACGTCTGCCCAGGCACTTCTAAACACCCTGTTGGTGAGACAGAAATAAAAGGGGAGAACCCGTTACTTTGAGGTGCCTCGGGGCTGGTCCGGAGTGAAAGTCCCGGCTTCGGTCCGGAGCGCTCCGGATCACGCGACGTCCTGAACGCGTCTTGACGACCGCAGGGTCCGCAGGCTGCAGCGGGGACCAGACTGAGAGAGTTCCTTCGTCTTTCTCTCTCTCTCTGGGCTCCTAGACGCTTGTTGGGCCAAACAACGCGTCGTCCTCTCTCGATCACTGGGAGATAAGGCGGCTTCCAGTATTTGATCAGAGGGAATTAAAGGTACCTTTTTGAGTCGACCTCCTGTCTGTACAGGGAATAGTTTTGCTTCGAAAAAATCTCGGTCCAGCGAGAAACTCGAGCACGTGGCGTGGGATTGCCCCAACGGAAACAGCTGTGTGTGTGTCTTCTCGGGTTGGCAGGGCGCCAGGGAAGAAGATCGATTGCGAGGTGCAACCGAGTTTTATCAACTTTACCCTAGCAACGTTATCGGTTGCTAGGGCGCCGGCCATTTTGGGCCGCGTTGCATGATGGGAGTTGGTGGCCATTTTGACCACCATGCATCATGGGAAATGCAGTCCGTCATGTCCCGAATTAACGCAGGTCTGTCACGTCCTGACATGGCACAACACCAAGTATTTTTTTTATAGAGGAGATGCTTTCTTTTTGCATTACAGCAGAAAGCCTCTTTTGGCTTAAGACAGTGGAAGATACAGAACAACTATGACAACTGGTTCATTGTCTGTTGAAAGGTAATGTCAAAAACATACTAATGGAGGTTTGTTAAGAGTCTGAGATGAAGCTCTTGAATATTATGAATCCTGGGAGGGAGTTTTGCTGACACGTCCACTCCTGAGAAGATTAACAGCTGTCTTAGATGTGTACCACGTGTGAATAATTTTTTTCATTGAAGAACAATACACTTCAAAAGTATTTGAAAATATTCTTCCAACCCCTCCAAGTTTGAGCGGCAGAAACAAGTGCCAAAGGCCATTTCCATTGTCTTTCCAACTTGGCATAGTTTTAAGATGTGTGTTTTTTCCTTGCATTTGAGGTTAGATTATTTTTTTTAGCACACCTGGTAAAGACCATATAATTTTTACTGGGCTGTAAAACTATAGCCAGTAGAGTGACCAGATCTCAAAAAACCAAATGAGGGACAACAGAATAATGTGGGACACATTACCAACACCATGGTAACGTTATACATTTTAATTTAACACAGCTTGCACATTATATTAATCAATCTCTACTTTGCCTGTTTGTGTACAACAATGAATTATCACAAGCTTCTAAAAAAAACTTTGAAGTGTAATTGTTTATATAAAAAAACTGTACTAGCTTTAACATATAACACTTTTTTAAGGTTATTAGAAAATGTTATTAAACCTTTGCGTAAAGTTAAATATTGTCCAGTTTAATTTTTGGCTGCTGTACCTTATGTGTCTGGCAGGTTTATTTGGGTTTGAGAAATGACTCAATAGTTCACCAAGTGGCTTTTTCATTTGTGTGTTTCTTGTGGGACTCACTTTTACAGTGTCACTTGACGTCTTTGGCTAACTTCACCAAAAGGTCTCAGAATCACCTCTCACCACCCTCACCCAGTTATAAACTGTTCCCCAGTCTTTGTTGTAACTGTATTTTCTTTTCTTACATACTATTGTGTATGCATCAAAATCTTTTTTGTTTTATTTTATGAGCATCCTACTGTGCAAGTTGATCATGACGTGGGGCGCTGCTGCATATTGTGATTGACAGCCAACTTGGCTCTTGTCTGTGAAGATAACTGCGGCTCTGTGTTCCTTTCAAAAAATTGCCTGTCGCGTTAATTTTTTTGACTGTTCTGAATTTGACCCAGTCAAATGTGGGACATTGTTTCAGTTTGTGCGACACCACAACAGGAGTGAAAAATGTGGCACAGTCCCGCACAAATCAAGACATCTGGTCACCCTAGATACCAGACATTCTCCCTTTACCTAAGACTGTGCACAGGAAAGCTTTAAAGCAATCATTTACCGGAAAATGCTGATAGCATATACTTATACTTACAGTAGCGTATACTTCATTGTCTTGTAGGACCAGATAATCCAACTTTTTCTCCCTTACCTACATCACAATTCAACTGTGACAATTCAACACAAACTCAAACAATCTAGGTGAAACAGTGAAGTGGGGCTAAAAATAAATCTCCAGGACAACATTGATGTCACATGTGTCCATATCCAATTTTATACATCTAAACAAAAAACTTCCTTTATTTATGGACAGCTTAACTTGTAACTATTGCCAAACTATTGCCAAACATTGCCGCCAAACCTCAGACTTAACTTACCACAGCTTGTTGGAGATTAAAATGCAAAAACCTGGGGTTAAAAATGTCAGCTTGTTTGTAATAATTGTTTCAACCTTTTAAAGGTCCTTAATACAATAGAACACGGCCTTTCTGCACACGCAAGCCATTTTCACTCACCTTAGATGATGATGTGTCACAGTCCTGGCAGATCCAACCATACCCAGTCTGCTTGGGGGATTTCTTCAGCGGGGGGTCCAGACACCCGAAGTGATAACAGAGCTGGCACTCATCACACCTGAGGCACAGAACAGGAAGGGCACGCGTAATGTGTCACATAAATAATGCTGCTGCCCTCCTTCAATCAAACGAGCAGTTCTGGAGTGATGATGGATGATAACAAGGCAGCAAGCTGTCTCCCATGAGGTTTTGCTAATGTATTTCTACCCCTCTTTAATCACTGTATTCCCTTGACTTTACACAGCCATGTACTGTTCAGTGGGTTTTCTAAGTGTCCTGATAAATACAGGTCTTGTTAGTGTCAGAGAAATGCTTGTTACATCTTCAAAGGCTGGACTGTTTCTTCAAGCGCATGAGAAGCAACACAGCTCAACACCTAGTAAAAACACCAAGTAAAAACCTGCCATAAAAAACAAAACACACAAAAAAAATGGCATAAAGAACTTTAGCCCACACACGGTAGCTAAAATTCTTGAGACTTTATATAAAGGATAAAAAGTGTTTAAAGAAAATATAAATAACTATGGATCTTTGAGGTGATAATTCCTCTTATTTGCTCTAATCCTTCATTAAGTTTGTCATAAAATAACTCAGATACATTATGGTTTTATTAACACATTTTCTCAGAGAAAGGAGAGGGTAGAAAAATCAATGAATCCAAAATGTATGGTTTTGGGAGGACTTCCATGCTTCAGTTGATCACTTTTCCCTCTTTGCCAGCACTGTATTTATGCACTTTCTTTGACAACACCTCCGGTTGGAAAATTCAGGATCCATCCAAATACCCTTAATAATAGCTCCTAGCTCCTGTTCCTTGACCTTTAATGGGTTCAACAGTAAGAATTCTATAGTGGGGAGGAAAGGAGCTTCGGACTACTGTGCTGAATTCGGATAGCCTTTAATTCTGATGTCATTACGTGACGGATGACTGAACCTGTTAACATTTATTCTCTGTGAACTGATGATTGGTAGAGTTCTGGAGAATCAATTACAAGTCTTTTAACATTTTATTTTGGATGAAAAACTACAAGTTTGGATTGGAAAATAAGCTAATTGTGATGTTTTGGCCTGTCTGTCTGCTTCCTGTCACACTCATCCTACACAGCTGCAATCAAGATTATCTGATGCACCAGTGAGGCCTCTCCTATGGCAGCTTAATCAAGCCAACAACCTGTTTACCTGCCTATATATACTGGAAGTCAGCAGATAGGCAGCGCCAAGCTTTTGGTGATCTACGGAGATCTGTCATCCTGACAATCTCATCTTCCTGCTCTCAGCCTCGCCAGGCTTCTGCTTACTTAAAAAGCAATGAGCATTCTAACTTTAGAAGAAATTAGAATTTAAACTTGACTGTAGCGACCATCAACCACCTCTCTAATCGCTTCTGGGTGCGGGGAATCCTAGTTCTGATGTACTTACAGAATGATGTCCAGACTTGGAGATAAGTGGCGGATGATCCCAATTATTGAATACAGATTGCAGATGAACAAACAATCCAAAATCCTGAGTGGCGGTATTTGACAACAAGTGAGATGGACAGTGGATTATGGAGAGTGTGGATATGGCAGAACTTAACCAATTGGTTTATTCTGTGCCAAAGAAAGCAGAAAAAAACATATAACCTCCTGTCACCCAAACACTCTCTGCTCTCTCACTGCTAACCTATATAGATTTTCCCTCTACAAGTCATTAGTGGTAGAGCGAAATATAGGTCAGTGTGTCAACCTGCATGCAAAGAAAACACTTATCACCCAAACCAAATAAACTAGACCCAAACTATACCCAAACACCAAGAACTATAAGTGGCTCCTACATTGACCAACTGAAGTACCTCTCATGCCACATCAAATGGAAGTCCCTTACTTTACAAACAAGAATAAACAAAATAAATAAACTGAACTTAAAGTGCTGCAAAACTCAGTAACATCAACACCATTAAGATAAAACTTACAAATACCAAACAATGAATGATTGTAGACAATTGTATTGGATATTAACTGATTTTGTGTTATTCATCATATCAGTTTAAATGTTTCATAATTACACTTATTACAAAGCAAACACATAATATAACTCCAAAAAGTATGTAATGATAAGGTTAGTGTAATCAACTTCAATAATAGAAACGTACCTTGCATTTATTGGGAATTTAATGTTTCTATAAAGCTCCAGCAACAGCAACAGTTATCTTGGTATGAAATAAAAATAAAAACTATGAAACTGTCCTTTATGTAAAATAAAAACTCTTCGTATACGAACTGAAATGTAACACGTTGAGTTTTGTTTAAGTTTTGTAAATGTGTCCTTAACATGTGGACATGATCAGGAAGCTGTTTTTCTTTCTTTTTTTTGACTGGGGCCGAAATCTTGTTGCATTTGATTTTGTGGACAGAGTTCTTTACTTCAAAACAGGATTAACCTGGTTTTACAAAGATGCAATAATGTTTCAAAGACACTTCTCCTGAAAAAAGCATACTTTCATCATTTCTTTCTAAGCAACAACCTGACATCATACATACAGCTACAGAAAGTCAGTAAACATGCATCTTTCTCTGCTCAGGATCTCTGCTGATGGAGCAGTTTACAGAAACAGCAGGCAAATACTGGCTTGTTTCCTCTCTGTGATGACATGTTCTTTTTGATAATTGGGATGCATGCTCTCTTTGCTGTTCTGATTAATCTGTTGACAAAAGTCAACATCAGAGCTGTTTTCCCGCTTCATGAAGAAGCCCTTTGCTTTGCAGCTCGTAGTCATTATTGAACAGTCATGCTGAAGTCAGGTCTCTACAAGTACTTTGCTCTGTTGTACTTTGTGTTTTTTGAGTTCACACTGCTCTCCACCACCATTCTATGATCACTTTCAGTCGAGAAGAACTAATTAACATTAGACAGTCTTCCCTCTAGACGTTTTTGCTAAATTTTTCATGGACCAACACTTCACTAAGTTCTTGGTTGGCGCTGCAGCTGCGTTCTATCAGATTTACTTGAGACTCAGACAAGGTAAACATGCAGGCGCACTTATGAAGCTTTGGCGAAAGAGATTTCACATAGCCTTGACTTCAATACACTTTGCTAATGTCTGCTCCCTGGCTGACAAGATAGATGAACTGCCACTTCTCAACTCCAAAAATAGGGACTTCTGCGCATCTGCTGACCTCTGTTTCACCAAAACATAGGTCAACGAGCACACCCCGGACTGCGCAATACCAATGACGGAATTCCAGCTTCTCCAAGCATACCGCAACACTGAGCAGTTGGGGAAAAGAAGAAGAGTTGGAGTCTCTTTACATAAATGAAGGTTGTTACACTGATGTCAAAGTGTTAGAGAAGACCGATAGTCCTCATCTGAATTCATTTTTCATAGACTGTAAACCTTTTTATTCTCCTGGGGGTTCTTGTTTGTTTTACCTGGTGTTTCTGTTTCCCACCACAAGCCTGCACAGCAGAGGCAGAAAAACAGATGACTGAGCTGATAACAGAAGTGGACGAAAAAAACAGATTCAAATTTTTCTTGGGGGTTTTAACTAGTACAAGTCTCATGTTGTGCAATTATAGTTTTAATTATGACTATAGAAATTCAAATTAAAAATTATAATTAATAACCAGCACACAGACCAGCTGACATTACCAATGTGCTTCAGTTAGAAAATTTGCACTGAAAAACCCACATTGCACATTAAACAAAACGCGTCACAGCGAGACAGTGAGGATGACATTATTTTCTGTACTATTAGATGCTGTACGTGTAGTGATTGGTATTGTTTTCATGTGCATGCATCATTCTCCATGGCAAGGGGCACGCAGCGGTGGCAGGTCCAGATGGCCAGCTGGAGATCAGACGTCGTTTTTACATAGCGGGAAAGGACTTCTATACCAACTTTAAGCGCCTCAACCACCATTTAAAGAAAAACAATGTTGACAAGCGAGTTTAAGTGGCAGAGAGTAAAAAAAAAAAAAACACAGCACAGATCACCAGCACAGAAACATACATTCAAAAGGCAAACACATCTAAATTAGTTAAAAATATAATAAAAGTTGAAAACTTAATGCCTTACAACCAGTCTTACGTTACCAGCCGCTCTCTGCCAGGGAGGGAGCGGCAATGTATGTGCTTCACGTGACGTCAAGGCATGGCTGCTGAATACGCTAATGGATCGGCCAACGCCTGTACGTATCGGCCAATACCGATACAAGAAAAAACGCAAATCATCAAATTAAATTAAATGACCTAAAAAACGGACATTCATGAGATAAATACTCCCAGACAATGGGTTGTAAAAAAAAAAAAAAAACTGTTCATAGGAAGCATGGCCTGGCCTCTACCTGTTACCTATCATGGAATATTTCAAACACATAGGCACTGAGACAACAATAAAAAAAAAACAAAAAAACACATACATTAGGGCACTCAACTCTCACGCAATGACCGTGTGGCGTGCATTTCCCGGACTGCACACGTCACACATGGCATTCCTAATGCAAAAAAATAACAACGACCATCTGCGCTGCGGATGATCCGCTCACAGCACTGTCCATTCAGAGCTTCTGCGGAGCTGTTTCAGCTTCTTTCACAGCTTGTGGCCATCAGTAATTCCTCCTGCTGTTAGTGTTACCAAAGTAACAACAACAGCGATCAGAGTTATACATAATTTTGGTCTTAACTTTATTCAGTGATTAACGTTGCTTCTACAGAAGAAAGCTGTTATGGAGCTGAAAATTCGCCGACTTGAAGTGAATTTTCATGTGAACGCCGCATATGAAAATTTAACAACCTTGCCTGTGATTCTAAACTGTGAAAACCAGCCCAGCAACTCAGCGAACAAACAGTTCCCATTGGTTATGAACGATGTTTTTGAATGTATACAAGCCTCCTAAGTCCAAATCTAACATTTTAAATGACCTTAATGACCTCCTATCTGCGATATGTGTTGATTATGACTGTTTAATTATTGTGGAAGACTTCAATTTTCACGTTGACAACCCTGAAGTGAGAGGTGTAAAAGAACTGTGACATACTTAGAAACTTTGGTGTAGTAATACCGACGGGATTCGGTCGGTGCCTACAAAAGTACCGAATTCGGTACCCATCCCTGGCTCAGATCATAAAAAATAACATCAGTTACCATAACTACGCAGATGACACACAGCTCTACATCACCATGACACCAATTGACTATGAACCCATTCAAGCGCTGAGTAAATGTTTAGAAGAAATCAATGCATGGATGTGCCAAAATCTTCTTCAGTTGAATAAAAACAAAACTGAAGTAAGACTTTTTGGACTGATAGAGGAGTAATCAACAGTTAGTGCACAACTTGAGTTGCTTCAGCTAGTAACCACCGATCAGGCCCGAATTCTGGGTGTAGTAATGGACTCAGACCTGAACCTCCAAAAGCACACAATTTAAACACAATTACAAGGTCGGCCTTCTATCACCTGAAGAACGTTCCAAGGATTAAAGCACAAATGTCTCAACAGGATCTGGAACAAATAACCCATGTGTTTATTTTTAGTCAAATTGATTACTGCAATGGTGTTTTATTTCATTCCTTCTGACCACAAGAGGGTGGTGCTTAGCACCTGGATATCCCACGAGGATGAGATCTTATACCAACAAAGTCACGCCAGTGAACGTGACCTGGGTGACGTCCGCAACTCTATATAAGACCGTCTCACCCAGCATTCTGTTCTTTCTACATATCTTGCATCGAACAGAAGTTCGGATTACTGTGCTTGGATAACACCTCGCCTGTCTTGCTGGAGCCTCGCAACCATTTGGTTGGAATTGCATGTCTGTGTCCTCCAGGGGCTGCAAGACAGCTTTTCTGCATCCCTTCAGTTGATATATTTTGGTTAGTACACATCTTGTAATTTCTGATATGGGTGTTGCAGTGTGTTCGCTAGTGGCTACCCTCGTGGCTATTTGATACATTGCTACCCAAGATGTTTCAGTATTATGGTCCATACAGACTATTGTCGTGCGATTAGCTTGTGATTGGGTTGAACGTGTGTGCTGTGACTGCTTCCTGCGAGGGTAATACGATGAATACAGTTTGGACAACTGGCTTGTTGGTTTTCTAGCTAACTGGCAGCCGCGCTGAGTCTCCTGCTTCTTGCTGCACGACCACTTGTGTGTGCTACCTTGTTATGCTTGACTTGGTCGGCGTAGTGTGAGTGTGCTTCACTCCCTGCTACACCGCCACTCGTGGTTCTACCATCGTGGTAGCTGGTTGAATTTGACTATAGCCCCATTTACACTACCCTTTTTTAACCGTGCCGAGAACGGTATATATAACTATCGAGTGTAAATGGAACGCAAACTGAACTGAACCATGCCAGACACAACCGATCCGCGCTAAATCTAGACCAGTTCGATAGTAGGTCTCAGCACGGTTTTTCACTGGCTCAGTTCTCTGATAACAAAGAGCGCATGAGCAGACCGCGTCATCTCCTTACAGTCAGCTGACTAATTTTGCGGTTTCAGACATTCACAAAAATACTAGCTTCCCTACCGTGCCACACGATTTCCAGTCATGATTCTGCTTAGCAGTGTGATGAACCTCAACGTCTGTCGTTGTTTCCTGCGTCTGTAAGTCCTGATTAGACTATCATTTGTCTTATCCACTTCCCAAAAGCCGACTCTGTCAAGTAAATTTACCAAAGGTTGCCTTCTTCCCTTGACTTTCCGCAAACATCGAAATATCACAATTATAACCAAACATAACTTCCTGAATGTTACGGGCGCCTCCATTTTTATTTGCTTGATTCCCTCCTTCAATCCTAGAGAGCAGTAGTACTGAAGATCGTCACTAGGAGGCGAGGAACCGTGCTAGGATGACGTGTAAATGGTCGTAAGAACCAAGCTCGGCACGGTTAACTGATTGAAGCTCGGTCCGAACTCGGCATGGATCGGTTAAAAAAGAGTAGTGTAAATGGGGCTACTATCTGGGGCGCAGTTTGGGTTTGGACACCTGAGGCAAACGCTTACTGAAGACGCTTGCATTAATTGTGCGACCATGCCGCTGGCTGAGAGGTTGGCTAGACTGGCTGTGGGTGAAGCCGAAATGCCCTCTGGAACACTAGCCACTGATCCACTGAAGGAGAGTAGGCGCTGTAAGCACCCACACAGTGAGGCCCCCACACAGTGAGGCCCCCACTACAACGAAAAAGACTCATGACCAGGCCTTGTCTGCCAAGGTTGACACTTAAGCCTCTGAATTTGGTCAGATTAACTTAATTTACCCAATTGGCCCGAATTCGGGTCAAGCAGACAGGTGCGCATTTTGAGCTACTTTTAGACATGGGCCAAACACGGTGACATTTTTTTTTCACCCACATGCCTTTAAAGAAGGGGCTTTAAAGTTTCTAAGTTGCAAAATAATTTTTTCACAAATACTTTTTTATTTTACAGTAGTGTAAACGAACAAAATGAGATTTAAAGATCCACCCGACATGTCGGATTCTGCCGGAAATATGCAACAGTACACAGTCGTTTTTTTGTCCCACCCCCTCATGGCTGTTATTGTTGGAAACTAGAGGCACTTAACTTTCCAACAAGGGGTCAGCGGTTATTCTCTGACCATTTCCAGTGACACAATTTCCGTTCATAACACAGTCATGCTCCATGCGTAAAATCTGTAGACACGGCTGCATTTGAACTCAGATCGCCTCACGCGCGGCCACAAGCGCAGATTGCTGCGTTTGTTTGTGAATCTTTTCGCCGTTGTTTCTTTTCTCTTGTCATCATCAAATATAATAATGGCACAGAAGAAGAAAATTACTGTTTGGGACGCTTTGGAGGAAATTTGGCAGACCAGTGACGGAGAAGTCGAAGAATCTTCAGACAACAGTTTGGATTTTGAAGTGGAAGAAGATGAGGAAATGCTTCTAAGAGACCCAGTTCACAAGTAAGCTGTGCTGTAACTTTTTATTACATTATGTGTCTGCTATTTTAGAAAGAGATCACATGAATACAGTAGGAAATAATGCTGATCTTGTAATCAGAAAACTTTGCACTGAATTCCCTCCTTCACCAACCCTCCAGAACCACCTCTAGAATAAAGGAACCACATATACTTATGTGGCATCGATTCAAGGATTGTTATAGAGCTTTTACATTATCTACATCATTACAAATAAAATTATGTTATCTGGCTATGATATAAAATGTATTTTATTATAATCAGAAAACTTTGAAATAAATTCAATATTTTCACAGCTAGGAGGATGTTGCAGGACCATCTGGAACACACTAGACCCTGACCCTCTCCACTTTAGCTGAGCCTTTATCTTCTTCAAGGTGAGATGTCTATTCTGAAAATTACTGCAGTTATAAACCAGATATGTCATAACTGTGTTAGAATTATGTTCCTATGATTATTATAAGTCAGTGTTAGACACAACTTCATTTTTAGTGTGGTTTTTAGATAAACTGTATTCTTCAACATACTGGTTCTACAGAGAAAATAGTGAAGATAAGTTGTATCAGCCACCTTCGGGGTAGCTACGGTCAGCCTCAAGACCTGGGAAGCGCAAGGTTCTGTCTGCCCCAAGCCAAGGAGCAGCTCATCCAGACCAACAAAAAGAGGGAAAAAGCTTCAAAGCAGGTTAGTCAGGCTACACCTCTGCCTGATGACAGCGAGGACATGTGGCACAGTCCAGGAGACCCCTGACACTTGTACCTACATTTACGTTTTTGTACATTTTAAGACAGTTTGGAATTGATAATTCTTGTTTTCAATAAAATACCTTTGTTTGGAGACAAAAGTATACCATTCAGTTATTTTCTATTTATTTTATTGACATTATGCTGTGCACAACGGTGCATTGTGATGAAACACAGGGTAAATCTTATGACCAAAGGCTTTGTCATATGCAGAAGGTACAATGGAAATCTGCACTTTTATCTGACCAGATTCCCTTTTATGGGGGGAAAAACACATTTGACATAGTTTTGGCCCATTTTGGCAGAACTGTGACAAAATCACATGTCCGCCTGGCACACTGCCAAATAAAACCTTTGTGGAACATCACTTCAGTCCAAATTTGTTGCAGTTATAGTCATAATGTAGATCTATAAAGTCTGAGGCTTGTCTTATATTTTCAAAGGGGTTTTCATGATGTTTTGCAGTGTTTATTTGGGATAAAATGTAAGCAAGACTCAAAAATGATAGATTTTTTTCTTTGTCCAGTCACCTATAAATCAGACCTGGTGACATTTGCAGTAGTGGTTCCACCTGAATAATGTTCTCTAATGCCTTTCTGTCATATAAAAACTAACATTTACATTTACACTTTATGACTTTGGAGCTGTACTTGGTTTAAATCACATATGTAATTTCGGGTGAAAATTGCTCCTGAAACCCTCTGGGCTTAAGGGGTTAAGTCACTACTTCTTAGTCTGCAGCCTAGGGGCCTTCCCCCAGTTTCTGCTATTCCTTTTACAGAGCAGCCGGCCCCTACCTATGAAGATGATAAGGAGACTCTGTTTGCCTCTACTGCGGAGACTGTTTCCACTTAGTGCCATGAAAGATGCGTCTCAGTAAGGTTTGGACCATATGACATCTGTTGACACCACTATTGGTAGCCTGGTTGTAGCACCAGCTGATGCTGCCTTACCAAAGGCCCGTTGTCCACAACTTCAGTGTAGGGTCACTGAGGAGCTCCTTACCAAGAGCTATAACATTGCAACTTGGATTGGTCATCTAGGGAACTCTTCCACTTTGCCCTTGCACTCTCACAGTCTCTCCAGGAAACAGGGGTTGATAGCGCAGCATAAAGCCTGAGTGACACTTCGCTCTAGGCTTTTGCCTACATGTCCCAGGAGCTTGGCAGGTTGATGTCTACCTTGACTATTGCCCGATGAAAGTTTGGTTGGCCCAGGCCCCACAGTTAGACCTCCCAGGAATGACTGGCAGGACCGGCATGACTGCCCCTCAAAACCATTGAAGAGCAACAGGGGTCGCATTTGACTTCCACTCCCAGGCTCGTGGTCGTTTTTGTCAGAAACATCTGGATTATTGGCGGGCCATGGTCTCAGACCCGTGGGTACTTTCAACCTTGGTAAAAGGCTAATATATTCAGTTCAGTTGTCGTCCCCCAAAGTTCAGTGGGGTGAAAATGACTCATGTTACAGAGTCAGAAAAGTCTTTTGCTCTCAGAGAGGAAATTTTGGAGCCATAAAACCAGTTCAGAGTTCAGATCAGTTCAGAGGGTTCTATTCCATTTATTTTCTAGTTCCAAAGAAGGACGGGGGATTTAGTCCTATTCTCCAGTTCAGAAACTTAAATCAATATGTGAAGGTTCTGTGTTTTCACATGCTACTTACACCTGATGTTCTCCAGGCAGTTTTGGAAGGGGACTAGTTCTCAAGTATAGACCTTAAGGACGCCTATTTCCATGTTCCCATGGTGCCTCATCACAGATAGTTTCTTCGGTTTGTGTTCGAAGGACGTCCTCCCGTTCGGACTCTCTCTTGCTCCCTGTACATTCACCAGGTGTGTGACCACGCCGCTTGCCCTTCTGCAGGCTCGTGGAATACGGATTCTTCCTTACTTTAGACGACTGGCTGTTTTGTGCTCCAAGTGAGGAGCAGGCACTTAACAAAACCTCCATCCTACTAATCCACGTGTCTCCGTTAGGGCTTCCGCCAACAGTTCTATGACTCTCAGCCAACAGGTGTTTTTCATTGGCAATGCAATCGTCCATCTCCACAGAGGGTGGATCGTACACTCAACGTGGTGTCCCGTGTTCGGAGGATAACACAGACATTCGGTCTGCTCCTCCAGCTACTGGGAAAACTGACTGCAGTGTCGGCAATTGTACCTCTGGGACTTCTATTTTTCCATCCCTTTCAAATTTGGCTCAACAGCCCGGGCTTCGACCCCAAATTACAGCAACACAGGTCTGTGTGTGTTTCCAGCCAGTGCCTTCAACATCTCCGGCCCTGGGGAAACAGGGAATCTGTGATAAGTGGTGTTCCTCTCAGCTCTCTTCCCTCCAGTTGGGGAGGTTGTCCTGACGGATACCTCGCTTTCAGCTTGGGGCACTGTGTGGAACCACAGAACAGTCAAGAGCCCTTGGGAAAGGGCTGCGTGCTGTTTGGCTAGCTCTGAGACATTTCTCCCCCACCTTAGAGCGGAAACATGTGCTTGTTCAGTCAGACAACACATCAACAGTTTTTCATATAAACCATCAGGGGGGACCAGGTCTATTAATCTCTCAAAGAGACCCACAAGCTCCTCAAGTGGGCTTTACCTCGCTTGGAGAGTCTCAGGGCTGTTCATCTGCCAGGCATGCAGAACTGTGCTGCAGATTTGCTCTCATGACAGAAACCTCCACCAGGTGAGTGGCGACTAAATCCTGGCTGTGGTCCAATAGATCTGGGAGAGGTATGGTGAGGCAGACGTCAATCTCTTTGCCTCAAGGGCAACAACACACTATCAGATGTGGTTCTCACCCTCAGAACCGAACATTCCATTGGGGCAGGATGCTCTCGCCCACCCTTGCCCAAACAGTTTCTTGTATGTGTTTTCTCCTCTTCCACTGCTCATGTTGACACTTCAAAGGATCTGGAAGAGCAATCACATGGTGATGCTGGTGGCCCCATACTGGCCCGGGAGGATATGGTTCCCGATAAGGCTAATGCTCCTCAACGGGGAGCCATGGCTTCTCGCTCAGAGGATGGACCTGTTGTCACAGCTGGGGGGAGCATTTGGCATCCTCACCTGGACCATCTTCGGCTATATGTGTGGGCCCTGAAGGGCCAGACTCCATGCTGAACTCTTGTAATCAAGCTGTTGTGCAGACTGTCCTGAATGCCCGCACTTCCTCGACTAGGAAATTATATCAGAATCAGAGGAAACTTTTGAGCTGTTGGTGCGATACCCAAGGTGTGGACCCAGAGCCCTGCTCTGCGCCGGTACTGCTCAGTTATCTTCTGACTCTATTGGATGAGGGTTTCTCAGTCTCAGTTTGGTGGATGGCATGTTATGGTGGATGATCGGTCAATAGGGTCAGACTCTTTGGTATGCCGTTTATTGAAAGGTGCTCTCCAGCTGTGGCTTCCAAGGTGATATATTAAAGAATTATTTTTGCTCTTTAACAATGTATTATGGGAAAACCTGCTCAGTTTTATAACTTGTTTTAACTTTTGATATTATGGGAAGACTGGTCAGTTAAATAAATAGTTTTTTGCTCTTTAAGAGAGAGGACTGGCAAGTTCACACATTGATTATTGCTGTTGTGGTGTTCGCACCTGTTCTCACATAAAACTGAGAACAACATGTGTTATTTTGCTATAACTTGTTTTAACTTGTGGTGGGAACCTATGACAATGTGTTGTGGGAAAGACTGATTCTGTATTCCTTATTTTGCTGAGTTTGCAATATTATTTTGCTTCACACACTGCTGAGATGCTGGGAATGGTTTTTGTTTTGGAAACGGGACGAACAGATCACATGGGAGAGAGAACGGGCCACTCTCGCTCCCATCTGATACTTTGTTTATGGGTATAAAAAGGAGGGAACCGCCCTCATTCGTTGAAGTCAGCCGTGTGAGGATGCCCGGCCGCTTTGATGTCGCTCTAACCGGACTGACCGACTTCCCAGTTCTGTGACCTGTTGAACATCACGCCTGTTTGTAAGCTTGTCGGCTTTGATGCTTGCTACTTTGCTATATTCTGTGGGGACAATGAAGGACATAGTTGTCCTAGCAGAAATAGTGTTTAAGAAGTGCTTGCTGTTTGTGTTGCTATATTCTGTGGGGAATAATAAATATGGGCGCTATTATCCTAATAGAAACAGTGTTTGTGTTCTTATTTGTGTCTTGCCGATCTCTTCCGGACCTGAATAAAAATTTCATAAAACATTTTGGCGTTGTCGGCAGGATTGAGAAGAGACCGCAATATACAAATATGGAAGTGAAGATAGTACCGACATGGGAACCCTTTCATTGTGCAGAGGTAGCGCTGTGTTTGCGCGATAGTGGAAGAAAACCGGAACCGTGGGGGTCTCCGCTGCAGGCAGCGAGACCCAAAGACTTATTGGCAGTGTTGCAGAAAATTGAAGTGCAAAAAAAAAAAAAAGGAAGGTTCCGGCAGCCGGATTGCAGTGGCGTTTGATATGTGCCACTGCATGGAAACACCAGAAGCCGGCCAACAATTAAAAACTCAGCAGTTAAAAGAATAGAGCTGCAATCTGCTGAGTCGCTGTGTCGACAGCATCTGAAAATGTTGAGTCACCAGCTGGAACAGATAACTAGTGTTGCAGGAAAGCTGTAGCTAGGGTGTCTGTGGTAACAAGAAAGAAACAAAAACTTCCGTAGGAAAAAAGTGTCAGCAGAAGACAGCGCAAGCTGTCTATGTTGTCTTTTTCATATCTTGTCGGTTAAAATGGGTTCATTGTGTGTGAATGAGTAAAGGAATGTGCTTGAATCCGCGGAGTGTGTGTGTAAATCCATGTGTGTACTGTAAATTCATGTGTATTAGGGAGCTGAGAATAGTTCTGGAGCGTAACAGACTTACGGTGGAAAATTACTGGAGTTTTGAGTTAACCCTCGAGAAACAAGTAAAAGTGTTCAGCATGGAGAGAGTAATTAATCAGGATATTCGTGAAAATCATTCAGCAAGGATATCAGTGGGAGGACAGATTGAAATTTTTATGTTCCCCCCCGCGCAGGAGAGCGTTCTGCGTGCAAACAACAGCTGGTCAAGGCCGTTACATTGAAAAAAAAAAACGGTTATTAAGGTGAGATTTTGTTAAAATGTTTAGTAAAACAGTATATTAAGCACACGAGACAGGTTAGAAGTTAGGAAAAGTTGCTGGATTTTTGGCAAAGAATTAAACATTTGTTTGAAACATTAAAAGCTCCATCATATATCAGAGCTCTGATTACCCCGTATGTTCCTAACAGAGCACTTCGCTCTCAGACTGCAGGTCTGCTGGTGGTTCCTAGAGTCTCTAAAAGTAGAATGGGAGGCAGATCCTTCAGCTATCAGCCTCCTCTCCTATGGAACCAACTCCCAGTTTTGGTCCGTGAAGCAGACACCCTGTCTACTTATAAGACTAATCTTAAAACCTTCCTTTTTGACAAAGCTTATAACTAGAGTGGCTCATGTTACTCTGAGCTACCTCTATAGTTATGCTGCTATAGGCTTAGGCTACTGGAGGACATCAGGATCTAATTTTCTCACTCTATAGAGTTCTACTGTTCTTCAATTATGCATTACGTGTTGTCATTTCTGCTTTAACTTTCTGTTCTCTCTCTTTTATCTTCATAGTAGGTACACCTGGTCTGGCGTTCTGTTAACTGTGACATCATCCAGAGAAGACGGCTCACCTGCTATTACCATCTAATGTAGAACAGATTACTGGATCAATGTGTGCTTCTGTGCTTTTTTGTCTCTCTTGTTGTGTCTCTGCTCTGTCTTCTGTAACCCCCAGTCGGTCGAGGCAGATGACCGTTCATACTGAGCCCGGTTCTGCCGGAGGTTTTCCTTCCCGTTAATGGGGAGTTTTTCTTCCCACTGTCGCTTTATGCTTGCTCAGTATGAGGGATTGCTGCAAAGCCATGTACAATGCAGACGACTCTCCCTGTGGCTCTACGCTTCTCCAGGAGTGAATGCTGCTTGTCGGGACTTTGATGCAATCAACTGGTTTCCTTATACAGGAACATTTTTGACCAATCTGTATAATCTGACCCAATCTGTATAATATAATTGAACTTAACTTTGTAAAGTGCCTTGAGATGACATGTTTCATGAATTGGCGCTATATAAATAAAATTGAATTGAATAAAAAAAAAAGAATAGAACTGCTCTACAGCATTATCGATCAGCTATGCTTACTGTGATGCTGGGAGCTCTGTAGTGGATTAATATCTCACACTGCATGTATTTTTTACCACAGTAGTTAAAGGGTGTGCTTACATATCTTATAATGAATGTATTTTTATCACAATGATTAAAAAGTGTGCTTTAACATGTATCTGGGGAAATGTGTGTGTGGGTCAGTCCAGAGGTCAAGTTGAGAGTTAGAGAATTGATGCACACAGGCCCAGCTAGGGGGAGAAATACATGATACACCATGGAAACATCCAGACCAATAATCTAATTATACTATACGGTAAACAAAATGTGTATGGTAAAGGTCCAGGAAAAGGAGATGATGTGCAGCTGGTTAGCATGGCCAAATGATGTTAATGTAATGAAGTGTTGTCATCGGCAAGAAGATAATGATGGATAGCCATTTTTGTAAATGATGTTAACATAATGGGGTGGGGCCATCTGGAAGGAGGCAACGACAATAAAGTGTAATCATGTTTTTAAAAATATGCACCCTCGGGAAGTTTCCACCGATATGTAATAAAATAATAAAGATATCCGTGGAAAAGTAACTGAAAATACGTAATAAAAAGGTGGAGCTCGGGGAGGAGCCCCCAAGACCCAGAGAATGTATATAAGCAGACCACTTTCTGTATGTTATCAGATGTTGTCCGGATTGCATCTCATGTGTGGTTGTCTTGTGTTGTTGCAATAAACCACCTTGGACCGAAACTCAGCTACTTTTGTTCACTTTTTGATTACTGTTGGATATTTTTAACTGCCTTACCAAGAACTTAGAATTTTTGAAGGACTTAGTACAAATCACTACGTTGTGGAGGCCCATCTACAACAGCTCCAGATGCCCCGATGAAAATTATTAAAACTCCAATTATGGAGCTGCGGAATCTGGGAAAATGTCAACAAACTTAGGTTCGCGGGCCGCGAACGGACCAGGAGAAATTAACAGGGTCCGTCATGTTTTATGTTGTGGAAGGCACCGATAAGTGCTGTGGATGCCTACAGTTGTAACATCACAAGAAGAAACTGCAAAGATCTTCCTTATAGAACTGAACTGGCAAATAAAGATGTGGAACACGACGGCAGAAGTGTTAACGAACATTTCTATAGCTTTGAACTGGACGGTATGTAGTGTACAAATGATGCACGCTCACATGCAACAAGAACGATTCAAGCGTGTGGTTACTACCGGAAGTTCCACGAATGGAGACAACTATGGAACATTAGTAGTAATGGTTGGTTACAACTAGAACCACAGAAGAACTATTGTAATACTACTATGTTTGAAGGTGATTGGATACTATATGATGTAACCGATAGTACTACTGTCTGTCATTATTATATATTGCCCGTAGTGACTGTACAGGGGTATGGTTTTTGAAACTGGATGGTGATTGGTTTGACCCACAGACAAACTACACCTATGACCTGGATCTATGCGAGACTGCTGATAAAGGGGTGGTATGTATGCTACAACAAGGACATCTTAACCCATGTTTAACCGGAGAAGAGGTGTTATGTGATTGGACTCATGAACCAGCTAGAGGAACAATAAAGAGTCATCCTCAATTACCTCAGGTGCCTTTTGTTGGGTGTTTATATGTATACATCTGGAGTTGGAATAACGTGACCTATCAATTAACCAATTTCCCCATCTCCCTGGATCGGTTCAAATGCGCATTGAATCAGTCTACGGAACTAAATTGCTTAGTTGAATCACACAGGTCCAACATTTCCAGCTTAAAGGTGTCTACATTTATGGCCCAAGGACAGGTTTTGCATGCGGCTAAGTTAATGGAGCAATCATCTACACATCATTGGTGGGACATTTTTAATGGAATGTCTTTTACTGCTCGAAACTATGTAGTACCTCCCTTGCTTTTGCTCATTATTGTTATTATAGTGTTAACCTTATGTAATGTTTGCACCTGTATAATCAAAAGTGGTTTTGGGATGGAAAGAATAACTTTAAAATAGACCTTGGGGATAGTTTTTCCAAAATTAGGTTTTCCCAAAATTAGGATTGTCAAAGACCAAGGGGTGGAGTGATATATTAAAGAATTATTTTTGCTCTTTAACAATGTATTATGGGAAAACCTGCTCAGTTTTATAACTTGTTTTACCGTTTGATATTATGGGAAGACTGGTCAGTTAAATAAATAGTTTTTTGTTCTTTAAGAGAGAGGACTGGCCAGTTCACACATTGATTATTGCTGTTGTGGTGTTCGCACCTGTTCTCACATAAAACTGAGAACAACATGTGTTATTTTGCTATAACTTGTTTTAACTTGTGGTGGGAACCTATGACAATGTGTTGTGGGAAAGACTGATTCTGTATTCCTTATTTTGATGAGTTTGCAATATTATTTTGCTTCACACACTGCTGAAATGCTGGGAATGGTTTTTGTTTTGGAAACGGGACGAACAGATCACATGGGAGAGAGAACGGGCCACTCTCGCTCTCATCTGATACTTTGTTTATGGGTATAAAAAGGAGGGAACCGCCCTCATTCGTTGAAGTCAGCCGTGTGAGGATGCCCGGCCGCGTTGATGTCGCTCTAACCGGACTGACCGACTTCCCAGTTCTGTGCCATGGTGAGAGACCTGTTGAACATCACGCCTGTTTGTAAGCTTGTCGGCTTTGATGCTTGCTACTTTGCTATATTCTGTGGGGACAATGAAGGACATAGTTGTCCTAGCAGAAATAGTGTTTAAGAAGTGCTTGCTGTTTGTGTTGCTATATTCTGTGGGGAATAATAAATATGGGCGCTATTATCCTAATAGAAACAGTTTTTGTGTTCTTATTTGTGTCTTGCCGATCTCTTCCGGACCTGAATAAAAATTTCATAAAACACAAGGGTTGCACGTGTGCCTTCCTGGGACCTTCCATTGGTCCTGGAGGGCTTATGTTCCCCACCATTTGAGCCTCTGGAAGAGGCTAAATGCACTGGCGGGCTCTATGCCTTGTCAATTGCCGAGGACTGTATACGGTGGAATTCTGGTGGGTCAGGGGTTACGTTGTAGCCTAACCCTTCCATCCTACCGAAGCAGGTTTGAGTTTTTCATGTCAACCAGCCTGTTACCTTTTCTGTCTTCTGTCTGCTGCAGTGTTGCCTGACACCAGCTTGCTGTTCGCAGCTCGAGTACTTAGACATTACATTGATTCCACGACTGGGTTTAGCAAGTCTGATGCACTGTTTGTCTGTCTGACCGACAGCTATCAACCTCCGCAAGTTAGATGCCATTCCACCAGGGGTGTGTCCACCTCCTGGACTGCCCTGAGGGGCATTCCACTGAGTGACATCTGTGCTGCGGCGATGTGGGCTTACTCCTGTACCTTCGCCCACTTCTACAGGGTTAATGTGGCTGCTCCTCATCCTGTGACGACTGCTGTGTTGTCTGCTTCTTCGCACCGCATCTGAGGCTCGGTCAGTGCAGATTCCTCGTCACTTTGTTGGTATGAAGTCATCCAGGTGCTAAGCACCGCCATCTGGTGGTCAAAAGGAATGCTTTAAAAGATACATATTGTGCTGTCACCAGGGGCACTTTGGTACTTTCCTCTCATTCCAACGTATAGGGAGAAACTAAAAACTGTAAAAGTCTGTAGCTAGGACTGTAAAAAAGTTGACAAGCAGTCAAAAGAAGAACTATAGGGTTTCTTTGACTGCACAAATTGGTATGTTGTGACGGAGCAGTGCTGTCGCTCCAGCTGATACTTACACACACACACACAGCCATGCACGTGCTTACACATCCATCCAACTCCGTGTCGCTCTCTGTGTATGACAGTTACAGCCAGATTGATTTACATACTCACCTGTCCCTTTTGAACAACGTGCTGCGACCAAGGGTTTACAATTGTGTAAATAAAATCATAGCCTGAAGATGTCGACATGCCCTCCGTGATTTCTTTCCTCTTTTTGGAGTCAAGTTTATGGTGTCCAGGCCCACCACATGGGCTGCTAGCAAGAACCCACAACAGGTGTTGTTGGAGAAATATGAATGTAATCATTTTATTTCTATCAAGTTACAGGCATTTTGGTTTGTTTTAAAGGAGAAGTCCGGTCAAAATCAGAATTCAAACTGCTGAAAGTACTTTAAATATAAAACTACTACATACTGTGCAAAAAATTATAAGTTTTTTTAATTAATAATAATTCTCATTTAATCATGTTTATGTGGAGGAATCCATCTTGGTCAAGAATAGTACTGTCACCTCCCATTTTTTGACGTCACTCGGCGGACCCGCTGTTGAGCAAGTTTCAACGCTCTGTTTGTCACGGCACACTATTTTCCAAGATCAAACTCAGTCGGGTCCTACAGTATATATCTATACACGCGTGTGTGTGTGTGTGTGTGTGTGTGTCTGTGCGCGCTCCGCGCAGCACGGCTTTGCATCTAACAGACGGGGTTTCAGTTTCAGTTTGCAGCTGAGCGCGCGCGCACACACACACACACACACACAGCGGAGGAGAGATCGCTGAAGTGACTGTTGAAATAAGCAATGTTTTTTCCTCTTTTACCAGTTGTGTTGGAACATCCGATGGCCATGCACGTGGGCATTGTTGCTTCAGCAATAGCTCTTGGGAATGTCAGCAGTGAAGTCCTCTGGAAATCCGAAATAATTATTGATGATCGCAGCTGTGTAGAACGGCTCCTATTGACTTTGCATGGAAAGCGGAGAGAAATGCTGTCGCCGCTTCCGCTCTTCCACGTCGCAGGATGTGATGTCAAACGCCCCTTACTGCCCATATTTGGGCAGTCATGTCAGCCCCCATACACAGTGATTCAGACGACAATTTATGTTTTTATTTTCTTATTGATTAAAGATAAGTTCATTAAATAACCACAAATGTATTAGTTTTAGTTATAGCTAATGATACCCTGATTTTTCCTTGTTGACCGGACTTCCCCTTTAAGAGTTTGCTTTCAGGAAGGTTCTGTTGTATTTAACCTAAGACAGGGAGAACAAATGGTCCTCCCAGATAAGGCCGCAACAAAGCTTGCTCCCATGTTTGTTTTCAACCCCCATGTTGTAAATTCCTGAATCCTTCTGACCCAACCCTCCTGACCCCCTCTTTGATGTGTGATAATAAAGGCAGAAGGACAGAAATGACCCGGCACAGACGATCTCAAACTTTCAGGAAGTAAAGTTCTCCGTTTGGGTTTATCTTCTGTCCTCTTCTATAGAACAGTCTAAAACTTGTGTTGTGTGGTTTTCGTTCTAGGATAAAAGGGGTTATCTTTAATAACCCTATCAGCCTGGTGCCGTGAGCAGGATCCCAACATATCAACTCGCTGACGGGAGGAGCAACGCGCTGAAACCCACCGGTGGTCTGAGTCAAGGACCTGTCTAAAGTCCCGGGAGGTAATTTCCTCGCTGGGCCAGCGTCATAGGTTAACTCCTTTCGCCAACGAGGGATTGACGGGATCCGACCGGGAGAAAAACACACCACAGCAAATAAGTTTTAAACGACCGGTTAAAGTCCGTCGTTCAGGGTTTCGGGTGATTAAAAGTTCCCCGAACAGGTGTGCGAGCGTTTTAAGTCCCTTGTAACAGGTGATTAAAAAATTCCCCGAAAAGTTAAATCGAGAGGTTTGAGTCCCTCGAAGGAATACGACCGGTTTTCAGTCTGTCGTAGAATTAAAGGTAGCTAAAAAAAACTCAGGTTAAAGTCCTGAACGGTAGCTTAAAAGAAAAGGAAAAAAAAAAAACAGGATTAAGGTCCTGGAAGGTAGATAAACACAACGCAAAAGTAATTAGGATGGGTTCAGGACAAAGTAGAAAGGGAAATCCCAGAGGGGATGAAAAGTTTGTGTATCCAAGTAAATTTAAAATGTTATTGCAATAAATATTATCATATATATTTCTTAATATTAAAAGACACTTGGAGAAGTGGAAGAAAAAGTATAAAATAGATGGTGTGTTGAAGGTGAATCAATGGAAAAATGTGTGCCGGCTGAAAATAAGCGCTAAGAAAGAAAAAAAGGGGAAATAAAAAATGTGTGTGTGTGTATGTCTATGTGTATGTGTGTATGTATGTATATAAATATATTTATAGCTATATAAGGGCTTGACGTTGCGCACTGTAAGTTAATTCAAGCACAAAATAGGCAGGATGAGCGACAGCCCCGTGCAGCAGGAGGGGTTGGGTTGGCTGATGGAACGGGGGCGACTGCAGCGCCGCCGCGTCTGGCTGACAGCCTTCCCCCAACACCTGTTGATCTCCCACAAAATTAGGCTCTAAATAAAAAGAACTCGCCAGAACAATACTTCAGTCACGCAAACTATGGTAGCAACTGTAGAAGACAGACCACCACCGTAAAATCCTTTAAACCCCCCCAGGGATATTTCAGATCTGTATGCAGACCTGGATGGACTGAGTAAATCAGATCATCCGTTATCAACAGACCAGTTCAAAGGCTTGTATCCTATGGTGCAGGTTACAAATCCTGATGTAGGAGCTCAGCAGCCTCAAACAATCCCAGTTTTCCGTCCGTGGTCGTTAGAGGAAGCTAGAAAGGCTGTAGGAGGTATAATTTCTCCGCAGTAAGATCCAGAATTATGGATCCAAGACATGGAGGGAATTTATAACTCATATGGTTTAAATGGACATGAGTTCGGACAAGCCTTACAGTTGTCAGTGGGGGTGGGGGGGTGGGGGGGACACATTTTCTGGGCAGATCCTTCGTGTGATCCAGAAGAAATATTTGCTTTCCAAGCCACCGGACCCGTCGACGGTGTCGAGGAGGTTTCCGAGTGTGCAGACTAAGACCTTTTGCACACACAGCATCAAAACCATGGTTCACTTCACATCTGATGAAGCTTCAGAGGATCAAAGAAGAAGCTTACAGCAGTTGGGAGTGGGCCCTGCAGGCTAGAAACAAACTGTCCAAGTAGATCAGAGCCACTAAGGAAGCAGTGTTAGAAGTAACACTATTAGAAACAGCATTATTTTGTCAGTAACGGAGTAACCTAATAATAATTGTTCTCGGCCACTAATCCTGTTCTCTCTCCCACAGTGGTTCCAGCGATTCCGTCAGTTCCAGCAACACCAGTTCCTTTGATAAATACTTTGAATTGTTCATTCCTGTGTTGGCTGAATTATTGGGTCTCCAGATTCTGTGGGTCATTACCCTTTTAACCAAGACATTTGCTGTTACACCATGTTTTTACAAACCCCATTGTTCCACACTTTACATAAATCTTTTATATAAATTTTAAACAATCCACGATCGGTATTCAGTTCCCCCACTATTTTCCAAAAAAGCCATTGGCTTTTTTGACTCCCCCGCCCCCCTTTTGTAGGTACTATGTCCTTTTGTTCTCCATTTTTCAACCACTGTGCTGCAATACAGCCTTTATAGACAAAACTTCACAGCTTTCAGTGAAGTGAAACCAGCGTTTCCCTCTCCGTCGTATTGAGTGGTCAATTGAGTATTTTTTCTCCCCATTTGCTCCACTGTCAGCTGGCTGGCTGGCCACACTCAGGACTGACTATCAGTCTGCTCACGTAAGAGCTCTACTCTATTCGACAAACAAAAAGCACAACCGTACACAGATGCTGCTGGTCATCTTCTACATTGCCATCATTCAGTTGGTCCTGTGTTCACTAATCACTGTGTGGTTTGGAACATCCATAAAACAGGACCGGTCTAGACTACAACAAACAATTAGGTCAGCAGAGAGGATCACCGAGGTAGACTGTCCCTCTATCCAGAACTTATACAGGTCTAGGTTAAGAAAAAGAGCAGCTAACATCTCCGCAGACCCCACACATCCTGAACACAAACTGTATTGACTTTTACCTTCAGATTGGTGCCACAGAGACAGTTTCTTCCTCCAGGCTGTGTGCCTCATCTTCCTCTTTGTAAAAGCAGAAAATATTTTTTTTTTATTTCTCTTTTATATATTTAGATATAAAATGTCATCACTGAACACAAAGTGAAACCTCAAAGTGGAATTTATTGTTTGTGCTCACAAACTTGGAGAATAGAGATAATTCTGCAATTAACCCGCACTTTCCACACCCTGGCCTGGGTCAAGAGTGGTGTGCTGTTTGGTCTGAATCAGTACCAGTGAGTTAAATTTGAAAAGGGCTGCTCTACAGCAACTTTTAGCTGTGTTCTTGGCTGCCATATAGGGGGAAAAGTTAGGACAATTCCATGGGCCACTGATTGATAGCCCCCCCCAATAACAAAATGTTATATATTTATATGAGCTTTTGGGATGATTTAGATTTTTTGCCATGGGGCCCAAAATTCCCGGCGACACTTTTTACTTTGATACACTTCACATTTTTCTTCACTTTTTAAAGCAAACTAATAACTATCTACAAGTCTGAAGACAATCAGAAAGAAAAAGTAGAAAAAATTATTTATATCTAGTAAAGATGATACTCTGTGTACTTTTAATGGTCATTTGTGATTTCAGACATTTACCTTCACTCCAACTCTGTATGGGATTTAAAAAATTCCTGAACTCATTTATTTCCTATTACCGTTGTTATGTCTGGTGTTTTTTCTTTTTGCCCTGAAATCCCTTACACTGCCCTTCTGTCCGCAGTAATGAAGATGAATAGAGTTTGTGGTTGACCTCCCCTGCTGTTCCTGTTATCAGATTTTCATTGAAGAATGTGAACCTCCTAAATTGATTAGAACATAATTGGCTCTAATTGTAAAGTGAGTGTTCACTAGTCAAATGGAGTTTATTGAGAAATGGGTAGCCTCATAAATGAGAAGAAGAAAGGTCTGCCCTCTTTGGGATACAGTTACAATTGAATCTTGTTAAGGACTCCAAGCCTTTTAATTGTATTTATTGTGTGCTAATTAAACACTGGCATTGTTCAGTTATTTACAGTTGGTGATTATTTTACTGGCCCACCAAATGATGCATTTAATGGACTTTTTTCTTTTCAAAGTGCAGAAGCAGCCAAAATAAAGCTAGGCTGTTAACTTTAACAAAGTTCAAATGGACTCTGTCCACATAAACTACTAAGCTTCAGAGTTACTAGAATATTTCAGAGCGTTCCAGTAAAACCTTTTATATTATAATTCTACAACAAAAATTGAACCACATACTTTTATTTTAGTCATCTGTTGAGATCATAGGGCTATGTGGGCTTTCAGAACATGCAGCTGGAATCGTGGAATGTGTATCATCATGTATGACTCAGCTGCTCTGAATTGAGAATATACATAAAATGTGTTCAGCGTTCAGACCGAATGCGATTTGAGCATCAGGGGCATCTGGTTTACAATCAAAGACTATGGTGGGTGTGCATCTAAGAAGACAAAGAGGTCGTGTGGCATGTTTCACCTATCGGGTGTGACATGTTTTGAGATTTCAAGCGTCTGAGAGGCAGAAAATCTGAACTTTTGCAGCTGGACGTCTCAACCAGTCATAGAGATATAGTGGCAGACTTTCCGACGGGACGAAAGGACCATGAAAAGCCAGGAAATCGACAATGGAGGACAAATAGGATATTTGGATAGGTAACTACCATCAAAGGTGAATCAGAAGTGAGTTGACTTCAACCCCGTCATTCCATGTTGTCTTTGTTGATTAAGCTTACATGTTTTGGGGCAACTTAAACCTGCCTTCTGTAGCAGCTCCGAGGCATAACAATGGCAGGTGGATGTCAACTATGTTGCCTTATAACCATTGTTCATTACCTGTTTGTCAGTTTGCCTTCACAATGTGTAATGTGTGGCCAAACAGAGATTTCACCACAGTAACGTGGTGACAATGAAACACTCTTGACGTTACTCTCAATCCTTTCAGTAATCACCACCAGGCTGTAAGAACCAATCTTTTGTGGAAGAGGTTAACTTGCTCAGAGGAAACTGTGTTTTGATTTGTTTTCAGTTTTGAAGGCATCTGAAAATGATGCTTCATTATTTATTGGGGCCAAATATCCATCCATCCATTTTCCTACACACTTTATCCCTGTTGTGGTCACGAGGGGTGGTGGTGCCTATCCCCAGCTGTCTGGGGCCAAATAGTGTGAGACAAATCAAGATTTCAAAGTTGGCTACATTTTATGTCAAAGATCAAACCTCAATGCTAGTAAGTCAAAATCTGAAAGAGAGGGTTTATATACTGTAAAACCAAAAATTTCCTGTGTGGGCAGCTTGACAACACACATATTCTGTTTATTACTTAAGACCAGATGACGGTTTTTAACTAACTATAACAAGTTTCTGGTAAGCTTTATTACATAAAATGCTGCCCTGTGGCAGCAGACTCCTAATACCTGTGAAATAGATGGAATAATACAGTGTGATATTTACAAATTAAGCACAGCAGATTTAGTAAAACCAGAGTTAAAATTTAATTGGCATGGATAATTGGCATCTTATGAGTTGGAAGGGCATAACCTAACAGCTGCTGCACATTAGCAGAAATACACCATGGCAGGTGTATTTCTGTCTCGCTCTCTCACACAAGTCTTTAGATGATGTGTGTGATGGGCTGAGCAGGCATACCTACCCGAGAACCGATGGGATTTTAAAGTGCCCTCTAGCCACCTAGTGAACAGAAGACAAATGACCAAAGTGTGTGTGCTCTGCTAATGAGCACACTCCTATTGTTGCACACAAACTGCCGATTGATTTTACATGAATCTCCAACTAAGGCAAAAAGTAAGAGACCAAAGAACTTCTGTTTCACAGCTTGAAACCTCTGAATACCTTCCAAATTCACAGGAGTGCTCTTTCCATTTAGCTAGACTGTAGTGACTGCACACATGCTTTCCTAATGACTTCCGCAGTTTATCTGATGTGTATGTTCATGCAAATCTGTATATTAAATCACTGCCTGATGGTGCAGACACAGGGGTTTCAAGGTTTCGAGTTTGAAAGGTGGACTCATTCCAAAAACCTTCACTGACCAACAACCAAGTGAGCCATATTCTACCTTTGTATGCATTTAAACGAAATATAACGAAGGATTGGTTTGGTAGGGTCTGTTACTGAATTTGATTGGTGGAATGAAAGAATGAATGATACTGACACGTCAACAGCTAGAGCAGGCATCATAAACTACACATCTACTTTTTTGATTACGTTTCAGTTGCACCTTTTATAGTGACTTACTGAACATCAGACAAAGGATGGGCAATTTCTGGGTAGTTTATTGTTATTGATGATCAATCATACAACCAAACTGATGATGTTTGCAAACCCTAAAAGATTTAAGTATGGGTAGCTCCATGAAAGCATCAGTGAATACTGAAAATATGATTGAATGTGACTGTTATATTCTGCAACAGACCTACGCTATGTGTTTAAGTGAAGAAGCCTGTTTATAAACTTGAATGAGATTGAGGTAAGGCTGTTTTCTGTTGTTGCGTGTGGATTGTGGTTTGGTGTTCCAGACTCTCTCGATTTTATCTTAAATCTCTATGCTGTGACATCTCCCTGTTTCTAACACATAAGCACATTTAAAACACATTTTCTGTTGCTGCACTTCACATTAGGGAACTTTCACATGTTTGCTTTTCTCGGTGTGGTAAGAGGTCGCTAGCCTAGCCTTACAATGGCTTTAGTGATAACGGTACGTTTAATAAATGTAGTGTTTTTGTAGCTTTGGAGGCGAGGGTATCAGAACTGGAGACGCGGCTCCGTGCTGTTGAAAAACCAGCAGCCGCCCCTTAGCTAGCACGGAGCTACAGAGATTAGCTTCACATAGCTGTCCCCCAGTAGTACCTGAGCAGCCGTGTAACCAGGCCGGCTGGGTGACAATACACAAGAAGCATAGCTCTCTCAGCTCCTGGGTCACCACCAACCCATCTGCGTTTCTAACAGATTTTCCCCACTCAGCAACACACCCTCGGAGAAGCCAACAATGGTAATTGACAGCTCCGTAGACAGAAACGTGGCAATAGAGACACCAGGGACCATAGTCAAATGCCTGCCAGAGGCCAAACCAGGCGACATCAACCTGAAACTGCTGGCTAAGGATAAGTGTAAATACAGTAATATTGGTATTCATGCTGGCGGTAATGACACCCGGTTACGCCAATCGGAAGTCACTAAAGTTGGTGTTGCTTTGGTGTGTAAGTTTGCTAAAACAATGTTGGACTAGAGTTCTCTGGTCCCCTGCCTTATCTGACCAGTGATGACAGATGATGTTTAGCCGCATGTCATCATTCAATCGCTGGTTGTCTAGGTGGTGTCCTGAAAACGACGTGGGCTACATTGATAACTTTACTATCAGGAAGTCCACAAAATGCAGTTCAAAGCCTTCAGATGATTCAAAATGCTGCAGCAAGAGTTCTGATGAAAATCGACAAAAGGGATCATATTTCTCCTATTTTAGCTTCCTTTCATTGGCTTCCTGTTAAATCAAGAACAGAATTTCAAATTATCCTTCTCACGTATAAAGCCCTTAATAATCAAGCTCCATCATATATCAGAGCTCCGATTACCCCATATGTTCCTAACAGAGCACTTCACTCTCAGACTGCAGGTCTACTGGTGATTCCTATAGTCTCTAAAAGTAGAATGGGAGGCAGATCCTTTAGCTATCATGCTCCTCTCCTGTGGAACCAACTCCCAGTTTTGTTCCGTGAGGCAGACACCCTGTCTACTTTTCAGACTGGGCTTAAAACTTTCCTTTTTGACAAAGCTTCTAGTTAGAGTGGGATAGGTTACCCAGAGCTATCTCTTTAGTTATGCTGCTATAGGCTTAGGCTGCTGGAGGACATCACGGTCTATTTTTCTCACTCTGCTGGGTCTCCTACTGTTCTCCAATTTACATTGTTTGTTGTTATTTAAACTTTTTGTCCACTGTCATTTTTCTCGTGGTTAGATGGATCTGTCCCGGACTCAGTGGTCTCCCTGGTCGGCTTTAAACTCATCCGTGTGGACAGAACTTTGGCGGAGAGCGGAAAAAAGAGAGGAGGGGGGCTGGCGGTGTTTGTGAATGAGAGATGGTGTAACGCAGCCCATGTTCACGTGAAGGAGCAGATATGCTGCTTGGATGTGGAGTTACTCGGCGTGAGCATGAGACCGTACTATCTTCCGCGAGAGTTTGGTCACGTGATCGTGTTGTGTGTTTATATCCCTCCCTCCGCGGACGCTGCCGCTGCGTGCGAGCGGATTCACGGCGCGGTGACCAGACTGC
The DNA here is from genome assembly GCA_037039145.1 of Fundulus diaphanus. Lineage (NCBI taxonomy): Eukaryota > Metazoa > Chordata > Actinopteri > Cyprinodontiformes > Fundulidae > Fundulus > Fundulus diaphanus. Next base: position 2,011,563 of record CM073135.1, read on the forward strand.
AGACAAAGCTTCAATCGAGCCTCCCTTCATTCCACCCTCCCCACGCTCACCTAGTACGTCACGTGCGCAACAAGGGACGATAAAACTCTGGACCTTTTTTACGCAAATGATAAGGACGCCTACACCTCCGCCCCCCTCCCCCCACTCGGACGTTCAGATCTCAACCTCCTCTACCTGCCCCCCCCATTACATTCCACTGGTGAGGAGGACAATAGCGCAGGAGAGGTCAGTGAAAGTTTGCTCAGATGAGGCCAGTGAGAAACTGAGGGATTGTTTCAGAACCACAGACTGGAGCATGTTCCAAAGCTCTCATGGTGATGACATCAACAGCCTGACTGAATGTATCACTGACTACATTACCTTCTGTGTGGAGAGCATTGTGCCTACACGGCGGCTACGGTGCTTTCCAAACAACCCCCCCTGGGTGTCCTCCTGAACCAGAAGAAGAGGGCTTTCTACTCAGGAGAAAGAGAGGAGCAGCGTAGGGCTCAGCGGGAGCTCCAGTGGAAGATCAGGGCAGCAAAGAAGGATTATGGGAAGAAGATGGAGGAGCAGCTGGCGCAGAACAACGTCAGAGATGTGTGGAGAGGTCTGAAGAACATCTCCGGCTTTGGGCAGAGGACCAGCAGGGCTGCAGACGGTGACACCAAGTTTGCAGATGAGTTAAACAGGTTCTTCATCCGGTTTTACTCCCCTCACACTGGCCCCCTCCCTGCCATCAACCCTCCACACGTCTCCAACCCCCAGCCCCCCAGAGACCTACCCTCCCTGCCACCGCCACTCTCACCAACCCCCGACCCATCCACACCTTCGGTCCTGTCTTCCTCCCCCCTCACAGTCACACCAATGCAGGTGAGAGGGCAGCTGATGAGGCTGAAACAGAGGAAAGCCTCGGGACCGGACGGCATCCCCCTAGACTGCTGAGGACCTGTGCAGATGAGCTCTGTGAGGTCCTCAGCTACATCTACAACCTGAGCCTCCTGTGTGGTACCGGTTCCCAAAACACCACACGCCAGGGAACCGGCCCACTTCAGACCAGTCACTCTGACCTCCAACCTGATGAAGACCATGGAGCGCCTCATCCTTGCTCACCTACGCACCGTGGCGAGCCCCACCCTGGACCCGCTGCAGTTTGCCTACCGGCCCAACATCGGAGTAGAGGACGCCATCATCTACCTGCTGCAGCGGGCGCTCACCCACCTGGAGACCACTGGGAGTGCTGTGAGAGTCATGTTCTTTGACGCTGGAGTTGACAAACATCTTCCTGACTGGACCATCAACTACCTCACTGACCGCCCTCAACACGTGCGGCTGCGCAGCTGTCAGTCAGAGGTGGCACTCTGCAGCACCGGGGCCCCCCAGGTCTCCGTTTCTCTTCACCCTCTACACCTCGGACTTCACCTACAATACGGACAGCTGCCATCTTCAGAACTTCTCCTATGACTCAGCCATTGTGGGCTGTGTGTCTGAGGGGGACGAGCTGGAGTACCGGTCGGTCATCGTGGACTTTGTGGACTGGTGTGAGAAGAACCACCTGTGTTTAAACACCAGTAAGACCAAGGAGATGGTGATCGACTTCAGGAGAAGACCCCCACCTCACTATCCCGTGAACATCCAGGGGCAGGACATAGAAACTGTGGAGAGTTTCAAATACCTGGGTGTTCACGTCAACATTAAACTGGACTGGACTCACAACACCGACGCTCTGTATAAGAAGGGCCAGAGCCGCCTCCACCTCCTCAGGAGGCTGAGGTCTTTTGGTGGAGGCAGGCCCCTGCTTAAGACTTTTTATGACTCTGTGGTGGCCTCAGCCGTCCTCTACGCTGTCGTCTGCTGGGCCCCTGGCTGCGCAGAGAGGGACAGAAAGAGGCTGAATAAGCTGGTGAGGAAGGCCACTTCTGTCCTGGGCTGCGCTCTGGACTCGGTGGAGGAAGTGGCGGAGAGGAGGGTGTTGTCCAAGCTTACATCCATCATGGACAACACCTTTCACCCCCTGCACCAGACTGTAGTGGAGCTGAGCAGTTCCTTTAGTGCCAAACTTAGACATCCTGTCTGTAAAAAGGAGCGTTACCGCAGGTCATTCATCCCAGCTGCTGTCAGACTTTACAATGCTGCACTATAACTGTAACTATAACTGTAACAACTAATGTGAAATAACTACTGTGCAATTCTATTTAATACATTGTGCAATAACCTGTGCAATACTCTGTGCAATAATACTGCTAAATAATCCTGTTTAATAAGAGACTCCAGCTGTATAGTTATCTCACTACCTCACTGTTGTTCTTTAACTGGTACCACTTAATGTACAACGTCATTCCATCTGTATATAAGTCACCTGAGTGTCTTATTTTTTGATACACTGTATATATGTGGACGCACTGTATATACCTTATACCTTATGCACCTTTTCTGTCATGATTTCGGCACTGTTGTCTAGTCTCTTTCATGTCACACACCTGTTTAGCTCCACCCATTCCTCATTACTTCAGATCTGTTCCACCTGTCCTCACCAGTATTTAACCAGCTCCTAGACAAGACAACAGTGCCAGTTTATTTCGATCCTTGTGTGAGACTTATTCCAGCGTTTGTTATTCTGATTCCTGATCCTGACCTGTTTGCCTTTCGACCTCTGAGCCTGCTTACTCCCGTCTGATTCTGTTTGCCCGATCTGACCTCTGTCTGTCCTGACTACCCGCTGGATCTCTGCCCTGTGTATCGAACCTGGAACCGTGACCCGACTCCGTCCTGGATTATCCTTCGGTACCTCACTGGCTCTCTGATCTCCTGGCTCCGACCTTCGACCACGTCCCCGACTTCGGCTTCTCTCTACGGCTCATCCTTCTCACGTTTGCTCTCACGGTTCTGATCTCCTGTCTGTCCTCCGACCTCCGAAACACCTGCCGCTGGGACTTCATGAGCGGCAACCGCCGCAGCGAATTGACGACCCGCCTGCTGGGACCCACTGGGACTGAACTGAACATTAAGACCAGGTTAGTGACCGACACGTTTGTGTGCAAACACCTTCAGATAAGCGTGGTCACTAACCTGCCGTCTCCTTCTGCAGAGGGTCCCGCTGTAGACGCTGACGCCTCCCGCTCCACACCTGATCTTAATAAACTGTTAAACTTGAACGGTTTGTCTGCCTTGAATTCTGGGTCCACCTGTTCTGAGCCTAACATTTTCCTCCTTTTGGCACCTTCTTCTGTTTATTAAGCCGATGTGTGACAAGTGAATTTCTCCACTGTGAGATCAATAAAGCCTATCTTATCTTATCTTATCTTCATAGTAGGTACACCTGGTCTGGTGTTCTGTTCACAAAAGTGATGTACAAAACAGAGACTTACCAAGAATAAAACAACAGAAAAACTATAAGTTAACACATGGGAGTTACAGAAAATGTAAAATAATACAGGTGCATACGAAGGATAAAATATTAAGACACTGATGTTACCTGAATCTAGGATAAAGGCCAAGAATAAAAAGTGTGTTTTTCAAATAGAAAGAGACCTACAGCAGGAGCACAGGTGTTGTGCCAGTTCAAGACGTGACGACTGCATTAATTCGGGACATGACGGACTGCATTTCCCATGATGCAAGGTGGTCAAAAATGGCCACCAACTCCCATCATGCAACGCGGCCCAAAATGGCCGGCGCCCTAGCAACCGATAACGTTGCTAGGGTAAAGTTGATAAAACTCGGTTGCACCTCGCAATCGGTCTTCTTCCCTGGCGCGCTGCCAAGCTGAGGAGACACACACACAGCTGTTTCACTTCGTTGGGGTAACCCCCACGCCACGTGCTCGATAACTCTTTGCTGGTTCGAAGATTACCGGAGCAAAACTATTCCCTGTGCGGACACAGGAGGTCGACTCAAAAAGGTACCTTTAATTCCCTCTGATCAAATACTGGATGCCGCCTTATCTCCCAGTGATCGAAAGAGGACCACGCTTTGCTGGGTCGAGCGAAGCGATTGTGAACCCGGAGGAAGAAACGAAGGAGCTTCTTCCCCGTCCCGCTGCAGCCTGCGGACAACTGCGTTCGTTGAGACGCGTCCAGAAAGCCGCCTTACTCGGAGCGCTCCGGACCCGCCCCGAGGCACCTCAAAGTAACGGGTTCTCCCCTTTTATTTCTGTCTCACCAACAGGGTGTTTAGAAGTGCCTGGGCAGACGTAGGAATTTGTAGGTTTAGGTTAATGCTTTTATTCCACGACGAAGTTGGAATTATTTTGCTGAATATTTTCTTTGTATGTGCATGCATTTTACAATTGATTTTGCTGTGTTGATTTGTGATTCATCAATAACCCCGCCGTGGGTCATTGCTTCAGTTATTTTCCATCTTCTTCCATGCTTTCCCCCCTCTCTCTTTTCGCTTCCCATTATCAGCAGATTAAATCTTTTTATCCAAGCTCATTCCGCACTCTTTGCTTTAAACTCCCAGTTAGCCGCGCCCTCTCGAAGCGAGGGATTACCCCATCAGCGTGTTATGCCAGAAGATGGTTGAATATTGCTTATTATTATTATTAATTATAATTTGGCATTATAATTTAAATAATAAATCATTCAACTCAAAATTCCGCTACAACAAAATATAGTTCAAATGGTGGTGATGTTAGCTATAAGCTTGTAAGTATTTATACCACTAATGCATTAGTTAATTTGCTGTTATGAACTCATTTATGCTGGGATAAATGATCTGGTCGGACTTGTGACCGACGAGGTTTATCCGGCAGCTGTGAGAACCCCAATGTAACTGCAATTAGAGTTTAAATCCTTATTCGTCTATCACCATCCAATGATATTGTCTCAGTATTAATGTCAGATGTTAACTCCAAAGGAGGTTAGCTCTGATTTCTGAATAACCATACAACTATGAATTAGACTGGACACAAAACCAACTCTATTCCGCAGTGGTGTTTTATTGAACCAAAAGCAATTCCCTGTTACAGTAATTCTCTGATTCAACAACTTTGGAATTCTTACTCACTACTAACTAACACGCAAAATATATGTGGAAATAAAAGAATAAACAAAACAAACAAAACAAAAGGAAAGAAAAACAAATGGATTAAAATGAGCGGTTGCAAATCTTAGTTCAGCTCACGGTTGTTTAAACCACACTCAGAACGTCGGCATTTGACATAGCATGGACAGACAGAACAGCTTTGAGAGTCCCACCGGACGCTTTGATGCCTTACAAAGCTATCAGCTAAGCTACCTACAGTGCAGTCATCCGACACCCTCCCAAGATGGCTGCTACGATGACGTATGGTCTATCAATTTACGTGAAGCGTGAGGGGAGGTCCTGATGACGTAACCACGCTTACGCTGATGGGGTAATGCCTCGCTTCGAGAGGGCGCGGCTAACTGGGAGTTTAAAACAAAGACCGCGGAATGAGCTCGGACAAAGAGATTAAACTGATAAGAAGAAGCGAAAAGAGAGAGGGGGGGGGGAAAGCAGGGAAGAAGATGGAACAGAACTGAAGCAATGACCCACGGCGGGGTTATTGATGAATCACAAATCAACACAGCAAAATCAAAATGTAAAAATGCATGCACATACAAAGAAAATATTCAGCAAAATAATTCCAGCTTCGTCGTGGAATAAAAGCATTAACCTGCACCTACAAAGTTCTAACGTCTGCCCAGGCACTTCTAAACACCCTGTTGGTGAGACAGAAATAAAAGGGGAGAACCCGTTACTTTGAGGTGCCTCGGGGCTGGTCCGGAGTGAAAGTCCCGGCTTCGGTCCGGAGCGCTCCGGATCACGCGACGTCCTGAACGCGTCTTGACGACCGCAGGGTCCGCAGGCTGCAGCGGGGACCAGACTGAGAGAGTTCCTTCGTCTTTCTCTCTCTCTCTGGGCTCCTAGACGCTTGTTGGGCCAAACAACGCGTCGTCCTCTCTCGATCACTGGGAGATAAGGCGGCTTCCAGTATTTGATCAGAGGGAATTAAAGGTACCTTTTTGAGTCGACCTCCTGTCTGCACAGGGAATGGTTTTGCTTCGAAAAAATCTCGGTCCAGCGAGAAACTCGAGCACGTGGCGTGGGATTGATTAATCCACGGAGTACAGCTGTGTGTGTGTCTTCTCGGGTTGGCAGGGCGCCAGGGAAGAAGGCCGATTGCGGGGTGCAACCGAGTTTTATCAACTTTACCCTAGCAACGTTATCGGTTGCTAGGGCGCCGGCCATTTTGGGCCGCGTTGCATGATGGGAGTTGGTGGCCATTTTGACCACCATGCATCATGGGAAATGCAGTCTGTCACGTCCTGACATGGCACAACAAGCGTAAGCGTGGTTACGTCATTAGAACCTCCCCTCACGGATCACGCAAATTGGTAGACCATACGTCATCGTAGCAGCCATCTTGGGAGGGTGTCGGATGACTGAACTGTAGGTAGCTTAGCGGATGGCTCTATAAGACATCAAAGCGTCCGGTGGGACTCTCAGAGCTGTTCTGTCTGTCAATGCTGCTACGTCAAATGCCGATGTTCTGAGTGTGGTGTTAAACCACTGTGAGTTAAGATCTGCTAACCGCTCATTTTAATCCATTGTTTATTTTTGTTTTGTTCTTTTATTTCCACATATATATTTTGCATGTTTTAGTAGTGAGTAAGAATTCCAAAGTTGTTGAATCAGAGAATTACTGTAACAGGGAATTGCTTTTGGTTCAATAAAACCAACGACTGCGGAATAGACATTGTTTTGTGTTCAATCCAATTCACAGTTGCCTGGTTATTCAGAAATCAGAGCTAACCTCCTTTGGAGTTAATATCTGACATTAATACAGAGACAATATCATTGGATGGTGATAAAGGAATAAGGATTTAAACTCTAATTGCAGTTACATTGGGGTTCTCACAGCCTGTCGGATAAACCTCATCGGTCACAAGTCCGACCAGATCATTTATCCCAGCATAAATGAGTTCATAACAGCAAATTAACTAATGCATTAGTGGTATAAATACTTACAAGCTTATAGCTAACATCACCACCATTTGAACTATATTTTGTTATAGCGAATTTTGAGTTGAATGATTTATTATTTAAATTATAATATCAAATTATAATTAATAATAATAATAATAAGCATATTCAACCAGCTTCTGGCATAACACAGGGGAAAGGGGGGAAGCACAGAAATGAGATGATATGCAATGCTTTCTAAAAATAGCACCATGTGGTAGTAAACAAAGAGAAAACAATGAAGCGTTGATGTACCCCCATTGAAAGGGCAGCAGAAGCAGAAGTAATATCATCCATTATGACACAGAAGCTCCTATCACAGAGGTAGGACCTGAACCATTGCAGAGCTGAGGCGATTATGCCCACCCACTGCTGCAGTCTGGAGTGAGAATGTTATGGTCTACTGTCTCAAAAGCTGCTGATAAATCTAAAAGCATAAGTAAAACATAGTTCCCAGAATCTATTGCTAAAAAACATATAAATAAAACCTATAAAAGACCAGATCCTATGATTCCAGTCTGTCAGCCAGGCTTGAACATTTCCAAAATTCTATAATAATCCAGAAAGGTCTTCAGGGTGTAAACACTTCTTTTCTTTTGTTGGATAGAAAAGGCAATTTGGAGATTTGCCCTAAGCTAGGAAAAGCTGAAGGATCGAGGCCAGATTCCTTCAACAAGGGTTGTACTGTTACCACAGCAGAGACAGTAGAGACAGCTGAAATAGGTATAAAGCTACCCAGTTCAAGGGGGCCAATTCAATTCAATTTCAATTCAATAAAATTTTATTTATATAGCGCCAATTCATGAAACATGTCATCTCAAGGCACTTTACAAAGTCAAATTCAATCATATTATACAGATTGGGTCAGATTATACAGATTGGTCAAACATTTCCTATATAAGGGAACCAGTTGATTGCATCAAAGTCCCGACAAGCAGCATTCACTCCTGGAGAAGCGTAGAGCCACAGGGAGAGTCATCTGCATTGTCCATGGCTTTGCTGCAATCCCTCATACTGAGCAAGCATGAAGCGACAGTGGGAAGAAAAACTCCCCATTAGCGGGAAGGAAAAACCTCCAGCAGAACCGGGCTCAGTATGAACGGTCATCTGCCTCGACCGACTGGGGGTTAGAGAAGACAGAGCAGAGAGCAATAGGTGGATAAGATTCATCCGGAGATTCTGAAAGTTCTGGACATTGTTGGGCTGTAGTTGCTCACACAGCCCTTCAGTGTCAGATGGAAGACTGGGAGAAATTTTCAGGAATGGCAGATGGGAGAGTGTGGTCCTGATTGCTCTGGAATGGGAGCCCGAGAGAACGTTTCAATTAAACAGGCATCAGAGCTCGGAGCACAAGCATCTGACGAGGATGCCCTCATTGGAAGTTCACTGATGTTTACAAACTCTGCTGAGTACTGTATCAATAAAAGTGAAAATATTATTCTGTTTCAAAATACAGGGATGTGAAAAAGTGTTTGCCCCTCTACAGATTTTTTTCCATCATTTTAATATTTAAGATAATCAAACTTATTTTAATATTGGATAATGATAATTGTTTCTAAGTACAAAAAGTAATTTTCAAATTATGATTTCATTAAGTAAGAGGAAAAGAATTACCCCTTTTCAACATAGAACCAACCTGGTTCTATGCTACAAAGCGATTGCCCACTAAACCTAATAACTAGTTGTGCCACCTTTACCAGTGACAACTGACATCAAGAGTTTGTGATAACTGGAAATAAGACTTTTATATGACAACTGAAAAATTTTGGCCAACTTTGCAGGCACACTGAGTGACCGGCATGGTTAAGGCCAGGCCCAGAGTGGCTAAACGGGAGGACCGGAACAATTTCCAGTGGGCTGGTCTGATATTTGGGCAGCATGTCGTTCTTTTTTGACGAACCCTGATGTAACACGTCAGTGCTCTCGGTCAATGGTGTTTGAAAGATGGAGTAGAAAGAGCAAGGGTGGTGCGGTGGAGAAAGCTAGAATTAAACAGGAAAGCTCTGTAAACAGCCGCTGCTAAATGTGCAAAAAATGGCAGCTTTTCCAATAAAATTAGCTCACGGTTTGAAACCTCAAATGAGGACAATGAAATGGGTAAGGAAAGATGTGGAACTTTGCCTGAAAACCACCATACAAGTTAATTACCAAGTCATTGACTTTTGTGATGTTGTGGTGCATAATGTAATTTTATAGTTTAAACCGTGAGCCCACATGTCCAGAGTGGGCAGGTAGGATTACTCATTAAGTGAATATTAGAATTAATATAATGAAGAGTATAGAGCTGTTCTGTATGAATAGTGCGCTGAGATGTTAGATGATTCAGCTCTACATTCATGAAAGTGACCTGAATTTATCAAGATGGCTTTGTTACAAGAGGTGATTTAATTTTTGTTGAGAATTATAACCATTTTCAAAATAGGGGTGAACGATATGGACTTTCAATTTTATCATGATATATTGTGGTAATGTTGTGATAACGATAAAAGTGATGATAAGAGTACTTACAGCTTATTGCAGTCTTTTTCAGGAAAGTGTGTGGCTGTGACTGCATGTCAATTATTGCCCAACAAACACTAATACTGTTTTTAAAAACATAAAAAATGTAACAATAACACACAATTCAAAATATGTTTCATCAGGACTCTAGATACATGAAGTGAGTTTTTTTATTACCAAACTGTACAAAGTAACTGCATTTAATAATATTTTTTAATTTACTGATATTAATCCACTCAATAAACAAACAGTGGAGAAAATAGCAAAGATAACAGTAACAGCAATAATTAACAGTTTTGGGGTTTTTTAGACACCACTAGTTGAATCATATGTCAACATAAATCTAAATTCTTATCACTTTAAGGAATTCTTCAATATAACGATATTATAAAGGCCCAGCCCTATTTCAAAATGTGATTTAGTGTCAGAAGCAGAATCAGTAGTGATGAGGGGTTTGCTCCTGTTAGTATGGAAGAAACAGGTGAGCTGTTGTAACAGAGTGTGTGAACAAACAAGCATTAGTTCTAATATAACTGCGTTCTAAAACCAAACAATATCAGTCAGCAGTTATATTTATTTTTATCATTAAAAGTAAGCTGGTAAATACACAAAGTCCACAAGTGAAAGGGAATAGGATGAAATATGAAATAAACCTGCATATCTTTAATAATAGGACGTTATCTTAAGTGGACTGGTCTGAGCCTGAAAATGAGTAGGTCCTCTGGACGGGTTCTCCTTTGTTGAAATTTTTGTCTCTTCTCCAGGAGACTTCCGTCTGGGTAGTTTCAGGTATACTCAGGCCATATACACACGAAGCCAAAAAAAGCCAGATTAAGATACCCGCACAGAAAAGTTTGAGTTTAAAGGTGCATTCACATCAAACACGAATGGCGCCACAATGCCGCCACTTTTCCTTGCTGTTGTTCGCCTGACATTATCATCGGCCGTTCGCATGGCAGGTGACATCTATTGCGCAGCGTGTGACAAGCCAGAAATACAGCAGTACCATGGCGCTATCTAGTGACGCTTTCACTTAACTGCCACTCCAGTCTCCTCACTCCCTCTTTTGCAGCCTTGATCTTTTCGGGACATGTCTCTGTAGTAATAATTGGTTGAGACATACAACTTGGCCGCAGACCGCCACTATCAGCTTGTCTTACATGTTAAATGAGAACAGCTTTGTTTCTGCTACAGTCCTTCACTCCACATCACAGCAACATCCAGTTCCTGATTGGCTGTCGCGATGCGACAAGAGACAAAAGTTCAGCGTTTTCAACTCCAACAACTGTCGCTTTGCATCTATCGCAGGTTTTGTGTCACTCTGGCTTCGCTTTAATCTCCAAAATTGCACGTTTTGCATTGTTAGAATTGCCTCTGTGGCCTCGCTTAGCGTTGCTTTGCATCACATCGGTCCTGTGTTGCACCTAGGGATATCATGTAAATCTGTCACTCGGCCTGCCACATTTGCATTCAATGTGAACGCACCTTAATGATGAAACTGCCTGAAGCCGAACAAGCCGTGTTAAGCTTGATAATACATATGCCCCACCAGTGGGTGAAGTGGTACTGTGGTAACTGAAGCAACGGAAGTAAAGATAATCACACTGTGCATGTGTGGGGAAGTGCTGTAGGAATAACAATAAGAAGGGAGCGCATGCGTGTTAAAGGAGAGGCACGGTCTACGTAGGCTCGCATGTGCAAACGCACTAGAGTGTAGTCGGTTATGTATATAGGGTGTCACGACGGAGGTCCTGCAGGGGGCAGCTTCAAAATATAGCTGGTTTCAGATGTAGTCGGTTTTGCGGCCGCTTCGATGTGACGTGACCCCCCAGCCAACAAAGAAGGTTTTCGTATACACCCAAACTCAGGTTTGTCTGGACGGGGCCTCAGCATTATAAGCAGTATCTTATAAATAGTGGATAAAAAAGTTTAACGGTGGCAAAACTGGGTGCTTACAAAAGAGGACCATCAGGCTACCAACTGATCATTAGTACACTGATGGCCACTTATTGTCCCCAGGGAGCTGTCATGCTCATAATACCAGCATTGTAGGACAACTGGACCCCTTCACCCCTGTTTAACAACAGGTGGCTTCTCTTTACAAAAATTGCTTCCTTTACTCCCCTTTCAAACCAACATTTCTCTCTATCCAGGATGAGAACATCTTCATCCTTAAGCGTGACCGCTGGCCTGCAGATAAGTGTAAACCGCAGACTTTTGGCTTGATGATGTTGCTTTTCTGTGTTGGGCCTTCCTTTAGGTCAGAGGCTGCTTTGTTTACCAATGTAGAGCTGCACACAGTCCTCCTGGCACTTAACAGCATACACAACTTTGCTCTGTTTGTGCTGGGAGACGGGATCTTTGGGGTGGGCCAGTCTTTGCCCTAATGTGTTTTGGGGTTTGAAAGCCACCGGGACGTCATAATAAACGTCTCAGTTTCTCTGAAACTCCCACAATATACACTACCAGTCAAAAGTTTGGACTCACCTTTGTCATTCAATGACTTTTCCTTATTTTATGACTTGCTACATTGCAGATACGTCGTGAAGACATCAAAACTATGACTCAAAAATATATAGAACTATGTATCAAACACAAACATAACACAAAACATCTTGTATAGTTTAACTTTTCCTAAATACTCTCCATTTGTTTTGATTACTGCTTTGGTCACTCTTTGCCTTCTCTCGATGAGCTTCGTGAGGTTAGTCACCTGAAATGGATTTCCAACTGTCTTGAAGGAGTTCCCAGAGGTAGTGATGAAAATAAAGACAAACCACTGAATGACAAGGTGAGTCCAAAATTTTTACTGGTTATGTATAAACAAAACAACATCCCACTCCAACGACTTTTGGAGTCATTAAGAGGTGGCATTGCTATCTTGCTTTGGATGATTGTCCTCCTGCATAATCAAAGAGTGATTGGGCTTAAGGTTCTGCACCGATGCCTGGACATTCTCCTGCATGATTATTGTGGTAGAGCGCAAAAATCACGATTTCATCAACTATGGCATATCATCAAGGACTCAAGGAATCAAAGCAGCCCCGAACCCTCAAATTATAAACTATCACGTTTGACTGTCAGTACTATGGTCTATTTCTGAAAGCTGTGTTAGGCACCTTACAAAAAATTCCACACTGGTCTTGCCAGTTCACTGAAAATTTTCATATTTTTATTGATTCTTGTGAAGTTTATTTTCCAAAAAAAACCCCAACAAAAACAAACAAACATTTTAATCACACTTAATTCATGATTTAACGAGGTTGGCATTTACTGTTTCCCAGAGTGCCAGAGTACCAGGAAGGTTTGGATAACTTTTTTCTGCTAATGAATAAAACTCTAAATTGAAGACCTTTTTTTATGTATATATTTACTCAGGTAATATTTAGCCAACACAAAATTTAGCTTGATGAGCTAAAACATTTAAACAGAATCTGAATCAGCTTGAATTAAAGGAATTTAAGGAACTTTAGTTCCCCTTTGCTCTCAACAAAGATATTTAAGCATAAGTATGTAAAAAAGGGAAAAAAGTATGAATTGTAAAATAGAAATCTGTAAGAGGGTACACACTTTTCACACAACTCTTGTTCAGGTTTATTTACTCCCATTTTGACTTTTTTTGGATTAAATTGTGACAATCTCCTTTGTCACTCGCTGTTAGCACATAAGAACATTTGGGTTGAATATTTAAAGTGGTGAGAAACTCCTGCTCCTTGAAGAGTCATAAAATTCTTTTGAAAAAATCTAAGTCACAAATCTTGGAGGAGGTTAAGCCAGTTATTCAATTTTAGCAGAAACACAAACAGACGGAGGCTCCTTTTCAATCAGCCATTTGCAACAGCTTGTTATGATCTTAAAGCCCTGTTTTAACTGCAGACTCATTGTAGTTAGGCTTGTAGACAAGTATTTTTAGAAGAACAATTTAAGCAGTGATTTTTTTAATTTTGACTGATTACTCTTTATATGATATGAAAAAAGATGCAGGATACTAACAACAAAGTTTTTAAAAAGCCAGAATATTCCTCTGGTAGCCCGTTTGGACATGGGTTGTATTTAATATTGTACTAAAACAGGTTTCTTGTTTATGTGGCAATCAATGAATGACACTAAAACCTTCTTTTAGTTTAAAAGTAGAGGATGCAATTAAGCATTCATAGTTTCAGATCAGTTTAGACTTCCATTGGCTGATCTACACCATGTCTCCAGAGTTGATCTGAGTCAGCGGCCACCTCCAGCCTTTATCTGCTCCCAACAATGCCCTTATGTGCTCAGGCACAGCAAGGTCCTTGATGTTATCAAAGCAATTTGGCCGTACTTTAATCATTGGAAACATTGAGCAGCTCCCCCTCCTACCCTGTACTTTGGAGGCAGACAAAATCCAATCACTCATAAGGGAAGTTATTGATTGATGTAATCGTATTGGAGGTGAGGGTGTGGAGGGGACGTGACAGATTGCTTTTGTCTGCTACATGTGTCGCTCTCAGTTGGCAATTGATGTCCTCTTTGATCTGCTGTTAAATCTATGAGTGAAGTTTTCACATCCTCCTCGCCCCCGTGGTGACACCAGTGGACCAGTCCTCGCTGAGCACTACTGATAGCCAACAAATTTGAGCTGAGCTGTTTGATCTCTTCCACATCATCCAGCTGTCACATTCCTGTTCATGTGTCATACTGAGAAAAAAGCCAGCACCTGAGGCGTCATGAAGAGCCTCCATTTATATAGATCGCCTGCAGGAATTTCACTGATTTGTCAGAGATTACACTGACCATGACATTGATGACTCAGGAATAAACCCAAGTAGCTGGATGAACTGAACATTATATCTAACGACGAGTTCTTTTAACCTGACATGAGAAACACATAGCTATTCCTGAGCTATTCCTGAGCCAGTACACGGAAATGTCCTGACTCTTAATGAAATCATTTAAATGATTTGTGAATTTCCAGTCAGACATTTACTGTTGATCTTCCTCTTTAATAGGATCTCATTTTGTATAAATTATTTGTTTTTTTTTATTATTCCAGTCATATGTTTCCCTGATATATTTAATAATGTCTAGGTGACCTGGAGTGTCTATGAATCCTAAAAATGTAAAAGTGCCTTAATGTCATATATGCCGGTGCAAATTAAAGTGCATGTCTGATGGCAACCAGATGACATTTTAGTAACTTTTTGAAACAGCAAATTCCATGTATAGATGAAACCAGATTTAAACATACCCTATAGAAAGACACATAACCTTTATTTCCCACTGTCAAACATTAAACCTGTTTTAGGTCAGTTATGATTAGCTAAATTAAGACCATTTGCTAAATGCCAGGATAATTTTGAGTACTTTATTTAAAATCAGTGGTTTACATCATTTCTTTTTTTAATATATTTTGGCATTGGATTTAAATTGCATGGCTTGGGTCAGATATTTTGGCTCCCCTTCAACAAGCTTCTCACAATGTGCCACATTAAAAATTATTGGACAAGGGAGCAATGTGACCCTACCATCATCTTTATGCATATTCTCAAACTCCAAGCTGTTTGAATTAGATGCTTCAGGTGACGAGATATGCGCGTCTGAGCATGTGCAGTGAAGAAAAGTTATCATTTTACAGTTCATTGGTAACCTCCAAAAAGTTCTAGAGTTTTTACCTTGTGTGTTTTTGTTCTCTTCGTTTTTTATTTTTACACAAATAAATCGAGCTCGGGATGAAGCAACCCAACAGGTTCAGTGGTCCTTAACTGTTTCTGAATGACAAAGCTATGGCTGTTTTAGTTGAAGTGTTGTCAGAACATTATTGCAGTTTCCTTAACAAGGGAACCCATACTGTTGGAGCAGATTAAGGCGGACCTGACACAAATAGCAGGTTCACGTTTCAATCTAAAGAAAATGAAAAAGATAGTAGAGAATTGTTTGTGGGTGACTTGTAATGAAAGCAAATGTGTTATTTTACTGGACTGTGATGCTACGGAATTTCCAGGCATGTACACTACTGCTCAACAGCTTGGAGTCACCCAAAGAAGGCATGTTTTTTCAAGAAAACTACCATTATATTAATCAAATGAGTTGCAAAATGAATAGAAAATAAAGTCAAGACATTGACAGGGTTAGAAATAATGATTTGTATTTGAAATAATAATTTTGTTCTTCAGACTCTACTTTCATCAAAGAATCCTGCATTTGCAGTAATCACAGCCTCGCGGACCTTTGGCTGCTACCTGTCAGTTTGTTAAGGAATTCTCAGGAAATGCCCCACCGCCATGCTTCTGAAATGCTTCCCATAAACTGGAATGGCTTGATGGGGACATCTTACACTTCACACCGTCAAGCTGCTCCCATAACAGCTTAATAAGATTGAGATCTGGTGACAGTGCTGGCCACTCCACTATGGACAAAATACCACATTGATAATCCCTAGAGTGTACTTCAGATTCATTTAATGCTGTTTTAATTGAAGAAAATGGTGCTTCTGATTAAATATACAAGGAACAATAACTATTGAGCGGCAATGGCATCTATTTAATTAGCTGAATTAAGTTTTGGACCAAGATTTTGTATAAGCCAAAGCCTTTTTTAAATAACTTGGATTTGGATGGGGAGATCCACTTTCTATTTCATTTTTGTTCAAACAAAAGACTAATGAAATGTTGGGAACTGTTCAGATCGAAGAATAATGTACCCTGATGAATTCAATCCACAGCCAGAGGGTGAAGGTGTGAATGCAGACTGAGGAAAGGCTCTGGGAAACTTCTCCACATTCAGGTTGTAACACATTGAAGGACGGTTGTACTGATGTGACCCCGAAACAAGAAACACAATTAACAAGGAATGTCTTGCTGTCCAGGTACTGTTTCAGAACCGCGGGCTAATTCATAACATTTAAAAGCAATCTGTGGTAATATTCTGATGATATGATTCATTTTGGGTCTTACTGGACTGAACAGTCAGTATTCTCGTGGATGAAAAAAGCCCATATTTGTCATGAAAACATAGATCAGTGGATTACCAGGACATTGTGGTGTTGAGCTGCCGCTACCGTGCAGGAGTAGATTTTTCCAAGTGAGAATAATAAAGTGCACAGTGTCAGACATATTACAGGAATCCGAGGTGTCAGGTGGTTTGTCACACGTGATCAATGTCATCCTGACAACAAGCTGTCAGAATTAAAGCTATAGTCGGTAATCCTGTTCAGAAACACTTTTTGTTATACTGGGTAAAATCATCCTATCCTGAAAGTAGTTAATAAATTATGTGTTCACAAAAAACGAGGTTAAAAAAAAATTGTTTTCTGTGGGAGCTGCAGGTTTGTAAAAACTCTAACCAATCCATGGCCCTCGGTCCGAAGGGCATGGATTGGTTAGAGTTTTGTTCTGTCACCCATAAACATTATATACACAACCCCCTCTGTCCCTCAAGTTCCAGGGGAATCGCCTTATCTATTGGTTGTTCCACATGCCAATCATTCTGACACGCTCACGTAACGTCAGTGTCCATAGTCTTTCCTTCCTAGTTTTCGCTTGCTGGCTGCGTATGTGCACTTCTAGTGTTTATGTATCAGTTTAGCTTAGCAGCTAGGTTAGTAGTTAGCTTAACGGTTAGCCGTTCATTGTAGCGCCGCTGCTCTCACTGTAAACTTTGAACATGGCTGAGAGTGGCGAGAAGCAAACCGCATTCATGTTTATGAGAAGAAGAGGAAGGCCTCAGTAGAAAGAAATAAGACCAGAGTGGTCCAGAGTGGAGATTTTTAAGACGCGATCCCCCTGAAGAACGGAAGAGCGAGGTAAGCCAGTCTTGTGCATGCAAAGTCATTCAAAAAGGGACTTGGGGAAACTTCCAGAAAAATCGCCGTCCCTAGCTTTAAAGATTATATCTTTTTCAGTAGAGCTGTGCTGACACAAGGCTTTGTAGGGCCACCGATCATTTTATGCTCCTTTCCTCATATTACATCTGTTCTATCAACTAGGCCTTATGGAACATACTGGAAGTCATTTTGCTCCACTTTTGCACTCATTCAAAGGTCTCTGTTTTACCTGAGTTTTGTGGCCTTGGAACTGTAGATTCTTTGGAAACGCTCTGCTGTCTGAGACCAAGAGGCTAAAACAAGGCAGTGAATTTATCACAAGTGGGCAATGCAATTACCCTGGGAGTGGCCACGTGACAGAAATCAATATGACACAAAGCACTAAGCCATTGACTCTCATCCATGACAAAGTGCACCTCAGAAAGGAGTGGATTATTGGACTTTTGGAGCCTCCTACTTTTTGATCTACCGTTGGGTCAGTGCAACATTATAAAAGAGCCATTGTTTTACAAGATGGGGAAAGTAGTAAATGAAGTGCTGAAGTCGCACCTATGGATAAAGCCTAATCGGAGCAGCTTCTTTTATTAGTCCATCTAGACACAACTCATTCACGGCTATACAGAGGAGGAAAGGAGCATAAGGAGGGTTATTTCTGCAGCTCCCACCTAGTGCAGGCTATGAAACCCACAATTCTTATATTTTCCAGCAGGGGGCCCCAGTAAACTGGGTACCAGTTCAACAACGTATTTGTGCCCCCTGCAGTGCAGGCCAAATTGAATCTAACAGACTTCTCTACTTTGAGACTTTTCAGGAGAGAGATTCAGGAAAAACAGCAATAAGCTACACAGGGGCCATGACGTTCCAGGATTTATATCCAGTGTAATAACTAAAATACGAATGGGAGGAAGTTAAAAATGGATAAAAAAACAGAAACCAGTTACGGGGCTGGGGAATAAAAAGTGTAAACCTCAGGGAGCATTCAGGCAAACCCACACAGTGGCTGAATCAGTGACATAAAGAGACAGGGGAGGAAGCTGGGGAGTGATAGATTTTAGCTGCTTGGCCACTCTTCCCACACAACCCCAGTCCAAGCTCTTGAGATTTCTGTTTTAATAGAGGGGGAAAGGGTGAAGTCAGCAAAAACAAAATGCCGCCATTAAATCATCTGCCTGGATCTGGTGTCAGAGCAGTAATAGGAAATGCACTCATCATCGGAAAGGTTACTGCTTTCCAGAACCTCCCTGCTAGCTTTTCTCTGCTTCCAACCCCCATCCTCCCACACCACAAATGTTGGAGCTTTACTTTCATTCCTTAACCAGAACCCAGATGTTTTGTTCAACGGTCTGGGGTGGCTGAAGGTCACTAACAATCATTCATTCAAGTATTTACTGTTGTTGAAAAATAGTTGAGTATGATTCAACAGCCTGATCAACCCTGTCTTTCAACCTCTCTGTTAGGACTACATTTAAAATGGAAACGAGCCATATAAAGGATGTTCAGAGATGTTTCATTGTTTTGAGGGTCAATGTCGCTTCTTTTGAGTCTTGTAGCAGGGTAAAAGTTGGTAGGATTGATATCAGAGGAATGAAAATCATTGTAAAATTTCTGACATTTTATCAACACATATTTGCTTTATGGTGGGGGTAGCTGTCCAATAAACAAGATTAGAAGTTAAACTATTTACTGAAGTTATTAATGCTTAAAATGTCCCAGGCACATTGTTCTAGATGCTTTAGCCTTAACCAATAGCCCAGTTCTTGTGTGTTTGTCTCTATCCCGTCCTCGCAATCTCCAGTGGTTTGAAGCAGAAACCCGCCCAGCCTAACCCTGGTTCTATTAAAGATCTCTAAATGGTAAAACAGATATGCTCTCACCTGATGTCATCCGGTTCCTGCTCCGGATAAAGGATTGCATGAAATTTGGCTTTGGTTCAGTCTCTGAGCTTGCCACATCCTGTCTTGGGATTTCTGCCCGTTCCGCAAGGCTAAAATGCTCCAGCTGCTCCATGTTGGCTGGTTCTCACTTTTGAACAGTGATCTTCAAGTCTAATCACAGATTCTCACTTGGATTGAGGTCCGGCCTTTGACTAGGCCATTCCAACACCTTTAAGTGTTTTCCCTTAAAGCTCTCGAGTGTTGCTTTAGCATTTTGCTATGGGTTATTGTCCTGCTGGAAGGAAAACCTCCATCCCAGTCTCAGATCACACAGACTGAATCCGGTTCATCCGTCTTTTCTTTAACCCCGACCTGTATCCCAGTCCCTGCTGCTGAAAATCATCCAAACAGCATGATGCTGCCACCACCATGTTTCACTTTGGGTGATGGGATGTGCTAAGTTTGCACCAAACAGCTTTTTCTTTGGTGACCAGAAAGTTTAATTTAGTCACACCTGACCAAAGTACCTTCCTCCATACCTTTGAGGAGTCACCACGTGCCTTTAGGCAAACTCAAAATATGCCTCCTTATTTTCAACACTGTTAGGGGTTATTTTTGGCCACTCTTCAATAAAGCATGACTGATTGTGGTTTTATGGACAGATCCTCCAGTCTCTGCTGTGGAGCTCTGTAGCTCCTTCAGGGTGTGAGTTTTGGTGGGCGGCCCTCTCTTGGCAGGTTTCTTGTGGTACCATGTGCTTTCCATTTGAAGATGATTAATCTGATGGTGCTCTGGGGGAACATCAAATATTTGGATATTTTTTATAACCACACCCTGACTTGTACTCCTGAACAACTTTTTCCCTGACTTGTCTGGAGAGCTCCTTAGTCTTCATGGTGTTTCAGCCTCTTGCTTAGTGCTGCTGCAGCCTCGGGGACCTTTAAGAAAAGCTGTGTTTAAACTGTCAGGTCATGTGACACTGCACACAGGTGGACCTAATTTCACTAATATGGGACTTTTGAAGATAATTGGTTGCACCAGAAGGTTTAAGGGGATTCATAGCAAAGGGGCTGGATTTACATACACATGGTCAATTTGTTTATCACCCTTTTTCTATAAATATTTCTCATTTCACTTCATTACATCACATAAAATAAGATTAAAAGCACTTACATTACAGGTCGGAATATAACAAAATATATAATAAGCCAAGGGGAGAGGGAAATTTAAAAAGTTATTGCTGTTTACTTTAAACAGTTTATGTGTCTGCAGATGCATCTGAGACTTTGTTCTGCGTAGGCTTAGAAGTAACAATTCGTTTGAGCCGCCCCCACGAAAACAAGAGGGCCACTTCCCAGGTGATAAATCACTGCTGACAGGGGGCATTACACGCACAAACGGACCGCCGATACCGCACCTTTAGAACAATTAATTAGCTGTCTGACACTCATTTATCACTGCAGCAATAAGGTGAAAAAAATCAAGAGTTTATTAAAGCTCCACTTAATTTCCAAGAGCTAATCGCCAGAAGCTGAGACACTTCACACAGACAACAGAAGCAAAATTCACATTCTTACTTCATTTTATAGTACATCAAAAATTAGATGCGTGTCCTCAAAAGCATCCTTGTAAACAAAATGTTTGGCAGATAGAATACAGCTGTCTCACGGCTACGTCACACCAGATTTTACAACACAAGATATGATCAACATATAATAAGCTGCACAGGCACAAAACAAAAAAAACTGTCTGGTCTCTTCAATAAATACTGTACACATCATCACACTACCTAGCATTCTGATTTCTGTAAGACCACATCATTTAGTTAGAAAGTGTATAATATTTACCTAATCTATGCAAATACATCCCCATGCACTTTAGAAGTGAAAGTGAAACGACTGGTAACAAGCTGGCAGAGGGGAAAGCACCTCAGCAAACTGGGTTGGTCTGACTGCTCCCTAAAGCATTCATATATGGGTCCTCAACGGGCAACAGAGTGACATGTGAGGCCAAGATGTGACACTTGTCATGAGTTCTGACAGGACGGCGAGCAGCACTGTGGCCCAGCAGGGCCATGGACACAGAGCCGGCCATATTTTGAGGATGTGTCAGTTTAACTGTCACTTCAACATATTGAGACACTGGAAGACTTCTCCATGTTTCATCACTCTAAACATATTCAGACTAATATAGAAGCGCTACTACAGCTAACTACAACGGGTCTGCTTCCATTACAGATGCTTCAGCAGCATTATTTCAGTGCTTTACAACACAGACCAGAAACAGATTTCTTTTCTTGGTACTTCAGATACTCAACATACACAAAACAAAATCACAATACAAGGATCTCTGAAAGCCTGGCTTGAAGTGGTCTAATTACTCATGCCAAGTTGCTACAGGTGAGTCCAATCAATAATAGTGATTAGAACTGATTAGAAGGTCAGACAGTCAAAAAAGGCAGAAAAATTTGTTGATCTTAAAGATAATCAGTTTGAGGATGAGGTCGAGGCATAGAGGGGACTGAGCTGCTGAAAACGGGCTTCAGCAGCTGGACACTACACTGAGCTGCTTAAATAACTCGTGCTGTTGTTTCTTTACGGTGAAAGCAGAATCTAAATCCTCTGGGGTGAAGCTGTAAATAAATAAATAGCACCAGTGGGTAAATGAATAACTGTAATAATAAAACAATATGTTCTATAAAATAACTGACATTTTCCTGCCTGTTTTCACTTGTAAATTGAATTAATTATAGGAACAGAAAATCCTTTCCTTACATGAACAAATATGGTACTGAAGAAACTAACTACTGATGCACACAATCATCCAATAAGACACGGTCAGTATATACAAACTATTAAAGGCCCCAAACCACCCAAAGAATGAAAATTCACTTCAGCAGTTAATTTTCCATGTTTCAGAATCAAACAGTTTAGGTAAATTTTTCGTTGGACAGCTGCCGGTCCAGTTTGGTTCAGACGTGGTTGCGAAGCGATGTGAAGGTGTCGTTCTTCATTCTGATTCGAGCCTCAATTTGCCTCTCTGTCTCTAAGCCAAGGGTCATCAGTCCCGACATTTTATGGGAGGTGAGGTGGCTGCCCCGGCTCTCACAACCTGTGCAATGCAAAGATAGAAAGAGTCAGGGCAGCACACCTCACACCCCGACCAGAAACCCTCAAAACTCAAATGCTGCATCAGGAGCATTCATCAAGAAGGAAAACAAACACAAAAATCTGTCCGTTTTGTTTGCTCTGGTTGCAGAAATATCAAATAATCACAGTGAGATTCTCGTTGCCTTCTATCTTTAAATCTTACTTAAAAAGTACATTTATAAATGCAATTATAAATGGAAAGACCTGGGAAAATGAATGAAGGACTGCATTTAGGAAAAGCTGGGACTACTTTCTGAACCATCATCCTAAACACAGAATTGATAGTCATTTTTCAGAACTTCAGCTTTGACACTTTTGCCATGACTATGAAATGTGTTGTTTGAATCCTGCCAAAATACAAACGTGGGGCCAATGTTGTAAATGAATAGATTCCCGGCTGCATCCTTTTCTCTACAAGAAATGCATCTGAGCATCTTGCTGCATGTGTTTGTGTTGGTTTCATCGGAACACATGAGAACTCAGCGCTGTTATTGAATTAGCGTAAACCCAGTGGGTTTGCTGTCGCACGGGCTTCAGGTTCCCATCATTGCAGTTATGAGATAGAAGAAGTAAAAGACTGATGCTTCAGTCATAGAGAGCATCAGAATCTGAAAGACACTGATCAGGTGTTTATCAGGTTGTATTTTTTTTCTTCAATCTAAGCTTCAGTTTCTAAACACATAAGAGATTCCCTCCTCCGGCACCTCAGTTGACACTTGATATGAGCTGTTTGTTTTTCATCAAACATGGTTCCCATCAGCTCAATTTCTGTCCTGCCATCAACTTTAACATTTCACATTACTACCTGAGGCTTGGATTTTTGTTTTATGTAACAATTGAACATGATCTAAAGGAAGATCCACTGCTGTGAAGACCAGCTTTCTACCAGTGCTATTCTTCTGACTGTAGACTAAGCTCAGATTGCTTGCAAATGGCCTTTCAAATTCTCAAGAGAAGTCAGACTGCTTCTCTCAGCTCACCGCTGATGTCTTTTCACCTTGACATTGTGTTTGCTTACACATTCATGCTAAAGATTAGTAAACTACAAAATCTCCAGCTTGTATTGAGGTTGTCCCACTTGCTGGTGACAAATTAATCAAGCGCAATCAATAGTAGCACCAAGGTGCTACCTTTTATAATTTTAAGGTTAGATTTAATTAATGTCAGACCCTGAGAAAAAACAAATTATTCTTTATTTATTTTTATATTCTTTTTCTGCTTTTTTGTGGTACTATCTGCAAATTTTTTTCAATGTAGGCTGACAGGAAAGGAGGATTTTTGAGAGAGGGGTGGAAGTCATGCGGTACAGGACCTCAGGCCGGAATCGAACCCAGGTCTGCCGCGTTGAGGACTAAGGCCTCTGTATATGGGTTGGCTCACTACCCCTGCTGCATCCGTTTGTCTTATTTTTCTGATATCAGATAAAATAAATGTAATTTCCATTTCTTGCCGTGGGCATACTATGACCGGGTGGAATAAGGAAGAACAGGCATAAAATAGCAAAGCTGAAAAAAAAGAAATACTTCAAACTCTAAAAAAAGAGATGGCAGTAAATGTTTTAGTTGAAGGACTACTTTGATCTGCACTTAAATTCTTATCACCGTGAAAGCACAGAAGTCAGAGCTGTACAGTAAGTGCTGATTTTCACTTGTATTCAATTAGAACCTGAAAAAGTTGAATGGTTTCATTTGTAATAAAGGGACTACACAGATACCTAAACAATAGGGTGTTTTCACTGACGTCACTGGCCAACTTCCGGTCCGCCATATTGGGTGGTTCACTTCCTTATCTCTAGTTGTCCTACACGTATTTTCGTATCGAGAATGGATAAGTACGCCAGCACGCTAGAGCGACCAGATAAGGACGTCTATCTGAGGAAATGTTCCGTGATCGACCATATGGACCCCTATGCCCTCCACGGTGCCTTGTTTAGCCGTAATCCTGATGATTGGCCAAATGTAGAGCACGGCGACATAGTGCATTACCTGGTGTTCGGTGAAAACCATCTGCACACTCTTGAGGAAATGAGAGCTTACAAGGGTCTAGAGGCTCACAACCAGTTCACATCTGGTTGGGTACGAGATGTCGAAGTTATGTACATCAAGGAAATCGCCATCATACGTGGACGGGTGAGTTTTAATAAGATGGTAAAAATGTAAACAATCCGACGCAAATGCGGCGCATGCTTCTGCGGTGGCTGACTGCCGGCGGTGCGCGAAGGCGCTTGGCTGCAGGGCTGATAATTAAATAATTAAAACCGCTCGCGGCTTTAATTATTTAATCAGAACAATGACCAGTGCAAAATTAAGTTGTATTTACCGTATTTACGCCGGAAAAAGCCTACCGGCGTAACCCGGAAGTAGCGCGGACGTCACTGTCCATATCGGACGTCTTCGGCTACCTTGTTTGTGGTGTGAGCGCCTATACTTCAGAACAGTTCTGAAGCTACAAGTCCTTGGAGTCTCATGTGCAGTTTACGAATGGATGGGTTCAGGAGCGGCAGATCATAAAGCCAGCAAACAGTGGGAACACAGTAACTGCGCTCAGACGGGCTCTGGCACATGCTAAGTTAGTAGCTGCTAACCGTTAGTGCTAACAACCACTCACGCATGTAATGTACTTTTAACTAACTGCTATGTGTTTCAAACGTTTAGAACACACTCTCATTGACATCGGGATACTGTGGAAAGTTATGTTAGGTCGTCTTACAGCCGCGATCCAAGCGAGCCGACGACTCTTTGTTATCTATAACAGTTGTTCTCCGTGGTTGCGCCTCCAGGCAGGAAAGCGGTGGAAAATTAACCCGTTTCTATGTTTTTCCCATGGCGATCATGTGTTGCGCTGTTACAGCCCACAATACAGCAACGGTTTACATGTTTTAAATACTTAACAGTTAATTACCTGTGACAAAGTGAGCACCGCAGACTCTGGCGTATTCCAGCTTAACACCGTCCAAATCGGACCTGGATATCCGTGTCAGCCATAGGTGACGGCGTTGTTCAGAGAGCTGTTTTGTTTTTTCACACTGATTCACTATCACGGCTGGTAGGCGATAGAAAGAGCGTTGGTCTCCACCTCCACGGGCCGTGCAACCAACCATTAAACACGTTTTCACCATTGTTCACTTCCAATACTGCCTAAGGCGTAATACAATGCAGGTCAACGGTGCGAAACGACTGCCACCCAATACGGCGGACGCGCAGAGTAGTCACGTGAGCGTGACGTCAGCTGAAAACACCCTATTGCTGAATCAAGCACATAGAAAAGTTAGGGAACTATTGCCTGCCATGTCAAGACTCTCTGTTACCGTTTAATAAGATACAGAAAGGCAATGAATGAGAAAAAAGCAAAAAAAAGTCCAGCACACACAATGATCCCAGGAACGCCTCAGCACCATTACAACTGATAACCTGCTTCAGGATAAAATAACGCTTATGTTCAGCCCAGAGTCTGATGTTATCTTTGAAATCTAAAATAGTCATTACATGACAATGTGCTATCAAGGCATCTGCTGGGTTTCAAAGAACTACAAAGAAGAATCCTGTTGATTAGACGCCAGACACCTGAAATCTCCAAAAAGGAGGGAAATTAATTGTGCTATTCATTACGCCTTAATCAAGTGAGCAAATGTATGTGGCAGGTCAATATAAGGGCCTGTGGAGAGGATAACCTCAGCCCCCACATTCTGCAGAGCCCGAGCGGCCAGAGTCTAATGAAGACTGAATTTTAATCATCAGGAGGATATGGCTCCTCCAGGAGACACACATACAAATATGGACCTCTGAATGCACACACACACACACACACACACCCTACTGGTTCTCTTAGACCCACACACATTACCTCACCTCACAAGGTTTTCGTTGTCGCCTGGTCCTTTGCAAGTTGTACACTCAGTTCTTGTGTCATCCGTTTTGGGTTTTTTCTGCACTGCAGATTGGCGTTGTCTGCGTTCCCGTGGCAGTGGTTCCTATGGAAACACGGCTGATAAGAAGAGCTGGATGGCTGCTTGTTGGAGCCTTGGAAGTAAAATGAAATTTAAAACTTGGGGTAAAATTAGCAAAAAGTCACTGTGATAAGCAGGGCTAGAAAAGTACACATCTTTCACAGTTCCAAAACACTTCTAAGCCATTTCTGGCTTAGAAATGAAACGCTTAGCAGTCTTCCTTGTTTTTCCATGATTGGACCTGCTCTTTTTCAGCCACTCAAGGGCAAGCACAAAGAGGTTCCTCCGGGTCAACAGCACGGCACGTCTGCTCTGGGAGTTTACTGAACCACTGTTGACACTGAGAATTGAGGCGTGAGTCTGAGACTACAGCAGACAAGATCCTTGGAACAGGTGAAATGAAAAGGGAAATATATGACCAGATTTTCTGATGCAGTGGGCAGAGAACCCAAGCATTCAGTATCATTCATCTAACCCCATTAGTTTTACCTAGGGAAAGCAGACTTGTAGGATTACATTAATGTGAGCTTTTAGTCTGCTAAGGAAAAATTATTTTTTTATTTTAAAGTTTATTTTAAAGAAAGTTTAAAGCAAAAACAAATTAAGAAAATAGAGAAATAAAAGGTTAAGTCTAGAAAGATTTCTTAACATTTTCCTGCAGCATGAAGTGACTAACCTCAACTTTCTCTTCTCTTTCTTCAGCCATAGGAACTCTCTTTCTCTTCTGCCCCCTGGTTCTCTGTGAAGAACAAACATTTCACTTAAGCACCAGTGAAATTCCTGTAGGCTTTATTCAAATCAACTCACTGGATCAGTTTAGACTCTAAAGAGTCAACTTCATGTACTTTCTAAAGTCTTCATAAATAAAACCTGTAAGAAAGGTGCCAAACCAAGGAAAGAATAAAATAACAACACATGTATTTTGGCTTTGTCCCATGCACACACGTGGAACTGGAACTAGAACAACCCTGGCTCTTACAGCTTATCAAGTATGTATAGCCCTTTTTCACCTTTATCATGTTATAAACACAAACTTCAGAAACAGAAATGATGACTTGGCAGGTTTTTCAGATTTTGCAGTGTCCAATTATTAAAGATGTAGTTCCCACTGGCTATTTTTTTAAGTCATGGGAAGTTATCATCTCACTTGAAGAAGCTAACCCACACAGCATTTTCAGTTTAATGAAACAAGAACTAGTTTTGGTGCTAGCTATATATGGCTGTGTAAATGGGGACTAAGAGTAAAGCAGAAATTTGCCATCTTAAAAACACTACAAAGTGAAAAATGTCCCCATTTAAGTAATGGTTGAACAAGCCAACAAACTGCAATCACTTTTGCATTAGATACTTCTTTACAAAAAGACATGTGGGTATTTAAACAGAAGGTTAGTCTGTCAGCTGTCTAAAGGCTAAGTTAATCCCCACTTACACTACACCTAAAAACCAAGCCATGCCGAGACCAGTCCGAGCTTGGATCAGTTATCCAAGACAAGCCGACCCGTTTACACACAAAGCTTATCTCGGTTCCTTGGTTGCTCCTCGCCCCCTAGTGGCGATCTGCAGTACTACCGCTCTCTGAGAAACATTGCGGGACCGAGCAAAACAAAACGGCAGCACCCGTAACATTCAGGAAGTTATGCTTGATATTGTGATATTTCGGTGTTTGCGGAGAGTCAGGGGAAGAAGGCAACCATTGGTGAATTTACTTGAGAAAGTTTGCTTTTTTGGGAAGTGGATGAGACAAACGAACGTCTAATAAGGATTTACAGACGCCGGAAACAATGACAGACGCTGAGGTTCATTGCGCTGCTAAGCAGATTCATCTCTGGAAACCGTGTGTCACGGTAAGGAAGCTAGTATTATTATGAATGTCTGAAATTTGTCTGAATGGAGTGTGAATCGGGACGTGCAGCCGGACTGCCGGAAAACCCGCTGACAGTCAGCTGACTGTAAGGAGATGACGCGGTCTGCTCATGCGCTCTTTATCAGAAAACTGGGCCAGAAATAAAACCAGGCCGAGACCTACTCAAGAGCTGGTCTGCAGTTAGCGCGGTCCGGTCATGTTTAGCGCGGTCCGGTTCAGTCTGCTGACCGTTTACACACAAGAGTTATCTCGGTTACCGAGCTCGGACTGGTCTCGGCTTGGTTAAAAAAGTGTAGTGTAAACGGGCCTTTATACTCGCGCGCTGGGTTGTCACACAGGTCTGTGTGGACCGTGTTCAAGCTCATGAAAGCGCTGTAGCCGTTTATACTTGATGCAGACGGAGGTGAAGTACCGTATTTTTCTGACTATAAGGCACACTTAAAAATCCTTAAATCTTCTCAAAATGTGATGGTGTGCCTTATAATCTGGTGCACCTTATATATGATTAAAGTTGTTCTTACTGACCAATTTTATGTGGTAATATGCGCTCAAAAATCTGTTAAAATGTGTAAGTACGACTTTGGTAAGCAACGAAGCTGCTCCACTCAATGGCTATTCGGAGCATTACGGTACACTGTGTCACTACCTGATCGGACCCCTGAGCTGTCTATAAGACTGCCTGACTGTAATGTAGAAACTAGAAGTGCATTCATGTAAAGGCCCCCACATACTCAGGCGTAGTTCACTCCGGAGGTCTGCGCATACTCAAGGCGGGCTCTGCGTGGACTCTGCGCATACAGGTACGTGTCACACTACAAACTTCTAGGAGGCAACAAGTCTTTACATCAAATTGTTTTATATGTGACACTGAGCTTGATACACTGAGCTGCTACAACCAGGTGGTTGCAAGGACATGCGGCATCACAGTCCCTCTCTGTTCTCACTGACAGGTGT
The DNA here is from genome assembly GCA_037039145.1 of Fundulus diaphanus. Classification (NCBI taxonomy): domain Eukaryota; kingdom Metazoa; phylum Chordata; class Actinopteri; order Cyprinodontiformes; family Fundulidae; genus Fundulus; species Fundulus diaphanus. The sequence continues at coordinate 2,040,610 of CM073135.1, forward strand.
GCGGTGGGCGCCTGCTGGAAGAGAAACGGCTCTAGGTGCTCAGCTAGCTAATCTCACATTTTACCATCCATTCCGCCGCTTCATCCCACTGGCAGAAAGTGTGGGAATTGTAGGAATTTGCCACAAGAAATGTAGGCAACAGTACGTTTGAAGGGTAAAATGCTATGAAGGGTAAAACATCCGCGGAGAGTCAGTGCAGAGTCCGCCAAGCTCACAGTATGCGCACAGTACGGCCAAGTATGTGGGAGCCTTCAGGCAGCCCATGCCCGGAGTACGCCCTAGCAATAATAACCCTACTAAGTTAATTCAATATAAAAGTTACGTTTATTTTGGCCTTATGTTAGAAACAGGCAGTGTAGTCCAACTACTCTGTCCTCCCGACAGAGACGGATAGAGAGCTGAGTACGTGAAGGGGCAGAGTGATATTACACACGTGGGAAGAATATTTTGTGCACCTTATAATTTTTTGCGCCTTATATGTGGACAAAGATGCACAAAGACACATTAATTCACTGTGCATCTTATAATCTGGTGCGCCTTATGGTCAGAAAACTATGGTATTCTCCAAAAAGAAAGGAGGGCAGTACTAATCATAACCAGGGGAAATGCAGTAAACAAGAGAAGAAACAGTTTATGTCACACACCCAAAATACCCGTGCACATAGGCGATCATGAAGAATAGTTGGTGTGTTTATGGCAGCTAAACAGAAATAAACGCAGGGTTAGAGACCTAGAGAAAGATGCTATGTTCATCCGTTGCACACAGAAAGACGCGAAGATGATGGCTACAGTTGGTCTGCAAAGCGCATAGGGATCTTTTTTTTGAATAAAAGGTTTAAAAAACACTTTGGTTTACATACTGTGGAATGTTGTTTTAGACTTGATTTACACTGCAAGTGATGGAAGATAGAAATAGAAGTTAAAATTCTTGTTTGTACCCACAAACTTGGCAAATAAATTCACTCCTGAAGGCAAGGCAAGTTAATTTGTATAGCATATTTCAGTAATAAGACAGCTCAAAATGCTGAACATTAAAAGAATATAAAAGAAAACATACAGAGGAAAGTACATAACAGTATAATAGTAGCAATAGGTCTAGATAAATCAGACTACTGACTTTATCTAATGTTTCAGTTAACTACAATGGTTTAAATTGAACATTAACATTTAAAGGCAACTCTAACCAAATAAGTTTTTAACCTTGATTTAAAGGAACTCAGGGTTTCAGAACTTTTAGAGTCTTCTGGGAGTTTGTTACAGATAAGTGGAGCATAAAAAACAAATGCTGCTTCTCCGTGTTTGGTTCTGGTTCTAGGTATGCAGAGTAGATTTGAGCCAGAAGACCTGAGTGGTCTGGAGGGCTGATACACTGATAACAAGTCTATGATGTATTTAGGTGCTAAGCCATTCAGTGATTTATAGACTAAGAGAAGAAAGTATTCACTATGCCAATAATATGTGTACGCGGTTTTCCGTCACAGAATATACAGTAAAACAGTTTCAATGAAACTTGCGCATAACCACTTGCAAAAATTCGTAGGCAAGGCAAGGCAAGTTTATTTATATAGAACAATTCAGTACAAAGACAATGCAAAGTGCTTTACATGATTAAAATATAGCAAAATAAAACAGAATAAAAGCAAGTGGGAATAAAATGTAGATAGAAAAAAGAACAAAGAAGTGGTGATTCAGTTAACTAGAACAGTTGAAGGCAATCCTAAACAAATGTGTTTTTAATCTTGATTTAAAGGAACTCAGGCTTTCCGCACCTTTACAATTTTCTGGAAGTTTGTTCCAGATAAGTGGAGCATAGGAACTAAATGCTGCTTCTCCTTGTTTAGTTCTGGTTCTAGGTATGCAGAGTAGGCTGGAGCCAGAAGACCTTAATGGTCTGGATGGTTGATATACTGATAACAAGTCTGTGATGTATTTAGGTGCTAAGCCATTCAGGGATTTATAGACTAACAGAAGTATTTTAAAGTCTATTCTCTGAGATACAGGGAGCCAGTGTAAGGACTTTAGAACTGGGGTGATTTGCTCTACTTTCTTAGTCTTAGTGAGGACGCGGGCAGCAATGTTCTGGATCAGCTGCAGCTGTCTGATCCACTTTTTAGGCAGACCTGTAAAAACACCGTTGCAGTAATCAATTTGACTAAAAATAAACGTATGGATTAGTTTTTCCAGATCCTGCTGAGACATTAGTCCTTTAATCCTAGAAATGTTCTTCAGGTGATAGAAAGCCGACCTTGTAATTGTCTTTAGATGCTTTTGGAGGTTCAGGTCTGAGTCCATCACTACTCCCAGATTTCGGGCCTGATCAGTGGGTTCTAGCTAGCTGAAGCGACTGAAGCTGTGGGCTAACTTTTGATCTCTCCTCTATTGGTCCAAATACTATTACTTCTGTTTTGTTTTTATTCAACTGAAGAAAATTTTGGCACATCCACGTATTGATTTCTTCTAGGCATTTACTCAGTGCCTAAACTGGTTCATAGTCACCTGGTGACATGGTGATGTAGAGCTGTGTGTCATCTGCATAGTTATGGTAGCTGATGTTGTTGTTAGGGTTAGGGTTATGATCTGAGCTAGAGGGAGCATGCAGATATTGAATAGGAGGGGACCCAGGATGGACCCTTGGGGAACCCCACATGTGATTTTGTGCAGTGTTGTAGGTGCACAACACTGCACAGCGCCAGCTCCCGGGGTCCGCGCATGGGGCGGGGACAACATGATTGTGTCACTTTTGGCACGCGCACCGTGGCACCCAGTTCAGTCTGTGGTGTATAAACCTAGTTTGAAGGTGCGTTCTAACAAGAAACTTTAAGTAAGGCATTTTCTGTGGAATGGAGCTTATGAAATCCAGACTGAAAAATGTCAAAGAGCTCATGTTTTTCCATAAAAGAAATTAGCTGTTCTGCCACTACTTTTTCAAGAACCTTGGACATAAAAGGAGTCTTGGAGATTTGCTTGTAATTTTAAAGCTGGGTAGGATCCAAGTTGCACTTTTTTAATAATGGCTCAACAATAGCATGCTTGAAAGAACTTGAAAGAAGGAACCACACCTGTTGAAAGTGAAGTATTGTAAATATCTACAATATAAGGGCCAATAACAGGGAAAACGTTTTTAAAGAATATTGCAGTGAGGATGTCATTTGGGCAAGTAGAAATTTTCAATTTATCGAGTAAACCTGACATGCCCTCTAAAGTAACTGGATCAAACACATTCAGAGACTGGGAGGCTGGAGAGATATAAACAAAGTTTTGACACCTTGAAGGACAAATGCTCCCTCTTAAATGATAGGCATCACAGTCAGCTTTAGAGGACACAGGTATTGTAAGGGTCACAGGTGAAACGAGGGAGTTTATTGTTTCAAATGGCACCTTAGAATTGTTCTTATTTAAGGTAATAAGATTTGAGAAATATTTCACTCTGGCCGTTTTTAATCAGTTAATTTAAAGAAATCCAAAATTCCCTGAGGTGGAGCCTGTGAACTAACCTGACAACAGCCAGCTGCATGTCGCTCCGCCTAGCTCCACTCACATACATCTGGGACTCCGCCATAGGGATTGCATTTACAGAAGGCTGGGCCTTATCAAAAATTCTTGCATATGATTGGATAAGCCACTTGTCTGTCATCTTTATTGACGTGCTATTTCAACCACTCACACCGAAGCTAACCCGTGACGCTAATGATAGCGACGCAGGAAAAAAAATAAAAAAATAATAATAATGTGTTTGCGGCTCTAGTGGCATGCGTTTTATTGACAGTGAGCTGACAGCAACAGGGGGGAAGACAGGCGGCAAAGCGCCGCGGGTCGGAGTCGATTCCGGGCCGACCGCGTTGAGGACTAAAGGCCTCCTAACATAGTTAGCGCTAACCGCTAACCGCTCCGGGGCGCGTCCGCGTCTGCACGTCCGCTGGGCCCGGAAAACAAAACTTGCCAAATCCGGTCGGGAGAAGGGCGAAAACATCGTTTCCACCAACAAAAGCCTTCAGAGGCGTTCTCTGATGTTCTTTTAATGAAACAATATTAGGTAGATTGGACAACACGGAAGAAATAGCAGCATTAATGCTAACGCTTGCTTCCTCGACGAGCCGCCATTGCTATCAAAACAGTCTCACGTCATGGTCGCGTCTCCACTACGTCACATATATGAAACTCCAGCCCTGCGTCCTGATTGGCCAGACCATAAAATTGGTTGGAGAAATCATTGTCTATCGGCGGTGTCCCAGATGTATGTGAGTGTAGCTAGGCGGAACGAGACATACATCTGGCTGTTGTCAGGTAACCTGTGAACATCTAGCTTAGTGGATTTCCACAAGCGTTGAAATTTGCAAGACTGTCTTTTGAATTTCCGAATAGACTCATTTATCCAGGGAGAAGCTTTTTTGAGTGGTACAATTATTAAAACACTCAGTAGCAACATCAGCATCGGGGCAGTCCTCCATACAAGATGTATCAAACAAATCACAAAAATTCTGAGCAACATCCTCAGTAATAACTCTCTTTATAATTCTACGTTTGGCTAGCGATGGGTCCAGAGGAAAGCTATGGTAAAAAAATATACAGCAGTGATCACTCATACGTACATCGGTAACACACAAATTGATATTTAGGCCAAAGGTAAAAACAAGTTCCAAGGTGTGGCCTTTTGTGTGTGTAGGGCCAGAGACATGTTGAATAAAACTGAAAAAGTCAGTGATAGATAAAAAGTCAGTTGCTGTATTACAGTTACTGTCCAGCACGACATTCCGGGATGATGAAAACAAAGTTGAATTTTCCTCCATGCCCTGAAGGGGAACTGGCACCAGGAACCGGGTGTGAATTCCACCGGGAAAGTAGCCGAGGCCCTTCCGTAAAGCGTGCTTCATTTTAGACTTAACCCCAGCCCTGCAGCCCCTCCCTTTCAGTCTCATTTTCCTGTTCCTCGCGCCCGGGTACCTACCCAGGGCTATGAGTAGGAACCGGAGATGAAGAAGAACATACAAATGGAGGAGGGAAGAACTGGCTGTAGCTAACCCAGCTATCAAAGGTTTGTTCCATTGACACCTTTGATGTTGAGCAAAGTGCAAGGATCATAGGAGAGAGTAGCGAAGACACCATTGTGGCAAATTAAAACTATGACTGCAAAAATTAAAATATAATTTGAAAAAACCCGACGCAGAGGAGCAGGAGCGGCCAAGCCCAACACCACCGCCATCTTCCTTCCTTCCCTGATGACGTGTGACACAATTTTCAAGAAATGGCTGCAACTCTTTGGTCAGTGATGTCTCTTCTCAGGTGAAAACTCACAGGTTAGTTTTCATTGGAACTCTACTGGTTAATGGCTGGCTGTGCTCTCTGCAGCTTTTATTACAGCATTTACTGATTTTTCTGTTTCAAAACATCCAAACTGTGTAAGACAGACTCAGTAGCTAATGTACTTGGTGTAGCTGAACGACATAACTTGCTGTCATATGTTTGATAAAATGATCTCCAACTTGGAAAAAAATATCTTCAAACATTTTCTGAATCATTTTAGGGGAAAAAAAACTCAGATGTCACTGTGGCAAAAAATACAAGCAGAGACAAGGCAGAAGGTAAAGCATTCTGACATTTTTTTTAAATAAGAGGCTTCAGAACTTGACCAACAGAGAAACATTTCCACCCTGTAGTTCAGTAGATATTCTTTTTATACTTTATACTTCTTGGATGAGTGAACAAAAGATATATTTTTTATATTGCAATGGGGTGGGATGTATGCAGTCCCCCTGAACACATGAATCTCAAATGTGCTGAGTTGGCCAACTTTTTAACAACTATGCCTCCCTGCACTACTTTACTAATCCAGTGACATCAATTACAACCTCAAATGTTGATTTTTGACATTAGTTGTTTCTATTTCATAGAGTACATACATTTTATTTTTACTATTGTCATTATTACAGCACAGAAAGGCAGACATATTTTGTAGTGGTCCTGTAGAAACAAATACGATTCCTGATTATTTTATCACAGCAGTTGGAGTTTTTCATTGCAAGGCTTTTAAAAGCTCAGGAAGAATCTATGATTCAACACTCCCCTCTACTACACTGGAGTGAAGCATGCCATCTCTTCATAGAAAGCTTAATGCTGCATGAGAGGAAATACAAATCCAACATCTCTCTGGTAGCAAGCGAGCATCTGAGCTGCTGGGGAAGTTTAAAAGGGGAAGAAAAATCAACAACATATTTAACCAGATTGTGAAAACAATTCCATCTGTTGCCTTTGGCTCACCACCACTCGCCAGATGGAGGAGTTATCATTAAGAATGCTAACTGCAAGAACGCTGCCAACTGGCATCTTCAGAACTCCATTACCCCTGGGTCTGCAGTGAAAAAGAATGGCCAAGTTTATTTAACAAATTCTACATTTAAAGCACTGTCTGCTAAGGCGATCTGAAAGAGCGGGGGGTAAGGAAGCTGGATCAGCTGAAAAATGCTCAGCCACACAGCACAGCTAATCTCAGGCTCTGCTCAGGTGAAGAAATTAAAACTGCAGGCGCTTTTTGTGTCCCACGCAAAATCAATCTTTTAATTAAGTACATCAGTGCATCTTTAACAAGCATGAATCATTTCACAGAGGATTAGAGAAATTAACAGAGCATAGGACAGATAGTAACTAGACATATTAACTTGACATAATTTTCATCTGATTAATTACACATGTTCATATGGAGAAGTTTAGGGTTTTAGCACCGTGCTGAGCTAAAGACGGCAGTAAACTATTTCCAATTAGTCTCCACTTTCAGCTGGTCTCTTATTAAGTTGCTTCAAGGGCAAGAAATAGCTTAATTATATTATATAAATACAAATGATATGGATATTACTTTCATATTAAAATCATTTAGAAGGCATTGGTGTCAGACTAAACAACAGAATGACGTTGTTTTTAATAAAGCCAATTCGAAAACACTGACCCAGTATTGACCTTAGTTTGCTCCAGAGTGTGACATCACAAAACACATTACATTTATACTGTAAATCTCTATCTCACTATGAAAAATCAAAAGAAACTAATTCAATATAATGAAGCATTTGTTTTAGTTTAATAATGCTAGGGCCTACTTACTGGTGATTAGAATAAGTAAAAGGAAACAAATCGAAATGACAGCAATAGCTACAGCTGCTATTTCTATTCTACACACAACTACCACGACTAAACATTTTAAAGTCTGAGATTTACTGTCCTGTGTGTCTCTATGCTGTCCTATGATGGACTGACAACCTGTCCAGGGAGATAGGCCCTCCACCCCACCCCCCACGACCGTAAACGAATAAGCAGCTTTAGTCAATGGATGGACGGTCAAATCTGATGTGTTTGGCCATGAGAAAGGGTGGTTCCTAGAAACTGGAAGAGATTCACAGCAGAAACAATGTTGAGGAGGGTGAGGGGAGGCAGTGTGGAGGAAGGTCTCAAGGATCATCTCAACAGTCTTGAGCGGGTGAAGCTCTAGGTGGTTCTGACTGCACCAGTGGACCAGCCAATCCACTCCCTGTCTATATATGAACTTGTATCTAGAGCAGACCAATGACAGCAGTGTCATCTGCAAATGTCAGGAGTTTCAATGACAGGCCTGCTAAAGTGCAGTCATTGTGTTCAGGAAGGAGAGGAGTAGGAAAAGAACACACCCCTGGGGACGCCAGTGCTGATGGTTCTTGAGTGGGAGAAGACGCTCCTCAGCCTCACCTGTTGCTGCCGGTCATTCAGAAAGCTGGTGATCCAACGACAGGTGAAGGCTAGCACTGTGAGCTGGGTTTAGGATGACTGGGTTGATGGGGCTAAAGGCCGAGCTGAAGGTCTTTAAGGCAAAGGAAGTTCATTAGTGCTATATGGAGGAAGAGGAGGAGCTGTTAAGTAAGTTTCAGCCATATCTGATCTCTGGTCCAGTCGCAGGATGGACCTGGACATTAGTCTGACTCTACACCAATGACGAATGGAAACTGTGCAGAGCTTATTTTCCAGCCGATCATACCGCGGAAATTGTCGGACAAGGTTATTCTCACTACTGAACTTTTTTTTGATTTTTCTACCTGGATTATTGAGATGCATCAGGACATATTAGCCTACGTTGTGTGCATCAACTTCCTCTATAGACCAGTTCACGCGTGACGTCAGCGCTACATCCGGATCTCGGTGGTTGGCAAAAACAGCGCTGTTGTCGTCTACTACTGTGACAAAACGGGTGATTTAGAGCGTATTTTTAGTTAGTTTATTTTTGGAATCTAAACAATGCCTACGACTTGTTGTGCTCCCGGTTGCACACAGAGGCATTCCAAATCGTCGGATGTACGTTTCTGTCGTTTACCGAAGGAGGAAAGACGAATAAAGAATTGGATATTTTCAATGAAAAGAGCGCAATCAGACACTCACAATGGACTGGGGGATCCATCATACTGCGACAGAATTTGCAGTCTACACTTCATCTCCGGTAAATACAACTTTATTCTGCTCTAGTCATTGTTCTAGTTAAATAGCGGCGGAGGGGAGATGGTGATCGCTACACGGGCCGGAGAAGCGGTAGCAGCAGCCGCTGACTATTCCGGCCCGTGTAGCAATCGCCACCTCCCCTCCCCTCCGTCCGTTCACGGGCGCTAGTACTTCTCTGTTTACGCTGCAATGTCGCCGACACCCCCACCCATTTTAACAAGACAAAAACACCAAAATAATCCGTAGTGAACTATGTTATTTTTTACCTACCGGGCGGGTCTTCCTGTCCGACTCCGCGTTCGTATGTTACACATGTCTGAACATCCATCCATCCATGTTCTGACCCGCTTAATCCCTCATGGCGTCGCGGGCGTTGCTGGAGCCTAAGTCCAGATATAATATAATTGCAGCCGTCCAGTGGTTTCATGCTTCCATGCTCTCTCGTGTGTACTGGCCTGCGTGTTTATAAGGTAGCTGTATATGTCGTGGTACTGAACGCTTGGCAGCATTTCACAGACTCGCTCCATCCCTTCAGGCTTTTGCTGTGTGGATCTGGCAATCTGATACCATCAACCATCAACTTAGTCTTAAAACGATCTTGTGATACGTTATCTAAAGAAGAAAAATACGCGGAGAACTCGTCAGTTTCTCTGTTTGCGTCCGCCATTGTGTTCGCTTTTTGCCAACCAGTCCGGCGTGCATGCGCGAAAAACCCGCATCAAAACAATAACAATGAACTGGTCTATTACTGATGTGCCATGTGGACTATTCTGGACAAAAGTGCCTATATGCAAAATTTTCCTTAGACTGTTCATTAAAAATAAATGTGTTGAATAAATTAAGCTTTTCATATGAGAAAAGCACCATAACATGTTAGTAGGCCAGGCCAATCTTGAAATAATCTACAAGTTAATTAGAGTATTAGAAACAGTCTGAATTAGGAATGTAGGTTATCAATTAATGAGTTAATCTAAAGTTGATTGATCTTACTGATCAACTAATGATTAATTGATAAGCGGACATTCTCTTAAAAACTGAGTTTTCTCTTGTATCAAGATGTTTTTTCCTTAACATGAAGGGCTAATGTTTTTACAATATGCTGAATTTTAAAACAGGGACATTATTATATTTTAAAAGTTTTATGTTCCATCTGTATTAAAGGAGCAATAAGCAATTTTTCACCACTAGGTGAAGCTTGAGCACTGTCTGTAGACCAAAACAAGATGTGTATCAAGCCAGGCCTCTCTCTACCTCGCTCCAGCACTCGGGACCCATTTCCCCTTCTCACCCGTTGCCTCGCATGCGCATATTTGCAAAGGATATAAGTATACAGCAATACAGCGTCAACGCAGTGTGGAGGGGACATTGTTCAAGGTCCTCCAAACTGACGCAGAGTAGTTAGATGAGAAGCAGCATTTTACCTTCTCACTGCAGCTTCTCTTATATCACACATTGTCCTATAGGAGATTTCTTAAAGCTCCTGCTTTATCATGTACATATTAAATAAATAAAAGGAGACACTGCTCACTATAAGCCATTAACAACATCTCTAAAATCCTTGGATTTATAAGCTGCCGCTGGACTGTTTAAAGCCTTTCACTAAAGGAAAATGTGTGTATTTATTAACACACAAAGGCTCCTTCCTGACAAATGAACTCCCAGACATACAAATGTATACAGAAGCCAGCAGGACGTCGATTAGCAAGTCCTGATAAATGGAAACATGGCTTTAGAGAAGTGCGAGCACTTGGGTACCCTGGTAAAAGCATTAAAAATGCAAAGCAGGGTCCTTTTAGCTGCTGCCATCGCTTGCCTTGCATTTGAAGATAAATGCTGCACTGAAGTGCCGCTACTGAATGGCTTTGGCTGTCTGAGAAATCAGAAGGCTGCTTAATCCCCGAGAACCACGGCCGGGTGTTCAGCACATATCTGAGAATCATCAGTTCCAAACCTGAACAGAGGAACACTCCCCTGTTTTCCACACAGGCAGAGGTCCGAGTTTAGAGAAGTGTAGACACATTACTCCTCTTTGTTCATTTCTTTGAAACACAAACTGCAGACTGGAGCACTTTCAACATCAGCAGTCACACAAACATTAATTTTCCTGCTGATGTCTCAGGAATGACCTTGTCAGGTTTGGACAGTGAAAAACAAAAAGCATGTAAAATAAAATATAAAAAGAAGGGAAGAGAAGTGAAGCACACATCACACCCCCCACACACCCAAACTGTCAGATATCAATCTAAAGTGTTTTTCAAGGGAGCAGAGAGGCAGCTCTGCATTACAGGATCAGAGCATGGTCAGTTCAGATAAGCAGGATCCAGTGAGCAGCGCAGAGATGCTTCTGTTCCTGCTCATAGCTCACACGAGGAAATACCCCTTCAGACATGGACTGTCCTCTATTAATCTGACTCTCACTGAACAAACCAGTTTCATGTCTGAATGCTTTGTCTGGCGTAAGCATGTGAAGATGAACCTATTCGCTCCAATTTATGAAATTGAGTGCAACAGCAGTGTTTAGGATGCAGTTTTTCAATGAAATCGAGATGCATCTGATTTTAAATGTTTCCACGAGTAAATTCTGAGCTGTTCAGATCAAATAGAAAAGTCTGTAAACGAATGAGAAAATTCCAACAGCAGCCATCACACTCAGGATCCGGCAGTCTCCGGCATCCTTTGGCTGATGCAGTTCATATGTGCAGAACAACATTTCAATCCAAGAAGTAACAATATATAGAAAAGAAAGTCTATTAAAAGCATATTGGCCTACGTGTTAGGCTCAGAACGGGTGGACCCAGTATTCAAGGCAGACAAACAGTTTAGGTTTAACAGTTTATTTAGATCAGACACGGAGCGGGAGGCGTCAGCGTCTACAGCGGGAGCCTCTGCAGGAGGAGATAACAGGTTAGTGACCACGCTTATCTGAAAGTGTTTGCGCACAAACGTATCGGTCACTAACCTGGTCTTGATGTCCAGTTCAGACCCAGAAGCAGAGGTAGATCCCAGCCGGCGGGTTGCTAACCCGGTGCGGCGGTTGCCGCTCAGAACGTCCCTGAAGCAGATGTAACGGTGGTCGGAGGACAGGCAGGAGGTCAGAACCGTAAGAACAGGAAGATTGGGAGGATGAACCAGAAGCCGATGTCGGGGACGAGATCCAAGGTCAGAGCCAGGTGGTCAGATGTCAGCTGAGGCGCCAGAGGGAGATCCAGGACGAAGTCGGGACACAGATCCAGGTTCGGTACACGGTCAGTCTGATGGGCAAGACGATGTCAGGCAGGCTCGGTGGTCAGGTAGCAGGTCCAAATCGATACACAAGCAGGCAGGGAACAGGCAGGCTCAGAGGTCGGGAGGCAAAACAGGTCAGGATCAGGAAATCAGAAACAAAGAACGCTGGAATAGATCTCACCACTGGCTTGAAATAAACTGGCACTGCTGTCTTGTCAAAGAGCTGGTTATATACTAGTGGAAGCAAGTGGAACAGATCTTAGGTGATGAGGAATGGGCGGAGCTAAACAGGTGTTGTGGAATGAGAAACTAGACCAGGCAGCATTGCCAAAATCATGACACTACGTACCGGTAAGTCTCATTGTTAGCATCATTAACTCTCACAATATTTCGAAATATCTGGCATCTGTACTGGGTCTTTCAATTGGCAGATCAGAACACCACATACAGAGCACCATGGACTTTGTGGACAGGGTGAGGGATGTCATCATGGAGACGGATCAAACTATGGTCTCTTTTTTTTAAAAAACTTTTTATTTAACCATTTTAGAAATTTTACATAACATCTCCTGACAGAAACTCAAATAGTAGACATCACGACAGACACAAAATACCAAAAGTCTTCACAATTATGACAGCAGGCAGAGCAGACAATATCCACAATCTGTAATCTGTGGCCAAGCAGGACCCTTTCCCAATGAGGAATTCCATTAGACCTCTCCTTCTAGTAACATCTCGTCCCATCATCTTCTCCATCAGACACCCAGATATTCTGAAATACAAGTCCACCTTTGTCCATATTAAGCTGCAGGCTTGCAGTCATTCGCTCCATTATGTAAACATGTTTCAATCTCTGGGCCCACTGATTTATAGTTGGTGGTTTTACATCTCTCCAGTGCACAGTAATCATTTTCTTTGCTACCAATAAAAGAACCCTCAGTATATATCTCTGATCTGTGTTATATCTGCTTTTAGGTATGGCTCCCAACAAAAACACCACAGGTTCAGGCGTCACATTTACTTTCAATATTCCCTCTATTCAAGTGAGAATGCTATTCAGCATTCTCACTTATTGTGTTCCTGCAGGTCTTGATTATTATTCCGTACGTTTTTCGGCATCCAACTACTCCTGCATACTTCAACCGATTTAAACAATTTTCATATCAAAACGTTCAGCTCGTTCTCGACATTACTGCTATGTCTTTTGGTAATTATAACTTTTATAATATTTAAAATATTTAACTTTTTGTGAGTTTTTTGCTCTCATTGAAATTGAATGGAGAATCCTTCAAATTCTTCAAATATTTGTGCTTTTTGACAGCTTACTGCTTCAGCCTACTTTCAGCTAGAAATGCCATTCAACTTTTAAAATGTTCAAATAACCTTCAGCTATCTTCAGCTTTTTCATATCTTTTACAATTTTTAAATAATCCTTCTTTAAAAATCATTTAGCATTTTTGTGATTTTTACGAAAATACATGCGCTGCTATGGTTGCTAAGGAGCTCAGCTAGAGCATACCCTCTGGCGTTTTTAATAACTTCTAATTCTCCGCGCTCAATTTTCACTCTATGCACATAAATTATACATCAAAACGTAGGAATTCTTCTCTGGATTCTGGAAATGTAACCCTCATTGATGTAGCATTTATAGATTTTTCGCAAATCACCTCAGAGCGGCAAACACTCCAAACGCTCCCCATTGATTTTCTATGGAGGTGTCGTGAAAAATGACACCTGACATTCCCAAGCAACACATGTTTTCGCATCGCCGCTACTCCTAAACCGTTTGATGTACAGGCATGAGACTTTCACACATTCATGTCCAGACCGTGCTGGCACTCACAAAAAAGGAATTTTGTTGATAAATGTTACGGTTTTGCCGCAGGAACAATTTGTTCGGGAGTTGTGAATGTGCAATATCCTGAAGACGCTTTGGATCTGCATCCTTCCACATTTTAAACATTTTTACATCGTCGCCATGCCTTCACCGATTTTTGTACAAACATGAAAAAAGCACAGTTGTCCTCCAAAGCCTGCTGATACTCACGGTGAAAGAATTATTTTGATATTTCATGTACTTTCTCAGCTATAGCAATTTGTTCGGGACAATGTTTTGAGCATTTTTGCATTTTCGTCAATATTCCCCTTTATTTCATGATTTTTTGCTCCTACGTTAAAATATTTCCTACAACAACCGATAGCTTGTCTTGTTACCCTATCCGTTACAAAATAAACGCAGAAAAAATTACGTCTCTAGCCCTAACGGTTGACGAAATATCCAGAGTTGTTCGAGGCAAAGTGATGCCATTTTACTCCAATTAGAGCTCTTCTGACCCAAAGTGTGCCTGCAGTAGACTCAGCAGGTCTGAGTGAGTTTCCGTGACAACGGAACTCTGCTGGACAAAGGTTACTATAGGTCAGGGACATGCTCCATTGGTATAGCATGGCACCTTTTGACGCCCACTGCAGGGGCTGTGATGAACGTAGGAATCTGAAATTCGCAGAGTCACGTCCTTTTAATATTTTTTAATTTTCCAGTGAATATCAGGCATGTGTCATTTTTCTGTCATTTATTGGATTTCACATAGTTTTCCTATCGGGCCTTGGACTCCAACAAGACCTGGCAGGATGCCCAGACACGACCCACCCGGCCTAAACAGCACCACCCACCTGGTTATGCTAACTTTTATACTTTTTAAAATATTTGTGCGTTTTTTGCTCCCATTGAAATGAATGCAAATTCCTTCAAATTCTTCAAATTTTTCATATTCCTTCAAATTCGTTAAAATTCTCTTAATAGTTAAAATTCTTCAAATGGTTCAAGTTCTTCAAATTCTTCAAATTCCTTCAAATTCTTGTGATACAACTGATATTACTCCTACTACTACTGATGCTAATACTACTACTGATGCTAATACTACTACTGATACTACTACTACTACTACTGATACTGCTAATACTACTACTGATACTACTACTACTACTACTGATACTATTGCTACTACTACTACTACTACTACTACTACTATTGCTACTACTACTACTACTGCTACTACTACTACTACTACTACTACTACTACTACTATTGCTACTACTACTACTACTATTGCTACTACTACTACTACTATTGCTACTACTACTACTACTGTTACTACTACTGATGCTAATACTACTACAACTGCTAATACTACTGATACAACTACTACTGATACTGCTGCTACTACTAATACTGATACTACTGCTACTTATTCAACCACTATTACTACTAATACTACTGATGCTACTGCTACTAATACTGCTACTACTGCTACTACTACTACCACTAATACTACTACTACTACTGATACTTCTACTACTACTACTTCTACTACAGCTACTTCTACTACTGCTACTGATACTACTACTACTACTACTGCTACTGATACTGCTGCTACTACTAATACTGATACTACTGCTACTTATTCAACCACTATTACTACTACTACTACTACTACTACTGATGCTACTGCTACTAATACTGCTACTACTGCTACTACTACTACCACTAATACTACTACTACTACTACTACTGATACTTCTACTACTACTACTTCTACTACTGCTACTTCTACTACTGCTACTGATACTACAACTACTACTACTACTAGTACTGCTACTGATACTGCTGCTACTACTACTGCTACTGATACTGCTGCTACTACTAATACTGATACTACTGCTACTTATTCAACCACTATTACTACTACTACTACTGCTACTGCTACTGATACTACTACTACTACTACTACTACTGATACTGCTGCTACTACTAATACTGATACTACTGATACTTATTCAACCACTATTACTACTACTACTACTACTACTGATGCTACTGCTACTAATACTGCTACTACTGCTACTACTACTACCACTAATACCACTTCTACTACTACTACTTCTACTACTGATACTGATACTACTACTGATACTACTACTGATACTACTACTACTACTTCTACTACTACTACTACTGATACTACTACTGATACCACTACTTCTACTACTGATACTATTACTACTAATACTATTACTTCTACTACTACTACTACTGTCTACTACTACTACTACTGATACTACTACTACTACTACTGATACTACTACTACTACTACTACTACTGATACTATTGCTACTACTACTATTGCTACTACTACTACTACTACTACTACTACTACTACTACTACTACTACTGATACTATTGCTACTACTATTGGTACTACTACTACTACTACTACTACTACTGTTACTACTACTGATGCTAATACTACTACAACTGCTAATACTACTGATACAACTACTACTGATACTGCTGCTACTACTAATACTGATACTACTGCTACTTATTCAACCACTATTACTACTACTACTACTACTACTACTACTGATGCTACTGCTACTAATACTGCTACTACTACTGATACTTCTACTACTACTACTTCTACTACTGATACTGATACTACTACTACTACTGCTGCTGCTACTACTAATACTGATACTACTGCTACTTATTCAACCACTATTACTACTACTACTACTACTACTACTGATGCTACTGCTACTAATACTGCTACTACTGCTACTACTACTACCACTAATACTACTACTACTACTGATACTTCTACTACTGCTACTGATACTACTACTACTACTACTACTACTACTACTGCTACTGATACTGCTGCTACTACTAATACTGATACTACTGCTACTTATTCAACCACTATTACTACTACTACTACTACTACTGATGCTACTGCTACTAATACTGCTACTACTGCTACTACTACTACCACTAATACTACTACTACTACTGATACTTCTACTACTACTACTTCTACTACTGCTACTTCTACTACTGGAGAAAGAACAGACTGCAGGTTCACTACGACATCTATAAAGAGAGACTTTACAGATATAACTTACAATTGAAAAATGCTAGAGAATCTTTCTTCTCAGAGATCATCAAGAAAAACATTAATAATGCTTGTGTCTTATTTTCCACAGTCGACAGGCTAACAAATCCTCCTGTGTCCGTGACTTCCGAACTCCACTCCACCAGGGCCTGCAATGAATTTGCTAACTTCTTTACTGAGAAAATCTTAAAAATTAGAGGATCATTTTGTACTACCATATCAACTCCAGAACCAAAGCTGTATTCAGCAGGAACTATTTCTGACAAAATGTCCCATTTCAGCGAAATAAACCACAAAAGCTTAGAGCAGATCATTCAGCAGCTAAGTTCCTCTTCATGCAGCCTTGATGTTCTCCCCACAGCTTTCTTTAAAAAAGTTTTACCTGTCATAGCGTCTGATTTGACCCAGATAATAAACATGTCCCTTCTGTCAGGTGTTTTCCCCCAGTCCCTAAAAACAGCTATTATCAAACCACTGTTAAAAAAGAACAATTTAGACAAACTACTACTCCAGAACTACAGGCCCATCTCAAACCTCCCCTTTATCAGTAAGATTATTGAAAAAGCTGTGATTCAACAATCAAACACCTTCTTAACAACGACCAGTCGCTTTGACGTATTCCAGTCTGGCTTCCGTGCTCACCACAGTACAGAGGCCGCCCTTATTAAGGTGTTTAATGACATCCATATAAATACAGACTGTGGAAGAACCACCGTGCTGGTACTATTAGACCTCAGTGCAGCATTTGATACTGTCGATCACTCCATCCTGTTAGAGCGCCTGGAGAACTGGGTCGGCCTCTCTGGTACAGCTCTCCACTGGTTTAAATCCTACTTAAAGGACAGGGAATTTTTTGTATCAGTAGGTAATTTTACATCAGAGATGACAAAAATCACATATGGGGTTCCCCAAGGGTCCATTCTGGGTCCCCTCCTCTTCAATATCTACATGCTCCCCCTAGCTCAGATAATAAAAAATAACAACATCAGCTACCATAACTATGGAGACGACACACAGCTTTACATCACCATGTCACCAGGTGACTATGAACCAGTTCAGGCACTGAGTAAATGCCTAGAAGAAATCAATACGTGGATGTGCCAAAATTTCCTTCAGTTGAATAAAAACAAAACAGAAGTAATAATTTTTGGACCAATAGAGGAGAGATCAAAAGTTAGCACACAGCTTCAGTCGCTTCAGCTAAAAACCACTAATCAGGCCCGAAACCTGGGTGTAGTGATGGACTCAGACCTGAACCTTCAAAAGCATCTAAAGACAATTACAAGGTCGGCTTTTTATCACCTGAGGAACATTTCCAGGATTAAAGGACTAATGTCTCAGCAGGATCTGGAAAAACTAATCCATGCGTTTATTTTTAGTAGAATTGATTACTGCAACGGTGTTTTCACAGGTCTGCCTAAAAAGTGGATCAGACAGCTGCAGCTGATCCAGAACGCTGCTGCCCGCGTCCTCACTAAGACTAAGAAAGTAGAACACATAACCCCAGTTCTAAAGTCATTACACTGGCTCCCTGTATCTCAGAGAATAGACTTTAAAATACTTCTGTTAGTCTATAAATCCCTAAATGGCTTAGCACCTAAATACATCACAGACTTGTTATCAGCGTATAAACCCTCCAGACCACTCAGGTCTTCTGGCTCCAGCCTTCTCTGCATACCTAGAACACGAACCAAACACGGAGAAGCAGCATTTAGTTCCTATGCTCCACTTATCTGGAACAAACTTCCAGAAAACTGTAAAAGTGCTGAAAGCCTGAGTTCCTTTAAATCGAGATTAAAAACACATTTGTTTAAAATTGCCTTTGAATGTTCAAGTTAAATTGTTTTAAAATTACTTTTTTTTTTCTCCTACATTCTATCCCTACTTGCTTTTATTCCTATATTTTAATCATGTAAAGCACTTTGCATTGTCTCTGTACTGAATTGTGCTATATAAATAAATTTGCCTTGCCTTGCCTTACTGCTACTGATACTACTACTACTACTACTGCTACTGATACTGCTGCTACTACTAATACTGATACTACTGCTACTTATTCAACCACTATTACTACTACTACTGATGCTACTGCTACTGATACTACTACTACTACTACTGATACTGCTGCTACTACTAATACTGATACTACTGCTACTTATTCAACCACTATTACTACTACTACTACTACTACTGATGCTACTGCTACTAATACTGCTACTACTGCTACTACTACTACCACTAATACTACTACTACTACTGATACTTCTACTACTACTACTTCTACTACTGCTACTTCTACTACTGCTACTGATACTACTACTACTACTACTACTGCTACTACTACTGCTACTACTACTGATACTACTACTACTACTGATACTACTACTACTACTACTACTACTGATACCACTACTTCTACTACTACTACTACTACTACTACTGATACTACTACTACTACTGATACTACTACTGATACTACTACTACTGATACCACTACCTCTACTACTGATACTATTACTACTGATACTATTACTACTAATACTATTACTACTGCTACTACTACTACTGATACAACTTCTACTACTACTACTACTGTCTACTACTACCACTACTGCTGATACAACTACTACTACTTCTACTGCTACTACTACTACTACTACTGCTACTGCTACTACTACTGTTTAATTGGTTTAGCTCTTTCATAACATTCTTCTAATTCATCAGTTTTTGTCCATTCATGTTCAAATTGGTTCTTCTTTGATTTCAATGTTTTTCAGTTAGTTTTTCTCTTCTGGAGGGATCTTCTGCATCTTCTGCTCAAATCATTCTGCAGATTAGCATTCTCACTCGCTGTTACGCAGGAAAGGCTTTTTCTATTTTTCCTTTTTAATATTGTCCCAAAATCCTTGTATTACTGGACAATCCCAAAAAATGTGTGCGGTGTCTCCAATATTTCCACAATTTTGCCAACATAATGCTACACTGTGGTTTTTAACAAATGAGGAAATGATAAAGGGAGTATTAAAGTATCTGATCTTCACTTTCCAGTCAAATTCTTTGACTGGAAAAAGAAGCAGCATTTAGTTCCTATGCTCCACTTATCTGGAACAAACTTCCAGAAAACTGTAAAAGTGCTGAAAGCCTGAGTTCCTTTAAATCGAGATTAAAAACACATTTGTTTAAAATTGCCTTTGAATGTTCAAGTTAAACTGTTTTAAAATTACTTTTTTTTCTCCTACATTCTATCCCTACTTGCTTTTATTCCTATATTTTAATCATGTAAAGCACTTTGCATTGTCTCTGTACTGAATTGTGCTATATAAATAAATTTGCCTTGCCTTGCCTTACTGCTACTGATACTACTACTACTACTACTGCTACTGATACTGCTGCTACTACTAATACTGATACTACTGCTACTTATTCAACCACTATTACTACTACTACTACTACTACTGATGCTACTGCTACTGATACTACTACTACTACTACTGATACTGCTGCTACTACTAATACTGATACTACTGCTACTTATTCAACCACTATTACTACTACTACTACTACTACTGATGCTACTGCTACTAATACTGCTACTACTGCTACTACTACTACCACTAATACTACTACTACTACTGATACTTCTACTACTACTACTTCTACTACTGCTACTTCTACTACTGCTAATGATACTACTACTACTACTACTACTACTGATACTACTACTACTACTGATACTACTACTACTACTACTACTACTGATACCACTACTTCTACTACTACTACTACTGATACTACTACTACTACTGATACTACTACTGATACTACTACTACTACTGATACCACTACCTCTACTACTGATACTATTACTACTGATACTATTACTACTAATACTATTACTACTGCTACTACTACTACTGATACAACTTCTACTACTACTACTACTACTGTCTACTACTACCACTACTGCTGATACAACTACTACTACTTCTGCTGCTACTACTACTACTACTACTGCTACTGCTACTACTACTGTTTAATTGGTTTAGCTCTTTCATAACATTCTTCTAATTCATCAGTTTTTGTCCATTCATGTTCAAATTGGTTCTTCTTTGATTTCAATGTTTTTCAGTTAGTTTTTCTCTTCTGGAGGGATCTTCTGCATCTTCTGCTCAAATCATTCTGCAGATTAGCATTCTCACTCGCTGTTACGCAGGAAAGGCTTTTTCTATTTTTCCTTTTTATTGTCCCAAAATCCTTGTATTACTGGACAATCCCAAAAAATGTGTGCGGTGTCTCCAATATTTCCACAATTTCGCCAACATAATGCTACACTGTGGTTTTTCACAAATGAGGAAATGATAAAGGGAGTATTAAAGTATCTGATCTTCACTTTCCAGTCAAATTCTTTACATAGCTGGCTGCTAATGTCCACCCATGTAGAGTCTTCAACATTTAATTCTAATTCCCATTTTTCCTTGATATTGTTCGTGTTTTGTAATGTGTCAGTTACCAACCTTTTGTATAGACCAGTTCACGCGTGACGTCACGAGCTACATCCGCGCTACTTCTGGGTCACGCTGGTAGGCAAAAACGGTACTGTTCTCGCCTACCACCGTGACAAAACGGGTGAATTAGAGCGTACTTTTACTTAGTTTATTTTTGGAATCTCAACAATGCCTACGACTTGTTGTGCTCCCGGTTGCACACAGAGGCATTCCAAATCGTCGGATGTACGTTTCTTTCGTTTACCGAAGGACGAAGAAAGAAATGGATAATTTCAATGAAAAGGATGCAGGCAGACAATCCCAATCGACTGTGGAAGCCATCATACCACGATAGAATTTGCAGTCTACACTTCATCTCCGGTAAATACAACTTAATTTTGCACTAGTCATCGTTCTACTTAAATAATTATATAAATAAAAATTAGGATATATACTTAAGTCAAGACGTAAACGTTCGTTTCATAATAATATACGTACATGTACAATGTGTGCAAACCCTCTGGCATGAGTCTGTGAAAAGGATTAATAAGACAAAAACACCAAAATAATCCTTTGTGAACAATGTTTTTTTTTAACCTACCGGTGGCGGGTCTTCCTCTTTGCTGAGGCGCTGTCTGTGTCCGACTCCGCTTTCATATGTTCCACAAACATGTCTGAACATGTCCCGATATGAAATAATTGTAGCCGTCCAGTGATTTCATGGCTTTCATGCTCTCTCGTGTGTACTGGCCTGGCGTGTTGATAAGGTAGCTGTATATGTCGCCGTACGGAACACTTGGCCAGCATTTCACAGACTCGCTCCATCCCTTCAGGCTTTTGCTATATGGATCTGGCAATCGGATACCATCAACCATCAACTTACTCTTATAACGATCTTCTGATACGTTATCTAAAGAAGAAAAACACGTAGAGAAATCCTTTCGTCCTTTGTTTTCGTCTGCCAGTGTGCTCGCCTTTTGGCTACCAGTCCGGCACGCATGCACGAAAAACCCGGATCAAAACAACAATGAATTGGTCTATATATTAGATATGTGTTTTTTTGTTGGGAAATGCTTCTCTATAACGCTGATAAAGTACTCTTCTATTTCATTTGGGTTTTTTCTGACCAAATCTCTTTCTTTATGACTTGTGATATAATGTCTTATCTGAAGGTATCTATATAAATCATTTGATGGAAGGTTAAATTGTTCTTGAAGTTGAGAGAATGATATGAATTCTGTTCCTATAAAGAGTTGATAGATTGTACAGAGACCCTAGTCAGCCCATCTTTTAAACCCCCTATCCCACACCGAAGGAGGGAATTCTATGTTCCCTACTATCAACATGGCCCTTGAGATGGACTCCAGTCCCCCGAGCAATTTTTTAACTGTTGTCCATACTTTTAACGTGTGTTTTATCCATTCGTTCTTTATTCAAATTTTTTTAATTGACTTTGTATCAATAAATGGCAGTATAGATAGAGGAACAGCCTTAACTGAATCTTGCTCTAATTGAGTCCATATTGTCTCCCGGTTATTTTCAAGCCACGCCACAATTGCATTTATTTGGGCAGCCCAGTAATAATTTTTAAGGTTCGGGAGACTCAGTCCTCCTCTGTCTTTAAGTAATTGAAGGCATTTCAGTCTTACCCTCGGCCTCTTTCCTTGCCAGATAAATGTTGAAATTAGTTTATCTAACATGTTTAGAGTAGAGGCAGGTACTTTTACAGGAAGGGACTGAAACAAGAACAGAAGTCTAGGCAACAGGTTCATTTTTACAGTCTCAACTCTACCCATTAAAGAAAGGGGAAGGACCTCCCAGCGTGTCACATCATTTTTTATTTGTCTAATTTATTTGCTATAGTTGGCCTCGAACAGCTGAGTGGGGTTAGGTGTAATAATAATTCCCAGATATCTAAATCCTTGTTTGGACCAGCGAAAGGACCTGTACAGGCCAGGTGCCTGAAATCATCATGGCTTCTGACTTAGTCTCGTTAATTTTGTAACCAGACACTGACCCATATTCATACAGGCATTTCTGGGATGGAAAGAAGTGGATTTTTTACAAAGAGTAAAATATCGTCCGCAAATAGAGCTATTTTATGAACTGACCCCCCTTCATCTGCTATCCCTTGAATATGTACGGTTTGGCGTATTGCCTCTGCTAGAGGTTCAATACTTAGGGCAAATAAGATAGGAGACAACGAGTCCCCCTGTCTCACACCTCGCTCAATCCTGAAGAAACTGGAGCAGTGACCATTAACTCTAACTTTGGAGCTGGGCTCTTTATACAAAAGATTGATCCAGGCCACAAATTCTTTCCCAAAGCCCATTTCTATTAGTGTCTGCCTCAGAAACACCCAGTCAACTCGGTCGAATGCTTTCTCAGCGTCCAAGCTGAGAAACATTGATGATTGTGTGTCTTCTCTTGCTATTGTCTGCAGGTTCAGGGCTCTCCTTATGTTATTTGTTCCTAGATGTCCTTGTATGAATCCTGTTTGATCTGGTTGTATTAATTTCTTAATATTTTTTTGAATCCTGGTAGCTATTATAGAAGTCAAGATTTTATAATCCACACAGAGTAGACTTATAGGGCGATAACTGGTACATTGA
Organism: Fundulus diaphanus; assembly: GCA_037039145.1. NCBI lineage: Eukaryota > Metazoa > Chordata > Actinopteri > Cyprinodontiformes > Fundulidae > Fundulus > Fundulus diaphanus. Next base: position 2,064,332 of record CM073135.1, read on the forward strand.
TGAGGGTCCTTCCCCTCCTTATATATTACCGTTATTATGGCTTCAGACCATGAATTTGGGGGGTCTCCTGATTTAAGTACGTAATTATATAATTTACATAGTATGGGGGCGAGTTCATGCACAAATATTTTGTAGAATTCTCCAGAAAAGCCGTCCGTTCCTGGTGATTTATTCTTTTTTAATTTGGTGATGGTTTCCCTAATTTCACTTTCTGTGATAGGTTTTGTTAACAGTTCTGCAACCTCACTAGAGAGTTTATTCAAACTGAGAGGGCATACAAACTTTGTAACTTTCTCTTCTTTAAATTTTAGTTCTTCAGCCATATATAACTGTTTGTAATAGGTTGCAAACGAGTCTGAGATTTTAGTTGGGTCTGTCTCAATCTGATGGGTTTCTTGGTTCCTGATCTTGGGAACTGCACGACTAGATTGGGCTTTTCTTAGTTGAAAAGCCAGTAATCTGCTTGCTTTATTACCCATTTCGGAATATTTTCTATTGGTATATCTGAGCGCTCCCTCTGCCTTATATGTCAGAGCTTCATCCAGTTGTTGTCTAACCTCCTTTAATTTTTTTTAAAGTGTCACTCTTTCCCATTTGTTTATGTTCTCTTGTTAACTTTTTTTATTTCAGCTTTCAATCCTTGTTGTTTAGCCAGCCTTTGTTTCTTTATCCTGGATCCTATAGAAATAATCTGCCCTCTTATTGTGGCCTTACTGGCATCCCATACAACTGAGGGGGAGACACTACCATCATCATTTATGGTGAAGTATTCAACCAGTGCTCTATGTATTTCTTGCTTAATGTTTGTGTCTGCTAATAATGAGACATTAAGCCTCCAATGTCTGAAATGATTGTCTATTCCTAAATTAATTTTAATGGTCACAGGACCATGGTCTGAAATAGTGATTGGCTCAATTGTGCTCTGTTTTATCCTATGCAATTCAGTTTTGGTTACGCAGAAAAGATCTATCCTCCAAAAACTCCCATGAACCTGAGACATAAACGTGAAATCTCTCTCATTGGGGTGGAATTGACGCCAAATATCTACTAGTCCCAGTTACCTCATCATATATGATAATGCCTTAGACATTTTAGATTGAGATTTTATTATTGTAGGTAACCTGTCCAACTTTGAATCCAGGGTGCAGTTGAAGTCACCCCCCACTAGTATAATCCCCTCGCTTTTATCTGCAAGTAGAGTTGTGACCATTCTAATAAAATGTGGACAGTCTTCATTTGGGGCATAAACATTAAGTATGGTTATCTTTACTCCTCCAATTGTGCCTATTACCATAACATATTGGCCTTCATCATCATGAAAGGTTTTCTCATTATTGTAATACACAGATTTACTAAATAATATAGCTACCCCTCTTTTCTTCTTTTTTCTATATGAAGAACTATAAACCTGGTCCACCCACTCTCTTTTCAGTTTTAGATGTTCAGTCTCTGATAGGTGTGTTTCCTGAATCAAAGCAACAGAGCAGTGTAGCTTCTTTAGTTGTCCCAGATTTTTTTTCCTTTTAATCGGATTATTAATTCCTCTTATATAATAACTTATAAAATTCAGCTCAGCCATGGTCCCCATAGAGTCTTTCAATATAACTCCCTGCCTGTTTACATTTGGATGTCAAAGGGTATCTACTCACTAACAAAGTGATGTTAGTTACAACTGTCAGGAAAAACAAAACACAAAGAACAGTGTAAATAACACAAAACTGAACTTCCACTTCATCAATCTGACAAAGCAACTGAACTCTGGCTGTGTCAGATCCCCGATGGTATTGGGGCAGAGAGGTGTGACCGACCCTCTCTGTGGAAAAAAGCACACACAGTGCAAATATGACCAATGTTACACTAACATGTAAAAAAGGTCTTAGAGAGTGTATTCCACTCATCAACTCAAACATAGCCTCCTTTGGGCTGTCTAACACATGAACTTATTTTGTGACAACAATATATATTAGGATCATAAAAATGTGACGCTTTATTGTATTCCTATGAGTCCGTTAGTTATAATCAGTGTGGGGTTACCGACCTTATCACTGGTTTAGTTGAAACAACCTTTTTATCTGTCTCAATGGTAACATCCCTTTAGTCCTCCTGCAAAAGGGTCTTGAGATCAGCTGATGACAGAAGCGCTCCTCTTTTTCGCCTCCATCCATCCTTCAGCTCCTCCTCGATGCGCTCCCTCTCCCCGCATCGCGCGTCAATCCCCAGCTCCTTCAGCAGCGCTGCGGCACTCGTTAACGATGCAAACGTCTTCTCCCCGGTGTTCAGCTTAATTTTTATTTGCACTGGATACAGGCACCTTGCCTGTATGTCCTTCTTTTTAAGCTGTTTAATAACTTTGTGGACTCTCATCCGTTTCTGCTGTAACTCAGGAGAGTAGTCCTGATCAAAATAGATCCGCTTGCCTTGAAAGAGAACTGGCCCCTGGCTCCATGCCTGCTTTATGATTGTGTCTTTTACCGCTGCATCTAGAAATCTCACTATTATCGATCTTGGAGGCGCCATTGAATCTTTCGGCTTAGCCGCCAGTGAGCGATGCGCCCTCTCAATCCTAATGTCCAGGTCTGGTGGGAGTTTAAGTTCCTTCGGGAGTAGATCCTTTACGAAAGCAGCCATGACTCTTCCCTGACTGTCCTCCGGGATTTGGAAAATCCTTATATTGTTCCTCCTTAGCCTGTTTTGGAGATCTTCACACTTTGCCGAAAGTTCAATATCACGGTGCAGCAGGTATCTTAGCGCCCGATGGTGGCGCAGCTCCGTGTCTTCCGCTGTGCCGAGTCTCTCCTCAAATCTCCCCATTCTTTTTTCGTGCTCCACCAGTTGGTCTTTTATGTCCGAAACAGATTGTTCCACGTGGCTAAGAGCCAGCTTAGTGTGGTTATGTCCGTCTTGATTTTCTTTTCGGAGTTTTCTAAGTTCTTCCAACACCGTTAAAGGCACACTATGCAACATTTTTCAGTTAATTAATGTGTTCCATACCGTTTTGGATGATTCAATGAGTCATTTCAGGTTGAACAAAGGTTTTCTTGGCCACCCTGGTGGTCTGTGGGGGAAATACCGCACTTGCAACTGCAGGAGCCCTCGGCCCGCGCCCACAGACTCAGAATCTCGTGCAAGATCGCGAGAGTCGGTCTTGCTTTACGGCGAGAACATGTTTGTTACTAGCGCAGTGGCGATATCTGTGCAGTTATCATGGCAGAACCAGCGATAAAACAGCGAAAGCCCATGTTGGAGCAGGCAAGAAAGAGGAAAAGGGCTCTGGACAGAAAGAGGAGTCGTACACGGGTGAACATCGGGCAAGCTTTTTCCGAATGGCGAGAGCTAAAAGAAAGAGAAGGCTGCAAGGCTGACGCGGACCTCGCGTTTCTGCTGATGCGATTGTAAGTAACATTGTAGGGTTTCCCTCACGCTACCGCCTCCCAACATTCAAAAAAAAAAAAAAAAACTAACTCATATGCGCGCAAAGCTTGTCTCCCCCGCTCTGCCGGTCGCTCGCTCCTCCGGCCGCTCAAAGCTTGTCTCTTTCCACCGCCCACCCGCCCGCCGGCCGGCCGCTCGCTCCGCCGGCCGGCCGCTCGCTCCGCCGGCCGGCCGCTCAAAGCTTGTCTCTTTCCACCGCCCACCCGCCCGCCGGCCGCTCGCTCCGCCGGCCGCTCAAAGCTTGTCTCTTTCCCCCGCCCACCCGCCGGCCGGCCGGCCGCTCGCTCCGCCGGCCGGCCGCTCAAACCTTGTCTCTTTCCCCCGCCCGCCGGCCGCTCGCTCCTCCGGCCGCTCAAAGCTTGTCTCTTTCCCCCGCCCACCCGCCCGCCGGCCGCTCGCTCCGCCGGCCGCTCAAAGCTTGTCTCTACACCCCCCCCCCCCCCCCCCACCCCCGCTCCCGCTCCGCCGGTCGTCCGGTAAGCAAATTCCTAGGGGAAACACTGCATTGGAATGGTTTCTCTCTCTCTGTGTGCATGTTCATACTTTCACTGTGTTAGTCATTGTTTGTACTGCCGTTTTTTCGACTTTTGTATTCGTTGCGTTCGCCTGTCTGCTAAGCTCAAAACAACCGCGCCTGGCGTGACGGATAAACCAGGAGAACAGCTGAGCATATTTACGACAGTGCACTTTTACTTTCGCCCTCTGGGGGGCGCCTCGCTGGAAAATCAATCCCAGTTGCATAGTATACCTTTAAGTCTGACTGACATGTGTTGCTACTAGCCGTGTGTTTGCTAGTCGGGCTTGATGGATCCGGCTTGTTATCGTCTTTTCCTCTCGAGGGGTCCAGTTTATCTTGCCTTCTTTGTCCAGCGGAGGAACTCATGTTTCGTGAATATATTTTTTTATATTTCAGCGTCGAGTTATTTTAGTTGTCACTCTTATTTTAAATGACACCCAGCGGAGCTCAATTAACACGCTGCAAGCGCATCCATGACGTCACCGGAAGTCAACTATGGTCTCTTTTGATGTCACATCACACTTTTATGTGTGTTTCTGTTGATGAGGTGGTGGGAGTGGTCTGTGCAATGTTAGAATCAGACACTACACTTAGCCATAGAACCACTCTTTCCACAGAGCAAAAGTGCCAACTCCTGAAACCGGGCCTCCAGTCAATCTAGTTTACATATGGGGGGAATATTATAGGCAGACATATGGTTGTCGTATGGGATCCCCAGTTTCTGCAATTAATGCAAATTTGTACATGGAGGAGGTAAGAGAGCCTTATTGTCCTTTTCAGGGACACCACGAGCCATTGGCTCAGGTACGTTGATGACCCCTGGGTTAGAATTAAATCTCTAAATTTAAAATTAAATCTCAGGAAGGCCAACATTTTGCTGATCACATCAACTCGGTGGATAAAAATATATATATATATAAATACATACACACGAATATATATATAAATATATACACACGAGAGTAGGTCTGGGTGAGACACTGAAATGTACCACAATAACCAACATAATTTGGCTCATTTTCGTATTTTTAGTGTTTAACAAAAAACAATTAATTAGAGTATTAGAAACAGTCTGAATTAGGAATGCAAGTTATCAATTAACAAGTTAATCTAAAGTTGATTAATCTTACTGATCAACTACCGATTAATTGATAAGCGACCATTTTCTTAAACTGAGTTTTCTCTTGTAGCAGGATGTTTTTTCCTTAACACGAAGGGCTAATGTTTTTACAATATGCTGAATTTTAAAACAGGGACATTATTATATTTTAAAAGTTTTATGTTCCACCTGTATTAAAGGAGCAATAAGCAGTTTTTCACCACTAGGTGAAGTTTGAGCACCCATTTCCCCTTCTCACCCGTTGCCTCGCATGCGCATATTTGCAAAGGATATAAGTATACAGCAATACAGCATCAACTTTTGGAGGAACCTATCCAGTCAAAAAGTAAGTAACTTATAACTTTATAATGCTGTTAGAAAGAGAACGTCTTGATCCGATGGTCATGCTTTCCGCCATTTTGTGCCTGGCAGTGGCATTTTATTGGCGCTACTAAGCCTTGAGTGGCAGCTGTTCACGTTCATGCAAGGCTATGTAAATGAGATTAGAGATGGCGTGTGATGCTTAACCATAGTCCATCTAAAAAGATACCTGCCTTCCAGCAGGCGGAAGCAATAGGACAGTAGTCAAACAGACAAATGCAAAAGAGGTTGTATCCATAACCTGCCACTCATGCTGCCACTAACTTAGTGAACGCTTTGTAGTGACTTTTCAGCCGCGACAAACAGATCCAGTCTGCGGGAAATCACTGACGGTCTGGCGCACAACAGGCAGCAGAAGCGGGGCTGGTCGCCACGGTGAGGCCTGCCTGTCAGCGGGTCTCTTCCGCTTCCGACAAGTCCGAGCAGAATTAAAATTGCTTCATAATCTCGATGAACTGAGTTTGGAGGTGTACTTTCTCACCTAAAACATCCCAAAAACAACTTTTTGTGATAAATTAAGGTTATAAAATTAGTAGGTTTGTAAACACCTCATCTCCTTACTGCGTACTCCACCCTTCTGGCTGACAGTTTTTCTTACCGCATGCACCCCCGCCCCCTGAACAATCAGAGAAGTACTGGGTGGCATGAGAAACCAAAGCCCCAGGCTTTTGAGCGGCAATGGAAAAGGAGCTATTATTAAAGTTGGACATATTTATAAAGTATAACTAATCAGTAAGCTATTAGGCTACTGAACAAAAACAAATACATTGAACAGAATGACATGAAACATTAAGAATTCCCAGGAAAGCCCTCACCATCACCTAAACTTTTAGCTTCATGTCATGATAGAAAATATCATGTTACCATTTTTTACCGTAATGCCCTCCGCTTTTCTGTCATCACATACTGTACATGCATTCTGAACACATCAGTGAGTTTTGGTTAAAAGGTTGACTGCTCCGCCAGGCAGCCTGGCTGAATGGGCGCTATTTAGCTGACAGCTTGCTGAGTGTTTATATTTAAAAACAGAACTGCATAAAGAGCATTTTGCACCCTTGTCATCATTAAACAGTGCAAGAATAATCCCACACTGGACTGTGGACCTTTTCATGTTGCGTCTGACATGACGGTCTGGCTCCGCTTTAGAATGACCGACAGTCCCTTCTGCTGGTTGGCAGCCATACTACAACACTGAAAGAAGGGCTGTCTAAGCGGACGTTATCAGTTAATCGGATGGAACAAACTTTGATCCTAGTGTTTGGGAAGGGAACTGTAACTATTGTGGCTTCAGGTGTCCAGCACATGAAGCACAGAATAATTCATCCCGATCATCTGGATCGACTATTATTCCTGAAGAAATAGTTTGATTGACATGTAGAATAAATACTGTCCAGGCCAGTGTGCAATTGGATGTGCACTATTCGAATTTACCACATGATCATTATTTTTTGATTGTTTTAGTCTATATTTCTAGTTTTCAACACAGCGAAACTATTCTACTGCCATGAGTGTTATGAATGGAACAGAAAAGGCAGTAATTCTGAAATAATTAGTGAGCAGTTATGAAGACCTCCATCTGTAAAGTTACCCTAATTCTTATTGTTCATATTCTGTTTAGACTCAGCAGTTAATCTGAAGGAATAATGATACAAGCCCATTGTGTGAAAAGGCTTCTTAATAGTGTAATACGCAGATCATGAGATGCTAAAAGAAGTCTCTAAAAGCCCTAAAACGCCATGACATAGCCTAAAGCCGGCTCTGACTGTTACTGACAGTCTGTCCAATCAGAAGCCATGGGAAAACAACGCTGATGCAGAACTGGACCCTGCAACATGACAATGACCCACAATAAGCCTGTTAATCCAACAAGGACTGTCTGAGAATTGGAGAATTGGAAGAAGAAGAATTGGAAATGGAAAGTTTTTATACAAAAGAACCAGATATGCATATGAGTTTGATATGAATGGAGATGCAAAGGTGGCAGCAGCTCAGTGCTGTCTAATCCTCTTGAAAGGTTTTACTCAAACAGATTAGCTACAGAGCCAACCTGCATTTTCACATGTCTGATAGAAATCTCAGCCACAGCGCTTACTTCATATTTGTGTTTTCGTAAAGACAAAACGACATGTAAAAACACTGTAAGCCAATGTGACCTCCAGAGTTTTGTGTGCAGTGTCTCACCTGACAAACCCAAAGAAACCTTTTCCACCATCTGACCTCTTGTCTCATTTCCTTACTTGTAATTATTTACTGTAATTCTTCTCCTGGGAAAAAGTCTTGTTTCTTCCCAGCAGAGGAGGCACAATGACAGGCGTTTAACATGCAGCAAACCCTGCCTCAAAGCTGTCTTTTAAACTAATGCCACTTAAAAGTACATTCAAAGTAAATACGTCCTAATCATTTTTTTCATGCTTGTGCAATTTTGAACCTTAAGAAGAAAATGAGCAATCAGCATGAGAACACAGGTTAACCACTTGCAATCACTTAGCCCTCACATACATCACTTTCCTTCTAATTAACAAATAAAAGAGGAAGAGGAGAAAAGCAGACATGGATTTCAGTTCTTTCCTGTTCATCAGTACTCACCGTGCCTCTCACTTGTTGTTTCTTGGGTTCTGGAGACATCTCCTGTGGGATGAACTTGATTGGCCCTTTGATCTGTCTTCGAGACCTCTTGGTGCCATCAGGCAGCGTCTCCATGGCAATGTCAGCTTCGTCACTGCTGGCCTGGTCACACTCAGAGCATTGCCTGAAGAAAACTAGGAACTGTCACTGCACTTGTCTTACTGTTACTGTAAATTATTCAAACATATTCAAAAAGGTTTTGTTGTTCACTGATCTGGCTTTTACCAGCCAATAGCAACTGCAAATGTTATACTGGGGCCAAATTTCATTTTTGGAATAAAAGCAATAAATAAATCCGTCTGTCCATCCATCACAGCTCCATACAGTAGTATCATAAACAATCCTGTTCTCCGTGGCACTACATATATTTATTTTGATATCAGTAGTTCATATAGTAAAAACAAGTTTAATTACAGTTGATCTTAGCTGTAAATCAAGAGGTAGGAAAATGGAAATAATTACCTTCAAGGATCTTTTATAGTTTTTCAAACAGGTCAGGCAGGTTGATTTTAAAACAGCAAAACCCTAATTCGATTAACCTTGGCCTGACTGAATTCTTCTGGTTTGAACTCAGCCACATAAACAATGAAGTCATGAACATGGGACACTTAATTTCTACCCCATGCATCAATTAGGAAGCTCCACTATCAAAGGAAGAGAAAATGTTGTCAGACAAACCGAATCATTTACCTCATATTTAGTGAAGTCAGAGCAGGGAACAGACCCTGCTTTACCATCAGCAACCTAAACTAGACTCTGGGAACATAGAAATCTGCAGCTATTCTCCAAACCACCTCAGACTCTTCATCCACACGTGGTTCATCATTCAAATGGTTTCTAGTTCTTAACCAAAAAAGGAACTGCAGCTTTATTAGAATTAGGATGCCTTACTCCAGCCGCAGGCCAGCATCATTACAAAAACGCAAGGACTTCATGTACATCGTGCATATGGACCAGAACCACCAGGCACCGCAACAGCTTCTTTCCCACAGCTGTCACGCTCCTGAACGCCTCCTGACACAACTATAAGGACTGTAACCCCCCATCCCCCCATACAATAATAACATATGGACTGTCCTCACACACACACACACACACACACACACACACACACACACACACACACACACACATACCATGGACTGTTCCCCTCACACACATACACAATTTGTATACAATCTGTATAGATTCTGTAAATCTTATCTGCCATTATTTATCTTGTATTATAAACCCGCTAATACATATATAATCCTTCTCCTAACATTCCTGTATATTCTGTATAATCTGTGCATATAGCTCCCATATTTATATTTATACACAACATTTTATAGTCCCCTACTGTTACTTTTTACTTATACATACACTTATAAATAATATTTATATCCTGTATAGCACTTCTGGATAGATGCAAACCACATTTCGTTGCTTTGTACTTGTGACAGTGCAATGACAATAAAATTGAATTCTATTCTATGCTATTCTACAACAACCAGCTGCCCGTCCTCGTTTCTATCATTTACAAAGTGGAAGAAAAAGACGCTGCCACCTTTTTAAACACAGTTCTATTTATTCTCTAATGACCAAAGTACATTTGAGTTGTTAAATGTGGAGAAGCAGAAGCATTAAATCACTTTTTAAGATAAGAAACTGCCGACTGTGGGAGGGGAAGGGAGACGGTGACATTTCTACCATCCCTGCATCTGCTATCTGATAATACAGCTCTCACAGACGGAGCAAAAATGTCACGAATAATACAACTAAAATGCTCTCCAGATCCCACTGTTAGCTGCTCCTTTAGGAGAAGACAAATCAAAAAGAAGAGCCTCCTGATTATATCCACAGAATGAATGTGTTATGTCACATAAATGCTGCTTGCTGGCCTCTCTATACAGCACCTGTTCAGTTCTGCTCACTAAGATGCCTACAGGTTGAATATCAGTAGTGTTATTATGAATTCTGATTTTCTTATTTCTATCATATAAGCACAGTGGGTATCTGCAGGCAGAGCAAACTAAGACCAGCAGTGGGCAATGACCTGAAGTCCCACCGAAGCAACCGTGACTGTTGTCCAGACCCGACCACTAACAGTGTTTGATGATAAACTGTAAATATAGGTTTTATCCTTGGCGCAGATCTCATTTTCCTTTTTGTACAACCCATATAGGAAAATTGGTCTCACTGTCAACAGGGCATAAACAAATCAATAACATTCCAAAAGCAGTTAATAAAGAAACTGTGATAGTAACATATTCAAGAAATGCCTCTAGAATGGGAGTCCATGGCAAAAGGATTCTGAAGGGACACAGATTGCTCTTTTAGGAAGGACTAGGAGAGACTTAAAGACAAAAGAAATCATGAAATCTTAAAAAAAAAAAATTAAAAACAAAGCTATAAAATTTTATCCCTGCTGCAAAAAGAAAGCAAAAATAAACTTTAAAAACATCTAATTAGGGACCCTCAGTATTCTGTGCAAAACTAATATTCATTAGAACCAGACGTAATTTCACTCTGAGTTTAATCTGATTATTTCAATCCAATATATAATACCTTAGAACGAGCCTGAACCTGTTCTCAACAACTTGAGAACTCTTAGAAAGGAGCTGTTAGATCATTTCTCATCACAGACGCTGTATTCTGCATCAACCGTATTCCATCAGCGTCAACAGAACTCATGTTCTTTCTGCATTATTCGCATTAATAAGCTCAAACCTGTTTTAGTAGGGAACCAAGTCTTACCAGTAGCTATTCTTTGTCTTCTTGGGCATGCGGGTCAGTGGAGGCTCCAGGCAGCCCAGGTGATAGTAGAGTTTGCATGTGTCACACAGAACCAACAAATGTTGGTCCTGGTTCTTCTTACAGATCCCACAGCTGCAAAAAAAAAAATAAAAAATACGTAGATAAAACTGGGACTGAGAATAACATGTCAGAGGTTCCCCTTTTTTGTTGCCAAAAGAGTATCTTTAAGGAAACGGCTGAGCTCATTTAACCAACTCTATCTGGCAACTTTAAGTTGGGCTTAAAAATGAATCTATAAAGTTGTGTCCATTTTGTTTCACAAACTTTATGGTTTGAATGTTTGTGGAGATAATGTATGTAGTTTTAAGGGTTTGAGAATTGTTTTAAGTTGAAAAAGATAAGTGTATATAACAACCCGTGTTCCCTGAACTGTTCTGGCAGACAATGATGTAGCAATTTCATTTCAGCACCAATGGTTTATTTCTTATATTATTCGGTAGTATTTGATTTTAACTAGTTCAATCCCATCAGCACACATCAAGCTGTGTCCATTTGGAATCATTGTGTTCACCCAGTTAGCAGACTGAAGAGGGGCAGATGTTTTAGCAAGGGTTGCATCCTTGCTAAGAAAAGTTTGAGGCCATCATTATTCACCATCAAAACCGCCTCAGGTGTAAGGAATCTGCTGCTAAGGAAATAAATTGCTGCTGAAAAAACAGATTTCTAAAGAACCTTGAGGTGAGAGGTCCAACTGTTTAGGGTGTCCAAGAGAGTCCAAAATGGGCCAGGATGGTCTCCTGCTTCCCCCAGGGCAGAACATACTCAAAATCAGCACAAATCAGTGACAGCATGCACAGCTAGGACGCCTCTTCTGACTAAAACTGGAATTCTGCAGAAGGTTCAAAAATGGACAGCAAGACACAGGTGCAAAATTCTTTTCTCTCAGTAGGCTTGCCTTAGATTGTTTTGGACACCTAACAAAAAGCATCTGTCTGCAGAGGAAAAAGATGACTGACGGCTACTGTGAATACTGTGTTGTGCCATCAGTGATGCTCCGTGATCCAATCCATGTGTGAATGTGGTTCTCAATCATGGCAGAGGGCTTACTCCCAAATCTGCTAAAGAACACATACATAAATAAAGAGTGCAGTCAAAATGTCCTCCAGGAGCAACCTTATCCATCAATCCAGGAAAAATGTGGAGCTGATCTGTGTATGATGAGGCTCAGCATCACAAGGCAGATTTAATAAAAAATTGTGCCTTGAAGATGAAAACATTTCTAACTCATGGCCAGGACACTGTGTCTTTGAGGCAACCTGGGGTCAGTTCTCCAAAGGAAACACAACAACAAGCTGTGACCATTTCCAAACACTACGGAGACAGGACTGGGTTCTCCTCAGCCAAGATCAGGCCCACAAGTTCAAGAATGGTCGATCAAATGACAGACATTATGAAGGAGCTGCAATGGATTCACTGACTCTTTAAATAAAATTGATGCAATTGCTAATCAAAGGATTAAAAAGTAGGTTTATCTCTGGAATTGTTCTTTGCTACAGCATAGAAAGGTTTAACATTAAAACCACAGAACAACCGTATCACTGCCTCCACATCTGGCCATAACTGCCCAGATAAAAAGACAAAGCACTAATCAATCCAAGCTCAACTTCATAATCAACACTATGTCTACCTCCATTATTTTATTTCAGCTTTTCTTTCTCACTTTGTATCATCAGATAAAATATGTATTTTTTTTACCTGTAAAGAATTGCTGGAAGGCTTGAGGCCTTCCCCGGTGTTCCTCCCTCCTTCTTGCTGGGCTTCCTCTCCTTTGGAGCTTTCAGAATTGCCGGAGTGTTCAGTTTCTACACAAACACAAACACAAACGTATAAATCATTCATTCAGATGATCAGTTTATCATCAATGTATTTTACTCCAAACATCACAGAGGGGACGTGAGAAAGTTTGCTGTAAGGATTGGATAAATCACTCGGAATCTAAAATGCTAACGTGTTTATATATGTTATATAATATCAGAAGTTAAGTAAGGATGAAGTATAAAGATGACATAGCCACTGCTAAGTTATGTTACAATTTAAAGAGTATGTAAGAATAAAGTGTTAATTCATATGAATATTTACTCTGTTTACATAATTAAAAAGCCAAGCTATTGTAAATGTGGAATAAGCTGCTCTGTAACGTGACTTTTCTGCCGGAGAAGGCAGATAATGCCTTCCAATATGAAGGGAACAAACGTCTTAACAGGAATTACTTCAACTCAAAAGTAATGGTGCATAAAGATATAATTTAAGGGGATGTTCAGGTGCTCTCCAAAAACTCCAGGTGCCCGCGTGGGTTCAAGTGAGGCGTCATTAACCAGCTATGAGTGCTTTGTGTATTTTGATACAAATGGTGAGCATTTTTTAGAAAAGCAACATTCTGTCAGAAGGGTGGTAGATTCATTACAAGTAGATTTTTGTGGGGAGTTTTCTTCTTTGATTGTTGCTGTATATACTGCACAAGTTTGTAGAGCTCAACTTATAAAATGTTTAGCTTGGTATTTTTTAGGAAACTTGCTTGCGTAAGAAGTTAGGTTAAAAAAATGAAAATCAGTATTTAAATTTAATTGCATGTGACAGACCACTTTGTGTTGCTTGTGAATTCGGAAAAGCTAAATAAGAGGAGCTGAAACTCCCTCTAAGTTCAATTACATCTAAGAGAATAAGTGAGACCTGCTGTATGTGGCGGATGTAAGACGACAGTAGAGTCTGATTATTTTCACTGGAATCTCAGCTGTGGTGCTTCCATGAAGGTTAATGAGAAAATTTATCTTGCAGCGACCGAGTCTGTCACTAAACAGACAAGGTTTCCCCGGAGGACATTCTAATCTGAGCCGGCCTGCTCTGCCTGAGGCAGCTCTCATGAAGGGAAGCTTGATAGAGGCTCAGGTGACCCAAGCACAAGGGTTTGATAAGGCCATCTTCTCAGCCTGAACTAAAGTCCACTAGCATCTGGCCAAGAAAGAGCCCTTACTGCTACTATGGAGCTGTTTCTGTTTTAGACACAGATAGCAAAGTTTCCAGAAACAGACTGTAGAGGGAATTGGAGGAAGTAAGGATTTTAGTTAGATGACAGACTTCTGTGGTTATACACAACTACTCCAGAGTTTGGTCTCATCTTCTTATTCAATGGTTTGTCTATATTTTTATCACTACCTCCAGGAACTCCTTCAAGGAAAACTATTTCAGGCGACTAACCTGCTGAAGCTCATTGAGAGAAGGCCAAGAGGGACCAAAGCAGTAATCAAAACAAAGGGAGAGTATTTAGAAAAAGCTAAAATATACACAATGTGTTGTGTTATTTTGATATATGGTTGAGTTTGATATATGGTTCTATATATACATTTGTCTTCATGCCGTTTCTACAATGTATAAAGTCATAAAAATAAGGAAAAGCCATTGAATGACAACAGTGAGTCCAAACTTTTGACTGGGAGTGTATCTCCATCACAAATCCATCAAGTCATTTGAATACAAATGGGGAGTGTTGTGGGCTCAGAGCATTTCCAACATCTTATATTTAAACTGAGGATATCAAACATTGGTACCACTTGTAACCAACGTTTGCTAAGGCAAGTAGGCGTCTCTATAACCATCTCTGAGGGTATGAATCATGTGCTTCAGCTTTAAGATTAATCCATGCATGCATGCGCCTTGCAGCCACAGTTATCAGAGCTGCTTTGATTTTAGACCAGATTCTGTCTTCTCTGTTGCTTCTTGTGAATAAATGTGGAGAGCAGCAGTGAGGGCAGCCACCCTCAGCAAACTGTATGCAAATCATCAGCAGAGGCACCCAGGCGCTTTTCAACATTTCCAAACAATTTTCCTCCTATAGAAGTAGATCCCTGGATTAAAAGGAAGGTTTCAACCAGACCCAAAGTGGATTTTATTCTTGTGAAGAGGGAAGGTCAGTCCTGCTCCAAGAAACCTTAACATCAGACAAAATTATTTCATGTGTTGCAGTATTTTTTTATTTGTGATTTGAAACCTTTTTGCATGAGATGCCATAGACTCTTGTTTTATTAGCACTCCCTCTGCCCATATTTTGTGAATGTTGTCACTGAGAACTAGAGAGCTGTTTAAAAAAATCTTTGGCAGAAAACAGCAGACGAGCACCACATCTTACTTTTACGCACTTCTGTTTTGAAACAGGCTCCAAATGTCACCAGATGTGTTTGTAAAATGTAGACGTTGTTGTAAACTGTTCAGATGATAAATCTGCATAAACATGACCTATTAGATATTAGCCTGTCAGGCTCTCTAGAGTAAATCACAAAGAGTAGAAAAGAAACAATATTCTGCTCAGTTAGTGTGTTGAGGTCATTATGCAGGGCTCTAGCAGTGCTCCTCCTGTTCCTCCTTGCACAAAGGTGGAGGTAGCGGTCCTGCTGAACTTCTGTGGATTGCCGTCTCATGCTACCACTAGAGTGAAAGCACCGCCAGCATTCAAAAGTGACCAAAACATCAGCCAGAAAGCATAGGAACAGAAAAGTGCCCTGAGGTCACCACCTGCAGAACCACTCCTTTATTGGGGGTGTCTTGCTAATTGCCTATAGTTTCTACGTGTTGTATATACCATTTGCAAAACAGCATGTGAAATTGATTGTCAATCAGTGTTGCTTCTTTAGTGGACAGTTTGTGCTGTGCCAACTCTTAATATAGAAAATAACTATATTGTGTTCCTAGCTGGTTAGATTTTTTAAAATAAAAAAAAAGTAAATGAATATGTAAGATCAAAGTATCCACCTACGTAGGTTGTAAAATGTTAATCTCTACTAATTGCAAACCGCGGAGAAGAGACATTTAAAACTTTGGACTTATCATGTTCATAAAACCCATTATTTCGTGAATTCATCTGCCAAATAATTGTGTTTTTTTTCCCAAGAGGTATAGGAAAAAGAAATGTGTTAATATTATGAATATAAGAACAACTACCACTGTATGAATATTTTTATTCATTTTCGTCATGTGATGTGTGGTTGTGTGGAGCGAGGCTCACTCCCGAGTCAAGACAAGGCATGCAAATCTCAGCAGGCATGTACTTTTCGGCATAACACCGGCCCGGCCATGCAGCCACGAAGCTGCCAAAAGTTAGGTTTGGTCACCTTGCAATGTACATATTAATTTGTTGATTGGTTATTTGTAAGTTGTTGAAATTGCTGTAATGTGTGTGATATGGTGGCCTATTTATTATGTTAGCATAAGTCTCGTATATCTGTCACATTTTCTGCGATTTACTGGCAATCAACTACAGTCGCCACAGAGTCCACGCCGTCACCCCAACACAATTTTGAAATAAAAAATAATAATAATAGATCCATGTGTTCGCTCACAGTGCTATTTCTCCCCATCATTCTAGTTCACACAGAAACACACGTGCACACATGCTAAGACAGAGAAGCGCGCATACATGCCAGGGGGGGTGGTTACCCTCGCAAGCTTAAACCAACTGCCGTGCCAGCTATTTTTAATTCAGTTCAATTTTATTTTATTTATATAGCGCCAATTCATTAAACATGTCATCTAAAGGCACTTTCCAAAGTGAAATTCAATCAGATTATGCAGATTGGTCAGTTTTTTTTTCCTATCTAAGGAAACCAAGTAGATTGCATTAAGTCTTGACAAGCAGCATTCACTACTCCTGAAAGAGCGTAGAGCCACAGGGACAGTCGTCTGCATTGTCGATGGCTTTGCAGCAATCCCTGATACTGAGCAAGCATGAAGCGACAGTTGAAAGGAAAACCATTTATTATCCCAAGCGCCTAAATCCCGCCGCCTTGTCAGGGAGAAACATCAGAGACGGGCAACACCGGAAGCCATTTCAATAATAAAGACACTGCCATACATAATGTGGAATTATGGACCCGACACCGGAATGAAGACCAGACCGATCAGATCCTAAGCAAGTGTCATTGGACCTGACACTGGACACAGAGCACTACTTCCTGGGATCACACAGTCCTACGAAGCGGTATGTGTCATTCATCGTTATTATTATTATTATTATTATTACATTACTACATCATCATCAATTTCAACGCGCTCCGGTTCAAACTGAAAAGGTTTAACGTTACTCACTGCTGTTTTGGCTGGACTGAGTGAGCACTAGGACCTAGTATACGTCATTCACCCAGATTGCACTGCAGAGTAAACAACATGGCGACGTCCGTGTAACAATATTTTATTTAAATTTATAAAACTAAACAGCTAACAATATTTTTACTGCATTGTTTTTACATCTAAAATAGTTTTCTCAAATAAAGTCCATTGTTTCAACTAATTGTGGATCCCTTCAATGATTCAGAGACTTTTTAATGCCACTTGAAATAAAAAGTTAAGACCAACTTCATAATAAACACAAGATTAAAAAAACTGCTTGCGACAACTTTACCCAAATGCTTATTTTAACATAAACCATTACTTTGTGGTCCAGTAGAATGTTTCACATTTTGAAAAACTTCCCATACAGGAAGAAAGCTAAAAGCACATAAATAGCAGATATATTTTTTAACAACTATTGAACTGAATTCATGAACTTTGTTTTGTTCCCTAGTAAAATAAAAAATAAATCAGTTTTAAAAACAACAACATAATCAGTGCTAACTCCCTTTGGCAGCTATAGCATGGTACTTTCTTCAGTTCCTCCTCCACCTGTTGCAACTTTGCCATTTTGTCTTTATATCGCTTTCTTAGCGTGTTTGATTTGGTGATAAGTTGTGCCAGCCTCATATACATTCCCTTGTACTGGTTTTAGCTATGCAGAAAACTCTTGGCTGGATAGCCAATTTTCGTTGAATTTACACCTCCCCATGTTGTCCAGATAAAAAGTGGCGCATCTCCCCAAAGTCCCGGCTGCAACATCGTTTTTATTGGTTTCGCTATTGGGACAGAACCAATAAAGGGTACAGCGAGCCGCTCGGTTAATAAAAAAGAAAATAGTTTCAGTTATTTTAATGTTTGATATGGATTACAAAAATAAAATCCTATTTATGATGTGGTAACAAATTTAAGATCTATGAATGACTGATTTAAGACATTTTTATACCAATTAAGGCCTTAGTTTTATATTACAGAATTCAATGCCTTTTAAGACTTTTTAAGGATCCGCAGGAACCCTGGCACAAACCGGAAGTTGTTAGCAGAAACCAACAAAAGTGGCGGCCACCGTGGTTCTGGCTGTGAAACTTGTCTATAGTCCTTTAATTCCAGGTTACAAGTGGTAATAAAACACAGGGAAGCGGGGTCAGAATAACTGGCCTCTGAGGGACAACAAGGATGCAAAAACTGCTCTGATATTCTGGTGAGAAATCCTTCAAGCCTTTCTTTTCCTTTTCTCCTCTGAGTAAACAGCTTATAAACCAGTGAATTAATGAGTGGAATACAGAGGTTCAACTGAGCCAAAAATAGCATGAACTCGGGAGCATGCAAAGTCTGAGGGGTGGATGCAGGGAGGCATGTCAAGGCCTTTAGAGCCGGTTCAATTCAATACAATTCAATTTTATTTATATAGCGCCAATTCATGAAACAAGGCACTTTACAAAGTTAAGTTCAATCATATTATACAGATTGGGTCAGATTATACAGATTGGTCAAAAATGTTCCCATATAAGAAAACCAGTTGATTGCATCAAAGTCCCGACAAGCAGCATTCACTCCTGGAGAAGCGTAGAGCCACAGGGAGAGTCGTCTGCATTGTACATGGCTTTGCTGCAATCCCTCATACTGAGCAAGCATGAAGCGACAGTGGGAAGAAAAAACACCCGTTAGCGGGAAGGTTGATTTTTTGCAGCAAAATATGGGGATTGATAAAGTTGGCAGCCTCAACAAAGGTAACCATAGCAAAGGAACACAGCTGAGCTTGGATCAGTTAACTGTGCCGAGCTTGGTTCTGACGACCATTTACACATCACGCTAGCACGGTTCCTCGCCTCCTAGTGACGATCTACGGTACTACTGCTCTCTAGGATTGAAGGAGGGACTCAAGCAAATCAAAATGGCGGCGCCCGTAACATTCAGGAAGTTATGCTTGGTTATAATTGTGATATTTCGTTGTTTGCGGAGAATCAGGCGAAGAAGGCAACATTTGGTGAATTTACTTGTCGGAGTCGGCTTTTGGGAAGTGGATAAGACAAACGAACGTCTAATCAGGGCTTACAGACGCAGGAAACAACGACAGACGCTCAGGTTCATCACACTGCTAAGCAGAATCATCACTGGAAACCATGTGGCACGGTAGGGAAGCTAGTATTTTTATGAATGTCTGAAACCGCAAAATTAGTCAGCTGACTGTAAGGAGATGACGTGGTCTGCTCATGCGCTCTTATCAGAGAACCGTGCCACTGAAAAACCGAGCCGAACCCACACATGGAACTGGTCTGCATTTAGCGCGGTCCGGTTGTGTCTGGCTCGGTTCAGTTCAGTTTGCGATCCATTTACACTCAATAGTTATCTCAGTTACCGAGCTTGGACCGTTCTCGGCATGGTTAAAAAAGGGTAGTGTAAATGGGGTATAGGCGTCATCCGTGATAGCTCCCCATCTTTCACTTCCCACATCAGTAACATCACCCGGTCTGCATATTATCTATGCTTATCTATTAAACATTGTCTCCGTCCCTCCCTTTCCCCTCACTCCATCTCAGTTGTTGTTCACAGCCTCTGCACGTCCTGTATTGATTACAGCAACTCTTTTCTTTTTGGTCTCCCTAAAAAATCCCTCCATAAGGTCCAAATGGTCCAGAACCCATCATCACCAGAACTTCTTCCCCATTAGCGCATTTCTACAGCAGCTCAGTTGGCACCCAGAGAAATTTAGAACCGATTCAAAATCTGTTTGCATTCCAGGTCATTCTCGCCCCCTCCTTACTTATCTGACCTCATCATGTCGCCATCTCCTCATGCTTCCTCACAGTTTAGCTTTAGAGCTTTCTCCCAGTCTGTTCCTAAACTCTCTCCCACCAGACATCCGTAACATCGACACTCTTCCCCTTGTTCAAAGCCAGACTTAAAACCCACTTGTTGGGATGGCACTGCTCCATATAACATATTTGATGGTATTTGTCTGGTTTTATTGTTGTTGTGTTTAATTTGTACAGGGACCTTGAGGTGCCTGTAAATAAACTTTATTATTATTCATCTGAGAAAATTAGGCCTGCCTTACAAACAGTAAGGCAGGCCACAAACTGCAGAAGTAACAGATTCTAATCTCACAGGTCTGAAACTGACAATGGATGCTTGCAGGTTTGTAGGAGGAATTATACGCAGCAGAACGATTGGTAAGGACAATTACAACTGTTGTCTACAAAATACTGTTAGTGTTCAGACATAGGATAAGAACTCATTGACTGTTCAGTCTTTTATGATTTCTTTTAAAGTGTTCTATAAGGTGTACAAATGCATAATGTAAGACTTGCTTCATGCATCAGAATATAAAAGAATAAATAGATTTGAAGGGAAATTAAACAGAAACAGTGTCAACAATAACGTGTTGAAGTGATGTAAGGCAGTAAGATGTGAACATCAGCTATTAATCAGACCATACTCTGAGAAATGTAATAATTTTAAATAGTCTGTATTAAAGTAATAGAAGATGTTTAATTTGAATCTTGGATTAGATGCAAAAAAGCTATAGTATTGTATCCTAGAATAGAAAGCTCCGATCCAAGGTGTTTGCCCCATCAAAAACTTCTCCAGTACTCATGAGGTATTTTATTACTAAGAACAGAAGGGCCAAAAGTTTATTTTTAAACACGTTTCTGGGAGAGTCTTTATTGTGCATTAGCTGTGTGAACCCCTTATATCCTACAGCAGCATGTGGAAAGTAACATTTGAGTCTTTCCATGTAAAGTTACCAAGGGTGGTAAATGTTGGAGGAACAAAAGCTCCAACTGTGTACTAAATGACTGATTTTGGTCGCAGTTGGGGACATCAATTATTTCTGCAAATGCACAGGCAGGATGACTAATAGAGGATGAAAATGTGGCAGACAGATGACACAAAAGCATGCAGCACTATGACTGATGCTACAAGTTATAGTGTGAATGTTCATAATTAGGTGATTTATGCTGGTCATTGCAGAAGCAGCGGCAGTCTTCCACATTCCGGTCCATTTATCTGTCCTGCAACAGTATTAACATCATCTGACCATTTATCTGCAACACTCTTACTCTCAACAGCCACACTTTTAATTTAGCGTTTCGCGGATTTCGAGAGTAATATATCTTAAAGACGTCAAAGTTTTTCTAAATGAAAAACCTTCTGTCCCCCACTGGTAATACTGCAGATGTGTTAAGATCCAGGCCAAGAAAGTATTTATGAATAGATGTCGTATTTTAATAATGAAAATAAAAAAAAAAATATATATATAAAGTTTCATTATTTTACAATCTATTAATATGTCACCTTTTTATAAAGATTTTTTTTAGTTAGTAGTCACCAAGCAGGCTTGTAACGATCTGCTTTGACATCTAACAGTGCTAACCACAGGCTTTGACATTTCAGTTTTTGTCTATAAGTTGGGGGAAGATGAAGCAGACAGGGATCAGAAAGGCCCAAAGTGGCCCTGGTGACAGCGCAGTATCCAAGATGTCTATGTTTTTAGGGTTAAGAAGCAGCACTTCATGCATTTTGTATTTTGTATACCAAATCCCTGCTGCCGAAGTTCCACAAGAGGACCTTGATGTTTTCTTTGTTCTCCCAGAGAACGCCACCAACCAAGATCTCAGTATAGTGTTCTTAGAGTTGCACATTTCAAATACTTTTATCTCTAGAGGACACTGATTCTACTGCTCAAAAATAAAACATCCAGATCCATCACTGCAGAACTGTTCTCTGCTTAGTAAGTCACCTGTTGGTATGCTGCTGAAACAATGTTTTTCTTCATGTTTGGTAGTCATACAGTGGCTGCGCTTTGTGGGGGACACGCTTCCAGCTGTCTCTCTGAGTAATTTCTTCTACAAAAATATAACTATAGTCACAGCTCCACCTTAATATTTAACTAATATATATATATATGATTTTTCTCTATTTCTCTTCAGAGAACTGTACTCTTGGACAATCAGAGTAGCACAAGCTTTACAGAGGCTGAAACCTGACTGATCTGGCAATGAGTAACAGTGTGTTAAAAGGTCTCGATGCATCTCAATAATCCATGTAGAAAAGAAAAAAAGTTGCACAAGTCCTCTGGACGGGTTGTTCTTTGTTGAAACATGTCTCCAAGAGACTTCTTCAGTCTGAGGAGGTCCAGGTAAACTCAGCATTATAAGCAGAATCTTTGCAAAGTTGATCAACAAGTTAAACTGTGACAATCAAAACTAGTTGCTCACATGGGAAAGAGGATCATCAGGCTACCAACCGATCATTAATAATAATAATAATAATAATAATAATAATAATAATAATAGTAATAATAGATACTTTATTCATCTCACAAGTGCTCTGATGGCCACTTATTGTTCCCAGGGGGCTGACTCATGCTTGCAATTTGTATTTAATGTTTTAAAATGGACTAAATAACATTAAGCGACATTAAGTGATTATCCAGAGCATAATGTAGTTACATTTACTAGAGGTGCAGATTTTTTTATTTTTTTGTCACAAACAGACACACATCAAGACATTGGATTCAATACAGGGTTTATACAGGAATGAGTAACCCCAATTTAATGCTTTTTAATGCTCTTTTAATGCTCTTAGAAATAAATTTAATGCCATCAACAAGTACCCATATATATATATATATATATATATATATATATATATATATATATATATATATATATATATATATATATATATATATATATATATATATATATAGAGAGAGAGAACTTGTTGATGGCTATGTTCAGTACCTGAACATAGCCATCAACAAGTACCTCCGCATGCAGTGTTGCATTGGATCCAAATGTTGTTCGAAGACTGTCTGATTTCCCGACGTTAGTGGCAGTAGACTTTGCTCCAGCTGCTGCTGTGCTGTTTGCGGTAGCTAATGCGGACGTGACAGCGTTGGTTACAGAAAAGTAACTTGACATTGTTAGCTGTTGTCTGCCCCTTGCAGCTGATCTGTGGCTGTCTGCAGTGGTGTAGTGGTCCCTGGAGAAGTGGGTATACTCTCAATGTTTGCCCTTTTAGACGCAGCTCAGAAAAATGCTGTTTTAGAAACAATGACATGTAACACTGCTCTATTTAGTTTACCCAAAAATCCATCACTAAGGTTTACTCATTTTAGCCTAAAATATTTAGCCTAAAACATTTAGATTACAATATTTCCTTGAGCTACTACGTGAGCTGTGAAAATACTGTTGTCTCTTTTTTAAAGATTTTATCCAGCTTCTGGCAGGTAATGTAAAAATTTCTTTGGTTTATATTGAAGGAATTCCTACACTACATCCAGAATCAACATTTCATTACTTTACTGTAGGTTTTTCAATATAGACCTAGATGATAAGGCATATGGAAAGTCCTAAATTGAATGAGAAAGAGAATCTATAGAAAGAGATAAAGTTAATGACGAGGAGAACATCAAAACTCAAATCTCTTTGACTTTGCAAATGAGGAATTGTCAAATATACCAGTTGAAACATCCAAACAACTGTTGATCCTGTTAATTTAGACCCCCTGACAATGAATGTTTAGCCCCTCGATTTTAAAATGGACGGTGATTTTAAACTTGACAGTCAAAAAGGGGCCTCAGTTAAGTCATTTTTATCATTTAAGGAACAAAGCAAAGGTAAAACCTATTCTTTCAAGGCAGAAATATGGAAACACTACTCTAAGCCTTCATTTCATCATGACTGGATTTGTGTAATTCTCTTTATCTCTGAATCGGTCAGTCCTCACTCAAACGTCTGCAGCTGGTTCAAACGTTGCTGCACACCTTTTAATGGAAAAACATAAAATAAAGCACATTACCCCATCCTGGCCTCCCTTCACTGCTTGCCTGTTTATCTTAGAGTTCAGTTTAAAGAATTTCTGTTTGTTTTTAAGGATTTAAACAGCTTATTATTAATGTTGTTTTAAACTGTTGATTCTTTACTCAAGTCATTTTATTAGATGTTATTTTGTTTTACCTCGTGTTAAAGTGCTCTTTAAATAATGATGACAATGATGATGATTATGATCACAAGAAACTTTTGCATCATCACCCAGAAGCTGGAAAGAAAAGAGACAAAAAGATTTTTCACACCTCACTTAGTAACTCAAGGAATTACTTTAAACTAAATATTTTAGGCTAAAATATTAAACTGTTTATTGGTTGTTGTTTTTTCTTCAATCCCACCGTTATGTTTAGTAATTTCTGCCAAAAGCTCCAGCATTTTCATTTAATCCATCTGAATGCAGTATTTGCAAGCCCTACTCTGATTGGATGGAAAGAAACCTGTCTGTGATTGACTGGTGAGGTGGACAGTTTTTGAAGTCAAGAGCGCACAGACAGAATCCAGCGAGCTGCGCACAGCTGGTGTTGAACGTGGAAGCAGCAGGTCACGGGCAGACACGGAACCGAAGGCGAGCAAAGTGGATTGAGAAGAGTTTATCAGTTTAGAGCGCGTGACGTTTAAACGCTGAATATCTGTCTCACTGCGCGCTCAAACAAAAGACACAAATACCGCTTCAGAAGTTGATATAGGCAATACTGACTGAAAAATAAGTGGCTATGCGCCGTATACCCGTGTACACCCTGGACTACACTGTCCGACTTCGTGTGAGACCGTAAAGCATTGACACCCATTGTGCAAAGCTTAATTTTTTTTTACAAACACGGCAAAATCCTTCGTCATCTTTACCGTCAACAGGCTGCAGCCATGTACCGAATTCCTCGTTTTCCATCCGCTTTTGTTGAAATTAGCATTTTCCCAGTCTCTAGCTCTTTCTCCGCCTCGAGTCCCTTTTCCGAACATTGTAAAAACATACGGCTTTACGATGAACCGGAAGCAGTTCCGCGCACAACGCGGAATCAGTTATATCTGAAATAATATATCTGACGAAACTGTTTTATGACCGTATTTTTTTTAGAAAAAAATAAGCCATTTTTAATGCCACAGATAACCACATTTAATGACTTTTAATGCCAATTAAGGCCTTAATTTTAGAAAATTTCATTTAATGACTTTTAATGACTTTTAATGCCCCGCGGAAACCCTGCAATATATAAACACAATTTAAAAAAAACATTTGGTCAAAATTAAGTGTTGACTATATGAAGCACAATTGATAAAATACAATAATTTCACAATCAATTTCTGCTCATATTTCTTCCTTTTATCATCCCCAAAGAGAACAAATTACTCAAACTGTCATTAAAACTCAACAACACCCTCCCTGCATATTCCTCATGACACCAATCCTGACTGGCTGGTGATTGTGACGCCTGCGTTGCATATATCCCCTTTTAGTATCCTATACTATAGGCCCGTTTACACCACACTTTTTTAACCGAGCCGAGACCAGTCCGAGCTGGGATTAGTTAACCAAGCCAAGACGACCGTTTACACACCACACTATCCCGGTTCCTTGGTTGCTCCTCGCCTCCTAGTGACGATCTGCGGTACTGCTGCTCTCTGGGATTGAAGGCGGGACCGAGCAAATCAAAATGGCGGCACCCGTAACATTCAGGATGTTATGGTTAGACAGAGTCGGCTTTTGGGACGTGGATAAGACAAACGAACGTCTAATAAGGATTTACAGACGCAGGAAACGACAGACGCTGAGGTTCATCACACTGCTAAGCAGAATCATCTCTGGAAATCGTGTGGCATGGTAAGGAAGCTAGTATTATTATGAATGTCTGAAATGTGTCTGAATGGAGTGTGAATCGAGACGTGCAGCCAGACACGGAGGAAAAACCGCGGACAGTCAGCTGACTGTAAGGGGATGACGCGGTCTGCTCATGCGCTCTTCGTTATCAGATAACCGGGATAAAAAAAAAAAACAGTCCGAGACCTGCTCAGGAACTGGTCTGCAGTTAGCGCGGTCCGGTTATGTTTAGCGCGGTCCAGTTCAGTCTGCTGACCGTTTAAACACAAGAGTTATCTCGGTTACCGAGCTCGGACTGGTCTCGGCTCGGTTAAAAAAGTGTAGTGTAAACGGGCCTTAGGATGCAGTAACTTTCATGTTAAACACCTCTTCTCGATTCACCTGGGATGGCTTGTCAGGTGAGACAGCTAGCTCACGCTCCCTGGAGGACCAGCTACCATGACACATGTTAGTATTATGTTGCCATAGGAACCAAAAGTGGAAGTCTTTGCCTGATGACTTAAAGGCAAATGACCTGTCAATCATTGTAAAATGTAGGAATTAAGGGGAGCAGAGATACAATGCTGTAAAAAATATCACCAAATTCCCCAATAAAGGAAATATATAAAATATAGCATGCTTAGTAAGGAATCAGTGAGTGGAGCAGAACCTGGAAACAAAAGCAATGAGGAGGAATAATAAAGGAAGAAGGAAGTGATTGGGATCATACCTGGCCCACGATGCCCCCCAGCAGAGTCCACATAGCCTGGCCTTCACTCCGCAGGGTTCCGTTCACATGCAGCAGCTCCTCCAGAAACTCGCAGAGCTGCAGGAGAGAAAACGCAACATGAGGCAACAGGGTCACTAAAGCTGACAGCAGTGGTGCTGCAGGGAGAACAGAAATAACTCAATCTCATTATTAATAAATAAATAGATTCATTTCTAATTGTATATTAGTGTGCTATCCAAGAAAATTCCCAAAAGTTGAGTAGAAGGAAAAAGTGTGGTAGGAAAATGTACAACAACAACAACAGGGAGTATTGTCAAGCAAAGTCCATTTGATTATTTGGGGGACTTTTGCAAAGAGTGGACAGAAGCTGGAGTCAGCACATCAACAGCCACTATGACAAACAAATCCTACATATGGGCTTCAAATGTCACATTCTTTGTGTCAAGCCCTTCCTGAACCAGAGACAATGTCAGAATTGGCTTTATTTGCCAGGTATGTGTACACATACAAGGACTTTGACTTTGACATGGATTGTACAATGCTCACAATGTGCTTACTTAAACAATAATACAATAACGCCCATAATTCAGTAATAAAATTAAGCAGTCTGCAGTATGGAAAATACATATGAACACACTATACATAAAAGGACAAATTGAGACAATAATGCAATGAGCAGAGAGCAAAGAACGCAGCAGTAAATATTTCCACTATTGTTATTATTACGTACGTGTTGGAGGTGGAAGTGATATAAAGGTGCACATACACATACAAACATACATGTGTGACGGGTGGAGAGAATGCTGGAATAAATAAGTACTGTATGCAGTGTTATATAGGTAAGTGGATTTGGTATACAGTATATACAATATGACAATATGAACAGTATAAACAGCACCGAAAGAGAGATTAATGGATAAATAACTGGTAAATGAGGCAGTTACTGGCTTATTGCACAGTTAATGTTTGTTTTGTTTGTTTGCTTGTGGTTTTGGTTTCCTCTGTAGCGCCTAACGGAGGGAAGAAGTTAGAACACGTTGTGGCTGGGAGTGAGAAGGTTCTGCAGTGATGTTTCTTGCATGTTTCCTGACTTTGGAAGTCCACGATCATCTCAACAGTTTTGAGCATGTCTCTAGGTTTTTTATGTTTGTAGTTTGGAAGTTCATGGCTGAGGTTTGCCCTGTTAGAGTCCCCAAGAACATTGAGAAAGTAATCTGGACGTTTTTTCTCCACGTTGGTTATCTGGTCGGCATGTGTAGTAATGCTGCATTCACATGGAACGCGATTCCAGCGAAATTTCTGCCTGATTGGCTTAGCTCAGGCAGAGAGCACCGAGCGGGGCAGAGGCAGCAGCTGGCTGGGACCAGCTCTCGAGCTACAAGAGGAGGACGAATGATGAATGATTTAACTGTCCTTTTAAGCTTTTTTCAAAGCCACCCACAAACCTCTAAAGAGTATTTCTTACTTTATCCCATATTAACATTAATTTATCTATCTTCCATTTTGACTGAAAAAAGCTTTGTCTCCATTGCACTTCTTCACCGCATGTCATAAGAACAACCAGTCCCTGAGTTGTTTAGACTACATGAATTGACAGAAAAGTTCAGATTTTTAAACAGAGGGCTGCATATCTGCTGATGTCCGGATCAGTTCTCTTGAGGAGAAGCAGTTCATCTGTTTTGTTGGCCACAAACCACCTTTGCGAGGTGCATAAAAGGGAGTGCAGTGCGAAAACCCCGTTGTCTCATCTTAATCAGCGCGCCATTATTCTGTGGGTCGGCGTCTCCAGTAGATTCCATACAGGGCTACTGCTCATCCGACTAATAACTCTGGGAGAATTCCAGGTTAGATCAGGAGTGGTGGAATACTGTGAGCATCTTACCTGGGCTGCGGAGAAAAAGAATTGGAGTTTTTCCCAGTGGTTCAAACTCCTCTTTTTACATTAATATAAAGTTTGCATTTCATTTGGAAATCAAAGTCCCAGAGTCTGGAGGAAGAGTTGCTCTGCTTTCTGCTAGTATATAGAAGTCAGGGCCAGACTTCTAACAGCTCTCCTCCACCAGCATGTTCTCCAAGGCCAAAGCCATGTCCGAGGAACACAGCAGTGCAATTAGCAACACACACTCCATAAATAAAGCTCAACATGCCCAGCGCATTCCTCTATGCAACATTAACTCCTGTGGCTTTTACTCTGCCGCTGGATTCCCTTTCTCATGTTGACAGATGGACAGTCCCCTCCCCTCACAAAGGTCACATGGTTGAGAAGAAAAAATAAAAACCCAAATGCTACAATCCTGGATCTGTTTTGCTGTAGTGCTCTAAACCCATTCAGTCACTGAAACTAAGTTTAAATTGTGATTACAGAACCAGGCAAAAACAGTTAAGAGCAATACCAACATCACTGAGTGTTGACAGTGGGCAGCTTCCTTGCAGCACCAGGGGAGCGATCTGGGGCTAAATCTCCTGCTCAGCAGTCTGCAGGGTTTGAACAGGGTACATGCAGGCCTCTCAGAACACAAGCGTGCTGCTCTAAACACTAGGCCACCACCTCCCATGAGGCATCCTCTCCAATCTTCACTGTCAAAAAAATGACAGTAATCCTAAACCACTAGACTGAATTACTTTTATATCTATAGCAAGACCAGAACAAAGCTAAAGGTATGCAGCAGAATTAGTCTGAGTGTAAAACATTGGGCCAATGCAGATTTAGCATCAGTTTATTTAGCTGTTAGCCATTAATAAGATAAGATAAGAATAAGATAGGCTTTATTGATCTCACATTGGAGAAATTCACATGTCACAATGGCTCAGTAATCAGAAGAAGGTGCCAAAAGTAGGACAAGGTGCATCGGTTATATACAGTGTGTCCTCGTTTATACAGTGGATCAAAAAAAGGAAGTAGATTAGAAAACTAAGAATAAAAATACAAAATAGAAATAAGGCAGAGTATGTCTTAAGTACATTCACGGTGACTTATATACAGGGTCCGAAACACTCGCCAGTCGCCAAATGTGAGTACATTTCCCGTTTGGCGAGTGAATTTCAGAGGGCTAGCTGCCACAGGGCGAGTAAATGTTTGTACCAAATAAATTAAAAATAACATAAAAATAACAAAACCCATCTGGGCTGCGGATGACCCGTTCACAGCTCTGTCCATCCAGAGCTCAGTCTGAACTCCTCCTTCTTCGGAGCAGGAGGCATGGGGGGGAGCGGCTCCAAGATAAAGCCTTCATTCAGAGCCAGTCATGGCTGCACGCTGGATTAGAAAACAGTTCTGCTAACCAGATACAGTCTAAAACGCCACTTAGCCTGTTTATAAGTTTCGTTCTTATTTATTCTGCATTTTTTTTAACTACGTGCGCTGTGTTTCTGTGCTTCACCGCTCTTACTGCGCCCCCCTGCCCTCTCGGAGCCAGGTGCTTTTATCAGCGGCCAGCCTTCAAAACGTGAATCACTACATTTAATGTCCTTCCACTCGTACCAAAATGTCCCAATTAAAGTCAATAGGAGAGTCAGTAGCTGTGTTTCATGCTCTTTTGTTTTTAACGACACAGAACTAGCGGTGCTTCGGTGGGCGTGGTTCCTTGCGCTTGAATTCAGGTGCGCAAAATTAGGTTACATGTAATTTAGGTGCGGACTTCTAAGGGTCATTTTAAGGAACGTGTAACATCAGGGGCTTTAGCTCAGACCCATTTTTCCTTCTCTCCCCTCTAAAGGAGCCCTTTACAGTCTTCATTTATGCATTTTCCCCACCGTTTATCCAGCAGCTGGATCAGCGTAAAGACGCAGCGCGAACCCCTGCGTGCTTTAAGTGTTGCAGCTGAGGAAAAATGTTGGACCGTAAAGGCTTGACTGCCTCATTCACAAATGAGACCAACATGGATAGAATAATGATAATCTGTAGTGTTTTTTATTGCCTGGATGTGAATCTGATAATTCATATTGTGCCTTTTATAATAAACTTAATATTTTCGTATCAAAGGCAGGAAACAAAGATTTCTCTTCCCCAACCACGCCCCCCAAAAATTAACATAATCTCACTCTTAATTTTTGGTAAAAATTGAGAGGTCTGGTGAGGATTAATATTTTGGCCGGTAAAAAATATGCCTGGCCGGTTGATTTTTTACATCTACCGGCCAACTTGGCCGGTGAATCAGGAAGTTAATTTCGGACACTTGCTTATATACGTATGTATTGACATATTGGTTGTCAAATGGTTGTTCTTTGTGTTTTTGTCTGTAAACACATCAGCACAGAGAATCTTCTTTGGTTCTTTTAGGTTTAGCAAAAAACCAACAACAAAAAAACAAAGATAGAGTTAGAAAAATATACATTGATGGCTAAATAATATTTCCTTTAGTTTCCCTTGCAGAACAGTTTTTCTTTTAGGGTTGAGGTTTGTAACATTTAATTGTTGAACTAAAACAAAAGTGGCACCAATGGGTTTGAGTGTGTTACATACAATCCTGCATAAATAAATCTGAAGCAAAAATTAGACCTCAGTGAAAACCGCAAAATGCTAATAGTCAGTAAACAAGTGATCGGCTCCCCGGAATGAAGTATAACACAGTTTCACAAAACAAAAAATCAAAACTAGTACCATGTTTGCGTTCTGACTTTTCCTGAAACTGGCCTTTCTCTGAAATTCAGTTTAAAAAACAGGACAATGTTGAACCCGGTCAACAGTTTACAATTAACATGATCACTGAAAAACACCACTGATCTAATTCTGGTTTCCTGTTAAGCATCAAAAATTTAAAAGTTCATTCATTTTTGCTCAGGCACCTAAAATGTACGCTTTCATCAGTTCTGCAACTGTGCATGTCAGCCCTGCCTATTTACTGTAGCACCTGGGTGAAAGAGGAGGAACACAGACAGTATGTGTGCTGCTCACCTTGTTGTACTCCACATGCAGTTTTTCTTGCTCACTTTCCAGTTTGTCTTTCAAGTTCTTCTGCTCAGAGATGTTGTCCTGGATCTGGATCATTCGCATGTTCCGCTCTGAATAACAATAGGACAAAAATCAATAGTACGATCCCAATCTTTATACGGGAAAAAGCCCATGACAGCCCAGTGATGGCACATAGGACCTCTGCAAGCTAAATTCACTGAGTTCTCAAGGTTACTAACACCCTGCCATTTATTTGGCAAGAAACCACTTTTCATTTTCATTCCCAAAAAAAGCTTATTGAGGGTTACAAATATAACACCAATCAATGCAGTCTGGCACGTATTTGAATCTAAGAAATGAAAAATCAAAGCCTTTAATAACATATAATAAAATATCTAAAATAATTAGGATGCCTAAACAAAACACAAAAAACAGCCGCTGCTGGCTTCTATGAAAATAAACCCATGTATTTCATTTTAGGATAAATAGTCTAGTCTTAACAAACATATAATGGTAAAGAAAAATCGGTTACCCCTGACTTTTCAGAGGATGCTGATTAGCTTATACTAGTTTCAAAGGACAAATTTGTCTCGGTCCCTCTGAAATGTTAAAGTCACTGCTACAACTTTCTAAACACTGCACTCTTACATTGTGCATGCGCTAAGGTTTGTTGCACTTCATGTAAAAACCTTTGCCTTATTTCCACTACAGAAAAACAGACTGGGAGTTAGATAAGCTTCAGATAAAGAAGCGTTTCTCCTCCTGAGCACAGATGTTCGTATTTGGGTCGGTGCATCCCCCTTCACAGATGCTAAATAAATGCTCTAAAGTGGAACCCTGTCCAGAATGGAGTCAGCCTGTAGAAGCAGTTCCACTTATGTCTCCTCAAACAGGATAGATCAGACTTTTAGAAGTTGGGCTTTGTGGAGTACTCAGCACCTAGTATCTTACCTGCAGTCAACAGTTTGAACTGCATGAGTAAAACAATGCAGTTCTGACCAGAGAGCAATGGAGAGTGTGCTCACTAAATGTTTCTGGATATAATCCATTACATGGATTGATACCCTCTAACTTGACACTATATGGATAAAGTGAACTGAACTGAATTGACCAGATTAATAAGAAAACATTTTCAAGCATTTTAAACTGCTACTAAAACCTGAATCATGTGTTCTTTGGTGCTGTGGCTTCAGCTCTTCCTTTCCTTATGATGTCGCTGAGCTGAACGTGGCTCAACACTAAACAGTAACAGTGGGTAATGGACTCGAGTATGAGTTTGTTCACCCAGGTAGTAGTTGACGAAGTCCGCTGTGAGGGCAGGCTGCTTGTGCTTCCTGCGTCCGTCCATGCTGGCGTTGGCGTCGGATGTGTCCACAGGGAAGATGTCAGTGCTGATCCCCATCAGTTCTGCCTTTCTCATCAACTTCCTGATGGCTGAGGCACTGGAGGTCAGAGGTCGGGGCAGTTTTTCTCGGGGCACCCACGCCTGAGGCCGAGTGTTCCGAGACAACTCGGCTTTGGCACGGTACTGCTGCAGGCGGGTGGTGATCCGGGCCTGTGGGGGAAACACCAACTGTTCAGCAACTCCTGATACAAGTACAGTCCATGCCGCTAAATCTATACTAAATGTGTGTCACATGAAAGAATTAAAAAAATACTAAACCTAATTTGTATATTCTGAAATATGAGTATATATTATATATATATAGACAATGCTACCTGAGCCTCAGGAGTAAGCTGTTTCTCTCTCTCCTGCAGAGAGACCTTGCAATATGACTGCAAAGCCAAATAATTCTTCCTTTTCCACTTCCTGTCAAAGCGATCTGCATGCTGTTTGCAGTACGCAAAAAATGGATCAGCAATATCCTGAGGAGACACAAAGACAAGAAATATTTAATAATGGTGTCAAAAGTCAGCCTTTAAATTCAGGTTATTCCACTAATAATTCATTCAAGCCAAATCAATCATGAGTTAATATGAAAATGAATTTTTGTTTAGAGAGCCTCAAACAGGATGCAACTTTTAGCCACACAGAGATCAGGAGCTCCCTCCTGCCCTATTGTGTTCAATTTAGTGGGATAGAGCAGATGGGACATGACCTGGTGCTTCCCATCCAGATGTCCTCCTTTCAAAAGTATCAGTGAGGTGATAGTAAGTGCTGCTAGCTTTCATCAATACGACACATCACTCTAAACAGAATTGCTTGTTTCTAATGTCACTGACTCTTTACCTCCTGCTGGTCCCATGAAATAACCAATAAACAGAGAATGTGAACCGTAGCAGCAGAATATTAACAGATGGCAGAGGAAAATAGCATCTTCTATTAGATCACAGGATACCTCGTCACTACACCTTTGCAGACTTAGAGATATTTTATATCACACATTCTAATGTGACCCATCTGAAAAGGTCTACTTGTATGTTAAACAACAAACTGATGCATCGTGAACCTGTCGGCTTCGGTGGCTCTCATATTTCATACCTGGCCAAAGTAAGAGGGACCCAGTTAATCCAGTTCCTAGAACTGATTGTGGGACAGAAGGAGGTCAGCCCAATTAAGTCAACTACAATTCATTAAGAGTGAAGCAAGGGCTGAACAATAAAGTTAAGGTCTACTTTTTCCAGCATGTTTCATCAAGTCTTCAGTTCCTGGGTATAAAACCCTGACTAAGTCACAGGTCAATGCGGAGATGAACAGTTTGATAAAGTCTGACTGATATTTTGCTGTAAATCAGAACTTTGCTTTACTTCTGTTTGGGGTTAATAAATCTCCAGACCATTCAGTAATGGTACTGTTTATCATTATCATGGATTCTAATGTTGAATGTGCACCTCTTCTGCTGCAGCCTCGGACAGAAGTCCCTCTCTCTGTGCACAGGTAACGTGGAAGTAGGATCGACACATTCCTGCATCGCAGCTGATGCACACACCAGTCCTGGCAAAGCGGGCGTCCTCACAGAAACTGCACTCCTGTAACAGAACATAAAGCAGGGGCTCTTGAAATGTTGAAACATTTCATCTCTTCTCCGAGCGACTTCAGCCTGAGGAGTTCTAGGTAAACTCAGCCTTATCAGCATTACCATCACTTAGTGGATCAACAAGTTTAACAGTGACAATCAAAACTGGCTTTTCAATTGCAAAAGAGGAGCATCTCCTGTTGTGCAATCCGCCATTGAGTATAAAATCAGACTGTAAATTTAAAGCCACTGCAATGTGAGACTTTTACAGGCATCAAGGGACTGCCCTTCACAGGGGGGGTGCCAACACTGCTATGTACCAAGCCCCTTCGTATTTATCTCCCTCTTTGCCTGTGGACCCTCAAAGAGAAAGGAGTTCTACATTGAAGAGACAAGCCATGGGCCCTCATGGGGTTCGAATACCCACAAACGTGCTCAACTGGGAACGGAGCTAGGTCTGGAGTCTATACCAAAACCAGCTTTGTGATTTTCTCAGATGGTTTCAGACTGCGCTGCAGCCTCCAGAGAAAGACACAATCATACCAGGAAGGCCGCATGGAGGTCCCCGTGTTCTACAGCGAACCAACAGAGCTGTGTAAGCGCATTCCAGACGGGGTTTCACGAGGAGTCTCCCCCTTTGAGCTTGCTCGCCATCCCGGGCTGAAGAACTAGCTTCACCCTGCTTCAACTGCTTCCAACTGGATGCCCAAAGTCAACCGAACAGACAACAAGGCTGAGATTTGGCAGAGTTTGGCAGGGAAAATTTAAAATGGTTAACTTTCAATGTTTTTTCTACTGTTTTGTTTTAAGCTTTGACTAAGGTTTAAGACCTGGAGTTAGCAGGCTAACCCGCACGCTAGCATCCTTGAAACAACACTTTGCTGATGTGGTTTGAGTGTGTTGTTATGGTTATAACAAACTTTATTTCCATAAAGGTTTTATACACCAATGTAATATTAAAGGAGAAGTCCGGTCAGCAAGGAAAAATCAATCATTATCTATACCTAAAACTAATACGTTTGTGGTGATTTAATGGATTTAGCGTTAATCAGTAAAAAAATAAAAGTATAAATTGTCGTCGCGATCACTGAGTCTGGGAGCAGCGATTATTGCCCAAATATGGTAACACCTCACTCCTGACATCACATCCTGTGACGTTACGTTGCGGTAAGGCGGCGCGCTTTACAAGCTAATTTAATAGGCAAGGCAAGGCAAATTTATTTATATAGCACAATTCAGTACAAGACAATACAAAGTGCTTTACATGATTAAGATATAGCAAAATAATAAAATGTAGATAGAAAATAGAATAAAAGCAAGTAGGGATAGAATGTAGTAACAAAAAAGAACATTAAAAACAGTAAAACTGTTTAACTAGAACAGTCAAAGGCAATTTTAAACAAATGTGTTTTTAATCTTGATTTAAAGGAACTCAGGCTTTCCGCACTTTTACAGTTTTCTGGAAGTTTGTTCCAGATAAGTGGAGCATAGGAACTAAATGCTGCTTCTCCTTGTTTAGTTCTGGTTCTAGGTATGCAGAGTAGGCTGGAGCCAGAAGACCTTAGTGGTCTGGAGGGTTGATATACTGATAACAAGTCTGTGATGTATTTAGGTGCTAAGCCATTCAGGGATTTATAGACTAACAGAAGGATTTTAAAGTCTATTCTCTGAGATACAGGGAGCCAGTGTAAGGACTTTAGAACTGGGGTGATGTGCTCTACTTTCTTAGTCTTAGTGAGGACGCGGGCAGCAGCGTTCTGGATCAGCTGCAGCTGTCTGATCCACTTTTTAGGAAGACCTGTAAAAACACCGTTGCAGTAATCAATTGGACTAAAGAAAAACGCATGGATTAGTTTTTCCAGATCCTGCTGAGACATTAGTCCTTTAATCCTAGAAATGTTCTTCAGGTGATAGAAAGCCGACCTTGTAATTGTCTTTAGATGCTTTTGGAGGTTCAGGTCTGAGTCCATCACTACTCCCAGATTTCGGGCCTGATCAGTGGTTCCTAGCTGAAGCAGCTGAAGCTGTGTGCTAACTTTTGATCTCTCCTCTATTGGT
Source organism: Fundulus diaphanus (assembly GCA_037039145.1). Classification (NCBI taxonomy): domain Eukaryota; kingdom Metazoa; phylum Chordata; class Actinopteri; order Cyprinodontiformes; family Fundulidae; genus Fundulus; species Fundulus diaphanus. The sequence continues at coordinate 2,100,545 of CM073135.1, forward strand.
CCAAATTTTATTACTTCAGTTTTGTTTTTATTCAGTTGAAGAAAATTTTGGCACATCCACGTATTGATTTCTTCAAGGCATTTACTCAGTGCTTGAATGGGTTCATAGTCACCTGGTGACATGGTGATGTAGAGCTGTGTGTCGTCTGCATAGTTATGGTAGCTGATGTTGTTGTTTTTTATGATCTGGGCTAAAGGGAGCATGTAGATATTGAATAGGAGGGGACCCAGGATGGACCCTTGGGGAACCTTGATTTTTGTCATCTCTGATGTAAAATTACCTACTGATACAAAAAATTCCCTGTCCTTTAAGTAGAATTTAAACCAGTGGAGTGCTGTACCAGAGAGGCCGACCCAGTTTTCCAGACGGTCTAACAGAATGGAGTGATCGACAGTATCAAATGCTGCACTAAGGTCCAATAGTACCAGCACGGTGGTTTTTCCACAGTCTGTATTTATATGGATGTCATTAAACACCTTGATAAGGGCGGTCTCTGTACTGTGGTGAGCACGGAAGCCAGACTGGAAAACGTCAAAGCGGCTGGTCGTTGTTAAGAAGGTGTTTAATTGTTGAAACACAGCTTTTTCAACGATCTTACTGATAAAGGGGAGGTTTGAGATGGGCCTGTAGTTCTGGAGTAGAAGTTTGTCTAAATTGTTCTTTTTCAGCAGTGGTTTGATAATTGCTGTTTTTAGGGACTGGGGGAAAACACCTGACAGAAGGGACGTGTTTATTATCTGAGTCAACTCAGACGCTATGACAGGCAAAACTTTTTTTAAAGAAAGCTGTGGGGAGAACATCAAGGCAGCTTGAGGAGGAACTTAACTGCTGAATGATCTGCTCTAAGCTTTTGGAGTTTATTTGGCTGAATTGGGACATTTGGTCAAAATCAATTCTGGTAGGAGACAACTTTGGTACTGAACTTAGTATGGATGTACAAACAGATCCTCTAATCTTTTGGATTTTTTCAGTAAAGAAGTTAGCAAGTTCGTTGCAGGCCCTGGTGGAGTGGAGTTCAGAAGCCACTGACACAGGAGGATTTGTTAATCTGTCGACTGTGGCAAATAAGACACGGGCATTGTTAATGTTTTTCTTGATGATCTCTGAGAAGAAAGATTCTCTTGCGTTTTTCAGTTGTAAGTTATATCTGTAAAGTCTCTCTTTATAGATGTCATAGTGAACCTGGAGTCTGTTCTTTCTCCACCTGCGTTCAGCTTTCCTACATTCCCTTTTTTCAGTTCTAACTGCTGGAGCATTTCTCCAAGGAGATCTTTTCTTCCCGGAAAAAACCTTCACTTTGACTGGAGCAATGCAGTTAATGATGTCTGAGACTTTAGACTGAAAGTTATCTACTAGCTCATCTACTGAATTGCAGCCTAGGTTGATGTAGCAGAGTAAGCTTGAATGAAAGTTTCTGTGGCATTGTCCTTAAAGGTGCGTTTTCTTACGATGTCCCTTTGGCTAAATGAGTCACTGGTAATGATACATTCAAACGTAACGGAGAAGTGATAGGATAAAGCAACATCAGTTACATTGACCTGTGAAATGTTTAGACCTTTAGTGATGATTAAGTCTAAAATATGTCCCTGTTTGTGTGTTGGCTGTTTAACATGTTGACTTAAACCAAAGTTTCTAAGTGTGTCACACAGTTCTTTTGCACTTCTGTCTTCAGGGTTGTCAACGTGAAAGTTGAAGTCTCCCACAATAATTAAACAGTCATAATCAACACATATCACAGACAGCAGGTCACTAAAATCATTAAAAAAGTTTGGTGTGGACTTAGGAGGCCTGTAAACATTCAGAAACATAGTTCGTACCGGGCTCTTTACCTGGAGAGCCAAATGTTCAAAAGAGTCAAATGTGCATCACAGCGAAGTAATCTGAAGGTCTTGAGGACAGGCATGTTCCGTGATACGTAGAGGAGGATCTGGGGCTCTGCAGCCTTTGGAAGATGCTGGTTTAGTCACAGAGCTGTGGGTATGTGGAGAGGATGTCATCTGTAGGCCAATCTTAAATACTTTGTTCATGTTGGGAGAAAATTCCAGAAAAGGAACCTCTGGGCTTTGTGGAGAAGAAGGGGAGGCGGGTGAAGTCTGGACTGGTGTTCGTGGAGGTTCTTGGTCCTCTCTTTGTCCTGCTGAGATCTGGGATGGATCCTCCTGTAGCTCTGACGAAGCCTCTTTCTGTGTCATCTTTCTGTCCATCTTTATCTTGGCTTGTTCGGGCTGCACTGGGCTTATCATTTGTTTTGGCACTGGATGAACTTTGCTTTGGGACAAAACTGATGGCGTATGGTTCACAGAATAGAAGATGTTTGAAATCAGTCGTTTTGCACCTGACCTATTTAGAGAGAAACCATCTCTGTTGAACAGATGTCTCCTCTCCCAGAAGATGTTAAAGTTGTCTATGAAGGTTACAGTTGTTTTTTTGCATGTTTTTTCCAGCCATTTGTTTAGCATCAGAATTCTGGAAAAAATCTCGTCTCCACAGTTAACGGGCGCGTGAGGCCCGCTAAGAAAAACCTCGACATTAAGGCCATGAACAAAGTTCAACAAACAAATGTAATCCTCTTTCAATACTTCTGATTTTCTTATCCGGGTGACGTCGCCCAGGGCTTCAGCTTGTATTATGAGTTTTTCCAAGGTCGGGCGTTCTTTCAAGATCCTCAGAAGGTTGTCTGATATTTCAGACACCAGGCCAAAGTTCGAAGGGTTATAAATCAACACCTCTGTGTTTTTCTTGTTACAGAAATGTTTAATCCCCCTTACAGATCCATTGCATAATATCAGGGTCCTTGGCCCTGTGGCATGTCTTTTCTGTGATGTCTTAGAACGAAAATCGTTGACATACCTCTGATTGTTGTCGTGATCCTCCTGGGTCACATTTTGGAGCGGAGCAAATCTGTTTAGTAACGGAATTCCAGCATTTCCAGCAGGTGTACTCCTATCATTTGTTTTGAGAACAGCCCGTTGTTGTTTCATTTGTCTTGGGACATTTCTCTGTAGTCTCGGCCAGTTTTCTTTGTCTGGGTGCGGGGTTCGTTGATCCTTTGGTCTTGCACCCAGAGTGATCCAGGGATTCTCATTTTCCTCCGGGGACTGTTTGAGTCGCTGGGCTGGTGGTCACCATTCAGGATCACAGGCAGGGTTGTTTCATTTCCATGCGTGGTGTTTACATCATAATTCACTTCGAGTCGACAGATTTTCAGTTCCATAACAGCTATCTTCTGTAAAAGCTTGTCAAAGTCCATTGTGGTGAAGGTAGGCATCCTTTGAATCGGGTGGTTCTTCTTCATATCCACTTCATGTTGAATTCTTTCCATAAGAGCATTTTTCCTGAGAACTGCCTCCTCTGGGCTGTTGTAAAGAGGCATCTTGTGTGGATTAGCTGAAAACTAAAATAGTCCACACGGGGAAAAAATCTAAATCAAAAATAAATCACAGAAAATAAATAAAATAAAATAACTAAATCCAACTTTCTGTAGTTTTGGTTAAGAGATAAAAAGGAGATAAAAAGGGAGGAAAATGCAAGCAAGCAGGGAGCAGAGAAAAGAGCGTCCGAGTAGGCAGGACAAGCAGCAGCACTGTTGTACACAGCTGCGATCACCAACAATTATTTCGGATTTTGAGAGGACTTCACCATTGAAATTCGCGAGAGCTACTGTTAAAGCAACAATGCCCATGTGCATGGCAGTTGGATGTTCCAATACATCGGGTAAAAGTGAAAAAAACATTAGTTATTTCACCTTTCCGATTCATGATCCACCACGGGTTCGTCGTTGGATTGCCAACTTGAAGAGGGAGGATTTGCCATCGAACTTCTGGCCAGAGAAAACACGTCATCTGTAGCCAACATTTCGAATGTTTTCAAGATGAAATGAGAGCGAGAATTTTCGGTAGGTTTTTCTTTTTTTATAATGTAGAATTTGCGGGGACATTGGGTTACCCAACCAGAGGGGCGGAGTGATATGACACACTTGGAAAGAATATGTAATGTGCCTTATAATTTTGTGCATTGTCTGGGCAGAGCTGGTCTGTGTGGATTAGCCTTTAGCCTGATGTGGTAACTGATGATAACTGCTGAAAGTAGATTAGGGGGTGCAGATCACCATTTTGAGCAGAGATTGGTTCCAAAGATGAGTTTAGGAGGAGAGCCCACCTGCCCCCGCCCATCCTCACGACCTTCTACAGAAGCACCATAGAGAGTATTCTGACCAGCTGTCTCTCTGTGTGGTGTGGAGGCTGCAGTGCCTCCGACTGGAAGAACGTGAGGAGAGTGGTGAGGACAGCAGAAGGGATCATCGGGGCTCCTCTTCCCTCCATTAAAGACATTTCATCGCAGCGCTGTGTGTCTCGAGCCCGTAACATCCTCAGGGACCCCTCACACCCCCACCATAGACTATTCTCCCTGCTGCCCTCTGGAAAGAGGTTCCGCAGCATCCGCTGCAGGTCCACTAGGTTCTGCAAAAGCTTCTTCCCTGCTGCCATCAGACTGTTGAACTGCTGAACTGCTGAAGTATAAAAACTGTGTACCACACTCGACTCGCTGATTTGCACATTTGCACATTGTATTGTATCCTGCAAAATTGCTGCTGCACCTTACCGGGAAACGTACTGCAAAACTGTGTACAATGCAACTGTCTACTTTTAAATCACTGCTGCACCTTACTGCATATTTGTTTACATCTGTTTTACATTGTTTACATTTCAACTGCCTACTGTTCACTGCTGCACTTTATCCGGAAGTCAATTGAAACTTATCCTGTAAGTGACTGCGATTTATCACTGCACTTTATCCTGTACTGTAATTCACCGCAAGGTATCCTGTAGAGTTACTGCAATCTTTCTGAGCTGTGTGAAAACGAAATTTCGTTCTGTATGCACTCTGTGTATACAAAATGACAATAAAGAAAGTCTAAGTCTAAGTCTAAGTCTAAGTTTTTACTCCCTGATAACATTGCAGAAACATCCCGCAACGTGACGTCACAAACCGGGGGGTGGCAGTACTGTTCTTGACCAACATGGATGCCTCCAGTAAAGCACATTCAAATGAAAATTACTCTTAATTAAAAAACTTATCATTTATTGAAAAGTATGTAATAATTTTATATTTAAAGCACTTTCAGCAGTTTGAATTCTGAATATGACCGGACTTCTCCTTTAATATTTGTGTTGTCTGGTGCGCTCATTATGACCAAAAAGAGCTTAAAAGTTTTTAAATTAGCGCCAAGCTCCCTCTAGCATAGTGTTATTACCTTCTTACTCATAACTTACGGCTACGGCCCTAGTCAACGCAACTACAGTTTGTTCTTAAGCATAATTTTTGTTTCGTTTAGCTCCGTCATCGCTCGATAGTGCTACGAGCGTTAGCACATCATTAATAGGGAAGATTGATGTCAATTTAATGGTGTTTTGTGTAACTTTACATCAAGCTAACATCCAATCGCTTCTTTTTAACTTAATTGTGCTTAGTAGTTTTAGTTTCACTGGCCTAGTAGAGAGGATTTGTTGATTGAAATATAGTGTTAATTCAGATAAACAACATTCTATAGTGGTGTTCTCTGTTCTTTTATTTCTGTTAATAAATTCTTGAACTTGAAGAGAAGTTGTCACTCATTTAGTCAATATATGTGCAGAGTTTGCTGTTAAAAGAATGCCAGTGATCGAATCACTCTTTCAACTATTGTCCTAATATCAGCTGTTTGGGCTGATATTCACCGGACAACACCTAACAGACCGAGAGTTATTTATTAAACATTAAATAACTTAAAACCATGCGTAATAGCACAACACTGCCTACCAACCGATTGTTAGTGCTCTGATGGCTACTTATTATTCCCAGGGGGCGGAGTCATGCTTGCAATAACATGTTTTTCTCAGCAGTGTGAAGTTGATCAAAAATAATTAAGAATACTAATATCATTTCAGAATAGAAAATAGGGATGAGCTAGGCTTGGAATACTTTTTTGTAGCTTATAAGTCAAACTGGTTTACACAAAGACCATTTGAACTTTATATTTTTTAAGCCAGTTACCTTTGATGACTTGAAGTTACCATAAAGTGGCAGTAATAAGAAGACCCTCCGACTACAAGGCTGGCACTTGGTTCTAATGTATTTCAATTTTCACAGACAGGGCTTTGGAATACTGCTCAAGCATTGATTATGTTGCTGATATTTAGCTTCTTAATAACTGGGTTTAATTTGTCTACTTTTTAGTTTTTCTTACTTCCTAATAAGTCCCAGTTCTTAGACTTCATTTTATCAATGTGCTTCAACATTAGTTTTTAATTTCCCAGATTCTATCTGATGCAAAGATGGCCACACCAACCTCTGAGATGGCCATGGATAAATCACTGCTCAAGTGATATGTGGTGCTCAGATTGTGAAGGAAGCGTCCAATTGAGATGGGTCAGGTGCTCAGACCTAGGCATGGAGCCAACCAAGAAGTCATGTAGAGCTATACACCATCTCATCACTGGATACATGGCTGAAAAGATCCAGTCTGTAACAAGCAGGACCTTGGTGGTCCGGCTGGACAACAGTACTTCCTAACTGATTGGTACACAGCTCTCATAAAAGGGAATCTTCCATCTGTTCAGGATGCCTCCTGGGCGCTTACTTTTAGAGGTTTCCTGGGCTTTTCTCTTAGGAAAGAGACCCAAAACCTGCTGGAGGGACTAGATATACCCATGTAGATTTCTTAGATTGAACTGAAATTAAGTCACTGTGGAGAAAGAAGTCTGCATTTCATGCCTGGACCCAATACCACTGTGACCCAATTTTATATAGATGCAAGACAATGAGTGGTTCAAACACTTTTGTTTTTCTTTGTATTGATGTTTTTGTAGGGAAAGAAGAAACAATTATCCGTTGCTAAAATGAAAATGATGTTCATATCAGTACTGCCTTCCCTCTCTCACCATCTTATTATACTGGCTTGGTTCTTGTCAGCTTGTTTTTTTTTTTTCAGCAACATGTGTAATCTATGTTGTCACACTGTCATGTTTTAAGCTATATGGTGTGAGTAAAGAGCAAAATGAGTATGTTGCAACATTTCTTTTTCAAGTCATTTTCTGTATATGATAAAATATCCAAGAGCACCATGCTATTTTCCAGTAGTACTTTTGTTTACAAAAATTAGTTTTAGTTTGTCAGGAACATACTATGTGGCCATGTACCTGGTGTACAGAAACCCTCCATGTAATTTAATTATTGCTATTTCCTCCAGCAGGTTCAATGCTTACCTGAACCAAGTATTAAAGATAACCAAAATCACTACTTTAACATCACTGGAATTGAAAGCATTTCTTTGTCACAACCTGTTAAAGCATTCTTAGACTTAGACTTTCTTTATTGTCATTTTGTATGCACAGAGTGCATACAGAACGAAATTTCGTTTCCATACAGCTCAGAAAAATTGCAGTAACTCTACAGGATACCTTGTAGTGAATTACAGTACAGGATAAAAATGCAGTAATAAATTGCAGTCAGTTACAGGATAAGTTTCAATTGACTTCCGGATAAAGTGCAGCAGTGAACAGTAGGCAGTTGAAATGTAGACAAATGTAAACAAATGTAAACAAATATGCAGTAAGTTTCCAGTAAAGTGCAGCAGTGATTTAACAGTAGACAGTTGCAGTGTAAACAATTATGCAGTAAGTTTCCGGATAAAGTGCAGCAGTGATATTGGAGACTAAGAGTTGAGCAGCATTTATAATGCTGGATAAGGATACGATACAAATGTGCAAATCAGCGAGTGTGGTACAGAGTCCATTTTATACTTCAGCAGTTCAACAGTCTGATGGCAGCAGGGAAAAAGCTTTTGCAGAACCTGGTGGTCCTGCAGCGGATGCTGTGGAACCTCTTCCCAGAGGGCAGCAGGGAGAACAGTCCATGATGGGGGTGTGAGGGGTCTCTGATGATGTTACGGGCTCGGGAAACACAGCGCTGCGATGAAATGTCTTTAATGGAGGGAAGAGGAGCCCCGATGATCCCTTCTGCTGTCCTCACCACTCTCCTCACGTTCTTCCAGTCGGAGGCACTGCAGCCTCCACACCACACAGAGAGACAGCTGGTCAGAATGCTCTCTATGGTGCTTCTGTAGAAGGTCTTAAGGATGGGCGGGGGCAGGCGGGCTCTCCTCATCCTCCGCAGAAAGTACAGTCGCTTCTGTGCCCTCTTCACCAGTGACGTGGTGTTTACAGTCCAGGTGAGGTTGTCCGTGATGTGCACCCCCAGGAATTTGGTGCTGCTGACCACCTCCACTGCTGAGCTGTTGATGAGCAGTGGAGCGTGGTGAGGCCGGTTCTTCCTGAAGTCGACCATGATCTCCTTCATCTTCTCCACGTTCTGGATCAGGCTGTTGTCTCTGCACCAGTCCACCAGCTTCTCCACCTCCTCTCTGTAGTCCTGGTCGTTGTCGTCTCTGATGAGGCCCACCACTGTTGTGTCGTCTGCAAACTTTACGATGTGATTGGTGGTGAACCTGGGGACGCAGTCATGAGTCATCAGAGTGAACAGTAGGGGGGCTCAGGACGCAGCCCTGAGGGGAGCCCGTGCTGAGGGTGATGACATCAGAGGTGTTCTGTCCGACCCGGACCGACTGAGGTCTGTTGGTTAGGAAGTCTAGCAGCCAGTTTCGAAGGGGTGTGTTGAAGCCCAGATGCTCCAGTTTTCCCACCAGATGCTGTGGGATGATGGTGTTGAATGCTGAATTGAAGTCCAGGAACAGCATCCCCACGTGCGTGTTCTTCTCCTCCAGGTGTGCCAGGCTCAGATGAAGAGCGGAGGAGATGGCGTCCTCAGTGGAGCGGTTCCGTCGGTAGGCAAATTGGAACGGGTCGAGTGTTGGGGGGAGACTGGAGACGATGTGTTCTTTTACCAATCTTTCAAAGCACTGTTGCATGATGGGAGTCAGTGCAACAGGCCGGTAGTCGTAGCAGGGGACTTGAGGTTTCTTTGGCACCGGAATGATGGATGCAGATTTAAAGCATGCAGGCACTGTGGCTTGGTCCAGCGAGGTGTTAAAAATTCCCAGCCCTCACTAAACTCAGCTTCTTTAAATGGCAGCTAAACGATCCCTTCTATCACCTTTCAGAGCTCGAACAGTCGGCTCATTTAACGAAAACCCTAATCTCATATTTTATTAGCTTTCAAGCCCAATATTTCACAAATCAGCCTTTAAATTAGCTGCTCAGTAGCAACAAAAACAGTTTCCAATACTTTCACTATTTCAGTGAGGAGGTGAATGCAATAAACCAATATGTAAAATGTGTATTGCTTAGTACTGCTACGCTGCTACTTACTGATGGACAGAGTGACTGGGATATATTTATACAAAACTACCATGGACATGTATGTTATTTTGGGATGGTAACGTAACATAATTTTCACTGATGTTGGGGTCAGTCCCATTAAAGAAGCTTCATGTTAGTCTGCTTTATCCATTCCAAAACCAGGTTTGCTGAACTGAAATTGGCAACTAACCCACATAGTCAACCATTGAGAGAAAGGTTTTATGGTAAGACAACACAAAGCCTAAGTAATTTGGCCCTACTAACAACAAGCATATTTGGAGTAGTCTGGGAGAATACTTTAAAACCTCAGAGGACTCTGACTGTTTAGCATGGAGGTGGTAATGGCATCAAGCTGACAGTTTGTTTGCTAGTGCCCAGCATATAGTGGGCATTAGTGGTAGAATTCTACCAATGTATGTAGCTTCCCTGAAACGTGCTGAGGGACTCTTAACCAAGGATCCGTTGGTGTGTGTGTGTGTATATATATGCATTATTTCACCCAGTTTATATTAATAAAATCCACAAAGAATGTAAACATCTTTACAATTCATTGAAGTGTTTTGTTATATGATCATCCCATCCTGAAAAAGAACAGCTCGAATGTAATGATAAAAGCATATTAAGCTAAATTAACATGACATCAGAGCTCTTAGGAAGGAACTTATCACCTGTACTGTATTTCTCTTGCCTTTGGAAGCAGTGAACATATTCCTAATCATTATGCAGATCCAACTCAAGCTGAGTCTAGATGTAAATTGACAACTTGCCTTAGCTCCATATTTTGAATAATTCATCTCAGTAAGCGTCACTGGTCGCAGTTTATCGATGTCTCCAAATGCTACTCCAGGGACATAAAGTGCACATACCACATGCACCCACCTGAAAGTGGAAGGAGAGGAAGAACATACATGTTTCAGGCAGGAAATAAGCTTGTAATTCGATGACATTCAGATGTGCCACTTTTAAGGTATGTCAGGAAACCAATTAAAAAACATGGCAGCGGTTTATTTTTTCCTGCAGACAATAAGGAACCTAATATTGTGAAATTGGCTGCAGTCAGTTGCTCAGAGACTTCAAAAAGAAATGAGCTCATAGATTTGTGTAGCCCCAGATGCTGGCTACACTTTGGTGTGACACAATTTCAAATGCGGACTTTAGAGAAGAGAATCCGAAGTCCAATATAAAGATATCCATCTCTAGCAAGCAACCGCTTCACAGTTTAATTTGCTGTGTTTTTCATGCTCTAGTGAAGTAGTAAATTCGGGTGCAGCCTGGCTGAGGAGCTCTATCAGCGATAACGTGGCTGAAGTCTCCATGCTTCACAAAACACACTCTTTTCTCTCACTCCTTTTTCTTCCTCTATCTCTTCTATTCCTTCTATCCACATTTTTTTACTCCTCTGAGTTCTCTCTCTCGCTAATCCAACTTCCTCTTTTTTCTCGGCAACGAATAAACAATGAGCAAAATTTGGATAGCCTTTTGCAGCCTGCTTGCTGAGTTCAGGCCATTAGGTGTTATTTGTTTCTGATTATGTTGTCCTGCTCCTGAGAAACAGGACAACACTGCGCTACACCGTCCCACCTCCCAGCGTCTGTCTCTTTGAAGATGCCATCCTGGTTGGGGCAAAGCTCACAGCTAGGAGTCACTCCATTCTTGCAGGCGTCACAGAACCAAGGCTCTGTGGAATTCTCCGAGGCAGAGCTCATGATTGAGTCGCTTTCACCGTCCACACCGTAACACCCTGGAATCAAAGAGGGGTGACTGTTAGAGGCGTATCTTCAAAAGAAGCGCATTTGATTAAAAACAACATCAGCAGTCCCGACTGCCGCTGTGCTCATAAAGAATAACTTCAATAACATGGAACAGATCATTATCATGTCACCAAAATGCAGCAGTTTAGAATACAGTGACACACACTATTTAGTAATCAATACGTGGGGAATATGTCGTTTTAGAAAGGTTTACAAAATGTCAGTGAGTGCTTGCTCTGATTTTATGTGTAAACTGCAGACAATGTAGAGAGTGCATGAGTTCCTTGTGGACTCTAGGGGTGTAAAGGTACACAAAAAACACAGCTTGGTACATACTTTGCACTTTCCACTTTAAAAATGACTGGGGGGGAGGTAGTGAGGGAGGTATGAATGGATGGATGGATGGATTAGACAACAATAAAACTACTTGAAATTGGTTAATGTCGTTTAGGACTTGTAATAAGACTGTTCAGACATTTGAGAATTAAAGAAGTTTCAGTCACTTTGGAGTTAGTTTGATGTTTACACAACCTAGTGTACGAGATGTACTTGAATGCATCATAAAAGAACAGCCGTCAGAAAATCCCCCCTGGCCTGTGAGACTCAGGAAAGAACCAGTGTTGTGTCACATCTCATATGCTGATCAGTGTGTGGGACTGGTCCAAATGAAACAGGCAGCTGGATTTGGACTTGGGCTAAGTTTCTTTCAGAACTACTGGTATTTACATTCTGCTTGATGTCGTCTTAGATGAGTAATTCAGCTTAGTACAGAGCAAGCTGCACACTTGAGGGGAGGTGGTGGCCTAGTGGTTAGAGCAGTACGCTTGCGCTCTGAGAAGGATGCAAGTACCCGGTTCGATCCCCACTGCCGGCACTCTGGGTCCCTGAGCAAGACCCTTAACCCCCGGTTGCTCCCCAGGCGCCGCACATGGCAGCCCACTGCTCCCCAATGGGATGGGTTAAGATGCAGAAGTGAATTTCTCCATTGTGAGATCAATAAAGTTCAATAATAATAATAATAATTTCTGTTGAAAGTAAGTACACTGTAACAAAGTTCTGGTTTGGTTCACCTATGTTTCTCCACTGTAGCTGCATTAGAAACCTTAATGTTTCCAGATAGCAGATTTTAGTGATAGCTGGGAGTCCTTGTCTTGATTTGGTGTCACTTTTTAAAGTTTTGTTGCAGAACATTGCATTGCACACTTAGGCTATGTTCACACAGCAGGTAGAAGCGACCCATATCTGTCTTTTTCACGACAGTATGAAAGGCCCAATTCCGATCTTTTGACTCCAGAAAATCTCTCATCTGTGGCACTTCCATATGTGGTACTAATTCAAATACGTATCAGATTTTTTTTCAAAACGTCCGCAGTCTGAACGGTCATGTCGCATTTTATCCGTCATTCACGTCACTCTCCTGTCTCTCAGTAAACATCCACACACAGTAGTAGCAGCCGGGCGTACACTGTACGAGTTTTTGCCCTTTTCGGGCCGATTCTTCAGTTGTGCGAGCATTTTTTGAATCGGGCCGAATTTCAGCTTGATCGTAGAGGGGGGGAGGAGGGGCGACTGGCTTCTCACGACTACCTCCCGATCAGGAATCGGACGGTCGGTGAAAATCAAACATGTTTGAAATTCAGTCGGCCGTCGTCAGGTTTTCGTGAGCGCATCCTGCTGTTCAAGCAGAGCTACGAGGGAGCGCCTCTCTGTCCCCGCCAGGGGAGGGAGGGGAGTGGGCGTCCCCGAAGCGACCTCCGCCCGGCCCGGGACCCGCGGTACCCGGACGTCGGCTCGCAGGGGGGGGGGGGGGGGGGGGGTTGGGAAAGGGCGAGCGTTCCGGTCCGCGCGATGCGCTGGCCGTCTGTTTCTGTACGACTCCGCTCGCGGGGGGGTGCGGGCCAGGCGGTCTGCGTCTTTCTCCCTCGGCGCGGTGCGGCGGTCGAGGCCCTGGCCGTCCTCCGTGCGCCGGGGGTACCCAACTCTCCCCCCTCTTCCGGAGGGGGCAGTGTTGCCAACTCCTGAGTAAGGAAAGTAGCTATTGGCTGTGCTAAAAGTCGCTAGAAGTCGCTGAATGACGTCATCACCTAATTTGCATAATCTGCCACATGATGTGATGTGCAAGTTATTGACGCTGTGGGAGAAATAACGTTGTTAGAGAGAGACAAAAAGTGAGTAAAAACACTCAGAATATATAGAGCTACTTTTTTCTGTCCATTAATGTTTATTTAGTATTATTTTTTTATTTTTATTTTTATTATTAATGTTTAATTTATTACAATACTAACCCTCCTCCTTTACCCGGGTTTGAGACCGGCAAAATGAACCATAAAGAGACACTATTGCGGAGTTACAATTTTTTTTAAACTTTTTTTTAACGTTTTCTTTTTTCCCTTGTGGTCCACTAAGGAGCCTACAAGTCAGGACAAGAGTAGGAACAATACGTGCTTTCACGTAACAGTCTCCAAAAGTCCCTAGATTTGTCGCTAGTCGCTTTTTTGAAAAAGAGTCGCTGGAGGGGTCTGAAAAGTCGCTAAATATAGCGACAAAGTCGCAACACTGGGAGGGGGCACCATAGATATCCATAATAAAGGCTAGATGTCTCGTCCGCGCTGCTGGCCAATGGGGGTCGACGTCCGCACGTGGCGGCCATCTTGCCACAGGCAGCTCGCTCATTCGTAACATTGCGTTTCAACGGCGCATGTACTTAAATAACCATAACTTCCTCAATTGTCTAACAATTCTCAAACTGTTTGGTTTGTTAAACAAAAGTCAGACATGTAGTTATGACACTGCACACTTATGAATAATTATAACCATGGAATTTCATATGAAAACAACATTGAATAGAACAAACAGGTGCAATAAATATACACACGCACAAGGTATTTATGTTAAATCAATATATGCTATTAAAACTCAGTGTACAGAATGACAACATGATATATATATATATATATATAGACACTTTTATTTGGGTGTGATTAATTATTTCACAGTCCTAATTTATTTATATTTACATACATACTTTTATAATATGAATATTACTGTTATAATAAAATATGAAATACTGACAAAAAAAGCTTATTGTGTGGCAACCTCTTGGTGTAGAAGCATAATCCAGGTTTCAAATTAAAGGTAACACTTTGAAGTTTCATGTAGACTATTCGGATTATATATCAGAAGTAATTACACAAAAGTTCCTATTTTTAAACCATTATAAAAGTGACATTTATTTGCTATTAAAATTGGTACAATAGTCCCCTTCACAAGTATATATAGATGTAGCATGTTGAAATCCCCATCTACACTACTGTGATGGTATACACATGGAAGACAGAGATTTAAAAAATGACCCAAAAAACATAGCTTGGCTAATGCCCTTTGAAAAGGACGGTTTTATTGAGCTTCTGTTGCATGTTGTTGCTCTGTAAGCTAAGGTTAGTTATTTTGGCAATGTGGTGCAGCCTTAACTTAAAAAACAAGGACACAACCAACATTAACAGCGTATGGTGGTGGCTGTCTATGCCATACTGTGTTTCTCCGATGTGCTCTCTGAGCACAAACACATCCTCTGACCCTATCCTCTTCCTTACAATGTACACGACCTCTAGCACTTTGATGGGCTGTGATCGTCTGGTACATGAGGTCTGACGAATGACCCACTCTGCTGCCCTGACTACCATCACTGTGCCTTCTGATGGAATCACCAGACCTCCATTGTTTTTTAACTTCAGCAGGTGGTAGCTCTGGTCCTTGATGGCAGATGCAGCATCTGTTACCAAGCTGGCACGGCAGACATCACAGGACAGCTTTTTCAGAGCCCGTCGCACAACAAATCCTGAAATAAGAGTTGGTATATTAAAATAATTTATAATAACCATGGGGAAATTAAGGGAACATTTATCTTTTTGGACCATTGTGAGATTGATTTCCCTCAAATTTACACCAAAGATTAATTGTCATACAATCGTTATTGGTGTCAGTAAAACCTATATAATTGACCAGTGGTCTCAGCCTTGATAACTTGCGCAAGTAGCCGTGATGCACAACTATGCTGCATGATTAAGTCATTTTTCGACAAGAAAATCTGCAATTTCGACATGTTCAAGCATTAAGAACTATAGCCACGTTCATAACGTTTGTAAGAAACCAAACTGTTTGTAAATCCGTTAAGAATTCAATGAGATAAGAGTATTTGTGTTCGTGCTGATCACTCACCTTACATTAGGTACCACAGAGCACGCCAGAAAGCTTGCCTGAGGCAAGATGGCCGCCGGTGATGACGTTTGAGACTCCGCCGTAAGACATCTAGCCTTTATTATGGATATCTATGGGGGGCACGACGTACAGTGTGAGCACTCCGGTCGCGTCCGAGCGTCGCGCCGCACAGATCATGAGCGGTGAACTTTTAAACCCCGTGGTTCCGTCGCACAGTTTGAGATGTATATAAGTACCACGACTGAAAAACTCGTACAGTGTATGCCCGGTTTTAGCACTCCATAAAAGACTGTTGTTGATAGCCATGCTGCTTTCTTCTTACCTTACTTTGTCTTGCTATCATGTGGTCTTAATATTGTCAGCTCTCATTGCTCAACAGCTAATAACAAGGAGAGATGCTGGCCGATATCCGTGGTTTTTTTTCTTTTCAAGTTTTTTTTTTAAATACAAAACTTTATTGAACACTTCTAGGAACAGTGTGCTGCTGTATGATGTCACCTTCTCCTTGCGGGTCGCTTTGCGTTCTTGAACCGTTCAGACAGCAGTATGATGGCGGTTGCATTGAATAGTAATAATGAACAGCCACCTCAAAAAAAAAAAAAAAAAAACGATTTCAGCGAAAAATCGGAATTGAGCATCAAGACCTGTAGTGGCCTTATTTTATAACATAGCCTTATTTTCACACAAACATTCTGCATGTAGAAAACCATGCTTCAATGAATCAGCAGGTCCGGAACCAACAAGGCTGTGCCAGTTATTATAGGTAAAAATGTGTATACGTTACACCCCAAGTGCACTCCGATGAGATCTAGCAAAGAAGCCATGCAGAGCCTCAGTCTCATGGCTGAGTTCAGGCACTGAGTAAATGCCTAGAAGAAATCAATGCCTGGATGTGCCAAAATTTTCTTCAATTGAATAAAAACAAAACTCAAGTAATAATATTTGGACCAATAGAGGAGAGATCAAAAGTTAGCACACAGCTTCAGTCGCTTCAGCTAAAAATCACTGATCAGGCCCGAAATCTGGGTGTAGTGATGGGCTCAGATCTGAACCTCCAAAAGCATCTAAAGACAATTACAAGATCGGCTTTCTATCACCTGAAGAACATTTCCAGGATTAAAGGACTAATGTCTCAAAAGGATCTGGAAAAACTAATCCATGCGTTTATTTTTAGCCGAATTGATTACTGCAACGGTGTTTTCACAGGTCTGCCTAAAAAGTGGATCAGACAGCTGCAGCTGATCCAGAACGCTGCTGCCCGCGTCCTCACTAAGACTAAGAAAGTAGAGCACATAATCCCAGTTCTAAAGTCCTTACACCTGCTCCCTGTATCTCAGAGAATAGACTTTAAAATACTTCTGTTAGTCTATAAATCCCTGAATGGCTTAGCACCTAAACACATCACAGACTTGTTATCAGAGTATCAACCCTCCAGACCACTAAGGTCTTCTGGCTCCAGTCTACTCTGCATACCTAGAACCAGAACTAAACAAGGAGAAGCAGCATTTAGTTCCTATGCTCCACTTATCTGGAACAAACTTCCAGAAAACTGTAAAAGTGCTGAAAGCCTGAGTTCTTTTAAATCAAGATTAAAAACACATTTGTTTAGGATGGCCTTCGACTGCTCTAGTTAAATAGTTCTACTGAAACATCACTAGTTCAACTTTTTAGTCCAACTGTTTTTAATGTTCCTATTTGCTTTTATTCTGTTTTATTTTCCTATATTTTAATCATGTAAAGCACTTTGCATTGTCTCTGTACTGAATTGTGCTATATAAATAAAATTGCCTTGCCTCAATGCTACTGAGAAGACAAGTACAGCAGGTTTAAAATGCAAAAATAAATTAAAACTACTTAACCTATTAACAAGAACATTAAAGGTCTATATAATCTTTCTATTGGCTTTTGGTCTGATTGAGAATAATAACGTTGTCATAATGCTAACATCATTATGACAAAGTTCATAATGACAAACATCATAATGCAGAGAGACATAGTCTGGAGGGACTATGTCTCTCTGCTGGCCTGGGAACGCCTTGGGATTTCCCCGGAGGAGCTGGCCCAAGTGGCTGAGGAGAGGGACATCTGGGCCTCCCTACTGAAGCTGCTACCCCCGCGACCCAACCCAGGAAGAGCGGAAGAAAACGGACGGACGGATAATGCTAACATAGAATGCTGGCCACATGTATTGGCACCCCGGTTGTGTAAAGAATCTTTAAATAAATTCATCTTTTATTGCAGAAGCATAATTCCACACCTGAACACTTAAGATGTTTGTTTGCCCACTGCAGGAGTCAAATTAAGGTTGGAATTTGTCACAAATCCATTGGTAAACCCTACTAAGTCCTATAAAAACACAAATCAACCCTTCCTTTAATGTCTACTTGACTTTTTTATGTACATTGTAGCATGTAGAGTTTTATCATCACAAAAACCAGGCTGCTCCTGATTTTTTATAACATGGCAAAAGAAATTATGCCACATAAGCAGTAGCTCTCGCAGATCATGTATATCGGACATTTGCATCACTGCTACAAAAACAAAGAGGCCGCTACTCCAATATCGCAGCTATGACCCAATAACACCTTCACTTAACCTCACAACTAAAAGTTAATTAATCACTTACTGTCTGATTAATTCGGCTAACAGTTATCTGACCACTTGGGGGCACTCATAGAACATTGAAATTTCATTCACAGGATAACAGTTGCTCCTAAATATGAAAGAAAAACTAAAACTAGCAGAACACCATGAGTTGCACCCTATTGATCTCAATATGAACAATTTTTTTTTTTTTAAACTGGAGGTCCTTAGAAGTGACATACATACTTCAGTGGCATGAGAAAAAGTTTAGGTTCAGCAAAATCTCCTTCATTTCCTCCTGATCAGGACTTTTTAGGAGGTGTTTTACAAAACAGAAGAATACAGGGCAGGAAACAGGAAACAAGACTGGATCTAAGCATCAAATAGTTGTGCACAGTTGGAGCTTTTTAACATGCAGCAGCGTCAGTTAGGTCAGATTTGCACTTGAACAAATAGAAGACAAGGAAAATGGAAAAGTCATCGTGTGGTCTTGTTCAAAGCTGTCAATCTTCAGTGGCACCGCAATACTGAATTTTAATATTTAATCAAAATACATAGCCCCAGAGAATCGAGAAGAAGCCAAGGGAACACGTTTTTATGTTGGCCTCTTAATTTGCAGAGGTTGCCTAAACAATTACTTGGCTGATGTGGTTTCTATGGCAGCTATTACACCGGGCAAACGTGCTCCTCACTTCCAATGAGGGCAGCAATCAGTACTCTGCCTCTGCTGGGGAGATAACACTCCAGCTCCTAATTCAGTCAAGCAGCCTTTGGGCTTTTTGAGCAACGGGAGAGACTCACAAATCAAAAAGTCACTGTTCTGTAGGCCAGTCACTGGATGCCACACAGGGGAGTTGGACAGCCCGTCAAAAGCAAACAATGGTGCAGACTGAGTTGTTTATTCAGCTCTTCACTTTGTTTGGTGGCTGTGTGTCTTCTGATTGAAGGATGGTTTGATGTGTGTCACATCAATTGTTCATTTTGACCTCTGCTTGTAGGAAGTGGCAGTAATATTTTGTTTTTCTGCATATCTTTGATTTCTTCCTCAGATTAACTATCTGGGACACTCACTATTGAGCTATCCAACACATGTTCTACCTCTAATTTATCCAACAGTATACAGTATATGAAAGGGCAGCACCATTAATGATTCACCCCATCTATATTTGGAGTAAATTAAGTTACTATTGGTTATCATACTGGCAGCAGTGAAACTCCTCTTTACTGACTGAGCTCAGACTAATGGAAATGAGGGTTACAAATTATCACCAATAATGGTTTAAAAGATTTATGATGGCACAAATCTGCTGTGTTCCTTTTGAACTTGGAAACTAAGCTCACACTGTAAAGCCACAGCTTGCTGGCTAATATGAGCTAAGCTGACAAAAGTGATGACTACTGGATAACTTCATAATCTCTAAGAGAAAGATTATCCTTGAAATGACAAGCTTAGCAGGTAAAAAGGTCCAGATGAGTGAACTGAGAAACATTTTGTACCTGGGTTGGATACAATTTTTTAACGTTTTCTTTAAGAAAGACTAACCAATTATGTAAGAATCTACCTGGAAATGTGACTAAATAATATTATAAAAAGGAGGACATTCCGTGGGGCCAATTTTGAAAAGCAAACAGCAGCTCATTAAAACCAGAGTAGTCTTCTGGTATTCAGACATCAGATACACTTGTAGAACTTTGCAGAGGTTTCCAACTAAAGTTCCTCCATCCTGGCCATTTCTCAACATGCATTCTTGTCTGTACTTGTGTACTCTCATTTTTGTGAAACATAAGCTGAGGCCCAAGTACTGTTCCAATTCTAAGTACGCATAAATACGCTCCGAGTGCCTAAATGATTTCTTCCTCCTGCCATTTTATCAACGACGCCGTCTGCATCCATTCACATCCTTCTGCGGACTTGGAGCAACAAGGTCACTCAAAACACATTGTGCAACCAGCAACGGTAACCGAGGTGAGTGCAGTTTTCATTACTTAAAACTACTATTAGTTTATCACTTAGTTTTAAGATGTTTTCATGACAGAGAGCAGAACGCCAAACCTCTTTTATGCACACTGTTTATACAAATGAGTCTACTTTCAAATGCACTTTGGTGTTTTCAGAGTAGCAAAGCCCTTCCGGTTGACCGCCATGGCAGGTTGCTGGACATTTTGTCACCGAACACTGCCTTATCTCAGCATAGTTGCTCTATCATTTTCTGACACCTGTTATCTTTTTGTATCAACTGAATGTGAGTTATAAAAGCCCAGAGTATGTGTGGTGGATAATTAAAGGTATTACAATGTAACCTTTTTTTCTAACTACAAATTTAAGGCCGAGGATATATTGTCCAAATTTTTCTAATGTGCAGTATATACAGAGGAGCACTGTCTCTGTAGTATTGCCACCTTGTTTCCTCGCTACACAAATTTTACTTTTCAGCAAAAAATAATCTAAAAGAATTACATTTTCCAAAGAATGACCTTGATTAAGTTTTTTTTTTGCCCCATCCCCTGAAGGAAATGGCACTGAAACCGCATCTCCCCAAAGTTATAAAGTGTAAATGTAAATTTTTGTATTTGTATGGCACTAAGGAATTAAAGATTATTTTTCAAGTGGAACAACTATTACAAATGTCACTATATCTGATTTATAAGTGATTAAACAAAAAAAATCAAATTTTTTAAGACTTGCCTAAATATTTTTCAAAATAAACACTGCAATACTACATGAAAACCCTTTTAAAAATAGAGGAGAAGCTTCAGATTTTGTATAGCCACATCTTGACTATAACTGCAGCAAATCTGGACTGAATCAGCTGAAGCATATATTTGTTTCACAAAGGTTGTAGTGTAGTGCTGATTTTCATTGAAGGAATCCTTCTGTACATGAAGAAGCCTTTGGTGATAAGGGTTACCCTGTGATTCATCGACTTGTACCATTGTGCACACCATAAATCAATAAAAAGAGGAGACTATAAATCATGACACATTTCTTTTTAAAACACTGCTAGAAGGGCCTATTCACTCCTCTGCATTGCTATGGTAATAGAAGTAGAGAAGAGAGAAAAAAAACAGCGCTGCAGAAAGTTACATTGTCAATTGTCTCACAGCTGCAGCTTGTGAGATAGTGCCCGTGCGTCACTTTGAGCACAGAAGCAGCGAGGGAGAGTTTTGTCAGCTCTGTTACGCAGGGAGATTACAACACCGGCACAGCTGCGACAGAGACGTGCTGTATCTTGTTTAAAATGCAGTCTAGTTTTTAATGCTACTAACCGTGTGTGTGTGTGTGTGTGTGTGTGTGTGTGTGTGTGTGTGTGTGTGTGTGTGTGTGTGTGGCATTTTTTATGAGAAAAAAAATTAGGGACTTGTTTTATAAACATTAAAGCCTCATTCTAGCGGTATTCAGGAAAGAAAGAAACCTGACCATCTCTGACCTACTTTTAAAGCATGATAAAACAGCCGTGGCTCTGCTAGTACTGAGATCGGGCTAGACAGATTAAAAAAGTTAATAACACTTAAGGGTACATCTGGGACCTACAGACGATAAAAAAAACAAAAAATAAATGTTTTCTTTGTTGTTAAACCTGAACTGCTAACCCAGAAATTATATCATCACCCCTGCCACTGTCAGCCCACTATGCCAACTCCCAGCAAGGAAAGAGCATCAGCATGTAATGCTAAAATAATTTCTTACTTCCTGCAACTGTTAAACCATATCTAAATGCATCCAAATTTTGACTATGAAGCTCCAGGATTGATCTTGGCAGTTATGATAAAGAGTTATTAATGCATGTCAACACATGTAAAGAAATGCTCTTATAAGTTTCTTTTTTTATGTTATATCCTTTAGACTGTAAACCAAACGAATTCTTGTGTCTGTTTGGTGATTAGAATATTTCAAGACCTTGACATCAGCGTTCAGCCAGTTCTTATCATTTATTATCAAACAAATGTAACAAAAAACCCTTATAAAACAAATATACGTTTGCAGCCTAGTACAATAACATGCTCTGAACTTATGTGTACTCTGCAGTGCCTGATGACATCACAATGGGGCAATTTCTGTTTGCTGGTTAGTGCTGAGTCAGAGCAAAGAGAGGAAGATGAGAGCCAGACCAGAGAAAATGGTGGACTACCTGAGAAATGAACAGAAACAGCAACAGCAAGACAGAAACCCATCTGAATTAAAAGGCAAGCGTGATCCACTTTCGCAAAAATTTCATCAAGTATTTGTTGAACGGGTAAACTTTCACTAAGCTTTGTTTTTGCCTTGATGCACCTGCGGTAGAAACCTGAAACCACAAGATTGCACTTGAAACAAGAGGAAGCAATCACTAAAATGTCCAGACTGGGCCAGAGGAAAAAAAAAACTGCCAGCATTGGAGCAAAAAAATAGCTATGAGATATGAGGCTGAAGGGACCAGTCCTGGAATCCAAAGTTGGTTCAGAGAAAGAAAGAAAAAATCTGACCCAGCTGTAGTCAGCGATAGTTTTGTCTAGGGCTGTTTTCCATCAATGGAATCCCTTTTCAGTTAGATTTTTAACGAACTAGCTAATATTAGCTTGTTACACTCCCAGCCTAACTATCTAAAGTGCAGAACACCAGAAAGGATTACACAATGATCTGAAAACTACTACGGAACTTAGAGGGGGGTCCATAGTTTTACACAAATCCCTATAAAAATATTATCCATGTAATTATACAAATAATAATAAATATATTATCGTAGAAACTTTAAAATAACTGAGGGGGAGGCAAACAGCAAAGGGTAAAAACATATTAAAGTAAGTCTGACTGTTTGTACGACTAACAGGAATAGGAAAATCAAAAGTGTTGCAGCAGAAACAGGATTCCTTGATCAGCTCAGTGATATATGGACCCCAGCTCATCCAAGCTTTTGATCTCTCACCCAGGTCTTTTCCCCCACTTTCATGTCAGTCTCTGCTTTCTTCTGATGGTGTCCAGACACTGTGAGACTACAAGAACAAAGAAAAGCAGTGGAGTTGAGCAGAAGACTGTCTTGTCGGAGCTGCAGATGCTGACAGCTCATCTTTCATCTCTGATTGAAAATAATTCTGTCCTTCCACTTGTCTTATCCTCAAAAAGCCATTTTGTTAACTCTAAAATAAGCCCGGATGTTGTATTACATTCAGCAGGATTGCACTTGATCAACTTTGAACACGTAATTTCAAAGCTGAGCTTTATTGGCTTAATAAAGCTCAGCAAAACTATATTTTATACACATATTTACTATTATGGTTATAATAATCAATGACGGTGACCATAATAATCAAACAAGATATCAATACGCAATCAAAATCAATTTCTAGACTAACTTTTTTATTTCTCACTTTTTTTGTCTGAGTGTGTTAGAGCTGCACAATATATAAAATCATAACGATCATTTCAATAGCATTGTAATTATCGATCTTCTTAATCCAAATAAGCGTAAAATCACTGACTAGTTTATCAGTATGATGTCCAGCATGTGTTTATACCCAAAAATCACCAGACGTAGTACAATTACATGCCATTGTGCTACTTTAATCGAAAACATATTCACCAATGAAACTGAAAATAACACAGAGAGTGGACTATTAATTAATGACATTACCGAATACCTATCAGTTTTTACTGTTTATAACAGCATCCATCAGAGTAATCAGCTTGTGAAGATAGGTCAATATTCATCGTCTTGCTTGGACATTACTTATAGTGACTATAAGGCACAGCGGATTAGAAGGTGCACCGAGAATTTACACGTCTATGTGTGACTTATTACCGTTCTTTTTTGTCAAAATTTAAAGGAGAAGTCCGGTCAAAATCAGAATTCAAACTGCTGAAAGTACTTTAAATATAAAACTACTACATAATGTGCAAAAAATTATACGTTTTTTTAATTAAGAATAATTCTCATTTAATCATGTTTATGTGGAGGAATCCATCTTGGTCAAGAATAGTACTGTCACCTCCCATTTTTTGACGTCACTCGGCGGACCCACTGTTGAGCAAGTTTCAACGCTCTGTTTGTCACGGCGCACTATTTTCCAAGATGGCGACGACTGGTGCTCTGTACGAAGCAGAGAGTGATGAAGTATTTAGTGACAGTGATGAGAGTTCCGTGGAGTCATCATCATCTGATAGCGATATGGATGTTTTAGAAGAGTTTCTGGACAGAAACCGGACTTTTGACGGAATCCAGCGTACCTATTTCCATTGCAAACTCAGTCGGGTCCTACAGTGTATATATATATATACACACACGCGTGTGTAAATATATACACGTGTGTGTGTGTGTGTGTGTGTGTGTGCTCTCCGCGCAGCACGGGTTTGCCGGTGTCGTGCCAAACTAGTTATCCCCGCCAGGATTTGTATCCCCTGCGTCGGGAGCGCGCATTCAGCTTGCTGAACGCATACAGTCAACTCCGCCTCATTTCCAGCCAATTCGCCGTGAAAATCAAGATGTTTTATTTCTCTTAGCGAAATATAGGAATAGTGCCGTTACATTATCGTTCAGTTAGTGGGTTAAAATTGAAAATGTAACACTTGTTAGTGCGATCGTAAGGGGTTGCTATGTCGGTTAAAACTAGTCTGATCACTCAGTATAACACGTTCTGATAAAGTAAACGGCTCTGTGGTCATCTCCAGATGTGTCACAAAAATATTAGCTTTATGTTATTAGATTGTCGCATGTCTGTCTGTTGAAACTAAAAACCCACCTTCCCGAGTCCATCACAGCTGTCTACTTGTTCGGTTTTTTTTTTTTGTATTTTTGAGATAGACCCGCATGAATGGATCATATAAAGCTGATTCCAAGTGTGATCAAATGAACACAGAATAAAGTTACTGCCAAAATGATCAGATCTAATGAGATTTTAATTCAGACAAAAACCATATTAAGAAAACAAGATGTGTTGCTTTAAATAAAAGAACAGTATATGAGTATACAATTTTATTAGAATAGGATGTTTAAAAATATTTGAACTTCACATTAAACGTTTTATTGATTTCAAGCACTGCAGCCCATTGTTATAAGTGCTGACCAGACAGTTTGGTCTGAAAGTTTTCATCTCTAAGGAAACCCAGCAGGTTGCATCAAATCTTGACAAGCAGCATTCACTCCTCCTGAAAGAGCGTAGAGCCACAGTGGACAGTCTCCACTGTCCCTGGGGCTGATGGCTTTTCTTAGGTGTGTGTCTTTCTTTATTATGTGTGGTGTCACCCTCTCCAGGAGATAAGAAAAGTCTTCAACCGACATCCGCAGAAGCTCCCGAAATCCCTTCATATCATCTACCTATTGATAGATAGGGCTGTCATTAAATACACACACTTAGAACTTTGAATATTTATGTTTACATACTTCTGATGCTATTAAAGCCATACAAACGAAAATGACTTATGCAATGCAAATCTAAAACATGTTTAGTGTTTAGACAATTAGTGAAAATAAAATGCAGGTCGACATCACATCCACACATCTGGTGAAAAGGTATGCAATTCACAGCATAACAGTAGTTTAATTATAACAAAAGCAGGCTATAGACACCAAACATTTATTTCTGCATTTAACTGACTATCGTGACATTGTTGATAAACAAAGAGGAAAAGGCGGGGGTGTTAAATGTGCACAACGTCAGCTTACCTCAAGTTCTTTCTGTAAAACAGACAGACCGTAGATGTCACGTTTCCTCAGCCATGTCTTTGTCCAAATACGTCCTCGCCTTTTCTTTTAGGGGTTTCTGCACACAAAATTGCACTTATTGCAAAAAGCAGCGCGTTTCTTTGCAGTAGCCATCAACACTTCCGTCTTCTTCTTCTTCTTCTTCTTCTTCTTCTTCCGTCTCCTTCTTCTTCTTCTTCGTCTTCTTCTGTCTACGTTCGGACGTACAGTGTGAGCACTCCGGTCGCGTCCGAGCGTCGCGCCGTACACAGATCGTGAGCGGTGAACTTTAAACCCCGCGGTTCCGTCGCACAGTTTGAGATGTATATAAGTACCACGACTGAAAAAAAATCTAAATTTAATTTAATTCTATTACCTGTAACATAAATGTTTGGAAGGACTGTTGATTGACTACTGTGTATGTATTGCATGTTACCAATTTTTATAGGGAAAGGGGGTAAGTGCAAATAAGCTTTTGCTTCCGCCTACTCCTTTTGGGTATCTTTGAAATATGTTGTTGGCTATTTGTCAAACTCTGTTGCTCAAATTAAAAAAAATAATTGATAAATTGCAAAGGACAGCTTAAATGCATTATCTGGTAGGCTGTGGCATTTAAGATGGCATACATTCAAACTTTGCTTCTTCATTTGGCTACTTACACTTTCACTCCTCAGCTTGGTAACTTGGATGCTAAAGCTCAGGTAGAGTGGTGGGGACATTGTAATGAGGGGATGAAATCAGGACGGAAATCTGGGTTAATCGCAATGAATTTAATCATCACAATGGTAAACAACAATATCGCAATGTCATATTTTTCGTGTAATTTTTTTTCCTCAAATCATGCAGTATGCTTGTGGCTGACTGCAGTCTGTGGAGTTTGCCGTCATTCAAAGGTAGGCTCCTTGCAAACTAGAGCTTTAAAACAATCACGAAAAATTAAGTGTATGCTTTAATGTTGAGTGAGCTGGGTTCTAGATGTTTTCAAAGGCCAAAAGTATATGAAGTATGGTAGTATTTAAGAATGGCAATAAAATCTATTTTAAAAGGAAGGTGACAAAAGAGGCTGATGTCACAAAAGATAAAGCTACCATAGGTTTCTTAAAGCTTTTGAACTCTATGAATTTAGACTGGCTGTCCTCTGCATTTTCAAGTGAATGAATGTTTGTGGAAATATTTAGATTAGCAATAGCATCATAGTTGTCTGATTAATGTTAATGTGCAAACTTTATGAAATAATACCAATTGTATGTCATCCAGTCTTAAGCTTATTTGATTAGTTAAACAACTTTCAACAAGACGACTCATAAAGATTCCAAACAGCCGATAAACACCATACTTTTGTTAAATGAAAATGTTACATTCTTTAGAATAACATTTTAAACCACTGCCTCAATAGAAGCAGGTTATAGTTGTTTTTAGAACTGAAATTAGGCTGATTTCTGTTGATTTTCTCATCTCTAATGACTCATGTGGATAACATTTTGAATACCAGTTTTTAAACACCGAAATAAGAACTATAATTTACTTATTTTTATAAAGATGGAGTTAATAGTTTAAAGGCTACATATATTTTCTAATTTGATACGCAAGCTCTTGTTTACATTTATTTTGTGGTATACAATAGACGTCAAAGTTGACACTTGACGATAGCTCCTGGAGAGGGCGTTTTAATCAAGTTCTTTAACTTCTAGATGGTAAGTTTAAATTATTAATGTTATGCCATAATAACGCCATGATACATAATTGATCTCAGATTGAATTCTGAACAGTAGTATGGAGGAGGATGACAAAGAAATCCCACTCCTGCTGCAAAGGATACACAGGCAGAAAGGACGGCCCTTCTCCCAGCAGGGGTTCCCTCTTGCTATAAAAGTTTTCCCCCCACAGACAAAAAGTCTCTTCTCCTCACACTCCTCCAAACCCTCAGATGACCAGCACTCCTCTGGGGCTCCCAAGGAGAAGGGGGGTCTCCTTCTTCAGCAGCCATGTGACTGAAGACCCAAAAGCCACATGCTCCCAGAACAGCCGTTCTGTGGAACTCACCGCCCTGGACCTTCCTTACTGCTGAGACAAAGGAGAAGGCCTGAACAATGAGGCCCTGGCCGGGCCTGACCGACGCACATCCAGCACCTGGGGGAACTTCTCGTCGCCCGGAGAACATGTCCGAGCAAATACAGAGCTACGTTTGCTGTCTTAACCTCATCACCGGTAGCAGGAGAAAAGATCCTGCCTGCCAATACAGCTCTGTTGTATTTCTCCTCAGCCTTTACCGGAAAGCAAACCCCAGATGGAGCTGAAAAGCCAGCAGCAGAACCCACTTTGAATGCTCAGGAGGACCTGCTCTAATCGTGACTGCAACCGAGTCAGAGACTGTCTGCAGGACATCAGGCCTCCGACCCCGACCACATGGTGCTGCAGAGCTAAGTGCCTTGCCCGCTGCTGGACAAACCAACAACTTCCCTGCTTTCAGTGCTCATCCTGTGAATGGCCAAAGTGGACAGAACTGACACGAGGCAAGAGACAGGTTTGGACAGAGAGCTGAGGGTGAAGTTAAAAGGTTTATTGGGAAATGTTTGTAACTCCTTTGGACACATGGTGCCTTTAGAACAAAGGGCTAACGGAGGTAGCTCACGCTAGCCTTTCGTTCCATGGTAATATCATTTGAGTGTGTTTTTTTGGTTATAATAAAAGGTTAGCTCCACAAGGGTTTCATAAATTGATGGGACATTAATGTTACGTTATCCAGCCCACTCATTATGACTAAAATTAAAGCTAAAGCTCCCGCACCACCAGACTCACCACCAGACTCACCAACAGCTTCATACACCAAGCTGTTAGGATGCTGAACTCTCTCCCCCCTCCACCCGCAGCTACATAACATCCTGGACATTGGACCCACAGATGGCCGCCTTGCCTTGCGTTACTCCACCTGCACACTTGTACACTTTGAAACTTGTTGTTTTTGTCCAGAAAACACAGCACTTCTGCTTGTTAACAAGTCCAGTTGCCTTGTTTTTTACTTTTTTTTGGAATGACCATGACCTGGATGACTGAGAATCTTCACCAGCATTCTGATTATGATCAACCACTTTTGTTTTGTCTTTTGTTTGTTTTTGCATGTAAATAGTTCCTTAGCTTCTTTATCTTCATTTTGCTTAGTAGTTTAGTTAAGTTTCACTAACCTAGTAGAGAGGATTTGTTAATCGAAATATTGTGTTAATTCAGATAAACAGCATTACATAGTGATGTTCTCTGGATGTTCATTTTATTCCTTTTATTAAATTCTTGAACTCGAAAAGAAGTTGTCACTCCTTTATTCTGTGTGTGTGCAGGTTTTGCTGTTAAAAGATCGCTAGTGCTCAAATTCATCCCTTTCAACCATTGTCTTGATATCAGCTTAAGAGCTGATCATCACCAGACAATACTTAACAGACAGAGGGTTATTTAACAAACATTAAATAACTTTAAACAGTGTATAATTGCACAACATTTGAATATCATTTATTTTGTTGCAATAAATAAATAAATTACCACTAGTCCAAAAAATAACAAAAGACAACGCCAAAGCAGAGACTTTATAAAAAATTAAAATATTAGGAAGAATTAGAGGTCATGAAATGGCTGTTTGGTATTGTATTTAGAGTACTGTCCAGCTGAATTAGTCAAGTATTCTAATTTAATATTGTGTAACAGGGAGAAGTTTAACAGTAGCAGAGGAAGAGAAAGATGAGGAGAAACAGCTGCTGCAGGCAGGCAGCAGAGGGAGAGGCTGGAGATAAGGATACTGGGACCAATTTGCATATTCATAGTCCATCCAGACTGAGACCAAGGTGTAGCATTATATCTGAGTCACTCTGGGCCATGAAGGGATTATTTTCATTAAAAAAAAATTCAAATATGTAACTTTGGCAAAAAAAAGAGAAATGTTCAGGATTTTATAAGTGACAGGTGAAAAACTTTAAACATCTAGCGGGCATCAAACATAAAACCCTAATTCATGGCGTACTTCGGTGGCACAGTGGTTAGAGCGCACAACCCATGTACGGAAGCCTTAGTCCTGGACGCAGCCGACCCAGCTTCGACTCTGACCTGTGGTCCTTTACCGCATGTCTCTCCCCCTCTCTCGTACCCCCTTTCCTGACAGCCCACTTTACAAAAAACGAGCCACTAGTGCCGTAAAAAACCTAAAAAAAAAATGTTTACATGACATAAACATTTCCTTACATCTATGATTCTAAAACTGTGGTGCATGTTGTACTAATCAACTATTTACAAGTTAAACACTAAGCTAATTAGTGATATAGCCCATTTACTCTTTAAAAAAAAAGACCAGAAACGTCCCTTGAAGTCAGATTTCTGACACAGAAAGTTGAAGATTCCTCCGCAGGGTCAAACTCAAAATCCTTCAGGACTGTGTGATATTTGCAACAACAAAGAAATCACACTTCGAGCAGATTTTACTTTATTCAGACCATGACCCATTGCACAATTAAATATCCATCTGGAAAATGTTCTCAGTACTGAAAAGCATATACTGCTGATACGTGCATTGTTATGAAATTGTATTACTAAGTCCAGTTTACTCTGTCACTGAGCACAACAATTAGAAAATCCCACTGCCTTTGCAATTTTCCGCTCCAACTATGATGTCATTCCAACATCTAAATCCCAATTCCTGATGCAAATTGAAGGCAGGATTAGTCAGATAAAACCAACGACAGGTGAAGATAACTGGGCAAACGTGTGCCTGTGTCTTGTCAAATAAAATCTCTTTACAACCTCCAAGCATCAAGACAATTTTGTCAAAACAGAGCAGACCAATCAATGGCATACCCTTACCCGCTACATCTTCTATGGCCACCACCAGGCGCCAGGAGAATGTTTGAAATATAGCTTTTAGATTAAATTAGAAGAAATTAGAAGAATTCAAAGGTATCTCAGAGAACTGGTTATTTTTACATTTGCTATAATGGTCCCTGATGACTTCTATTTCACATGAGTATTTTAATATGTAAATATTATCAGCAGACATCTTGTTATCAGTTCTCAGGACTTATAGTTGATCTCATTAATATGAACTCTCAGAATAATTTCTGTCATATATCACACTAGCTACATGCAGAAAGACTATTCTTCTCATAGACATATTCTTTGCTGATGGTTTCCTTTTTAAGCTCCATTGGGATTTGTACAGGTGTACACTGTAAGGTATAGAAGGACTTCACTAGTTTGTTATTAGAAAGTAGTTTTAGTAACAGAACTAGTTCCATAAGATTCTCAAGCATCTTCAGTTCATTTTGATGAGCACATATGCAGTTTTGTTGCACTCAGCAACCTCTATTGTGATATAAAGATTGTTTAACTCTTTTCTGGGTATAGTTGATTTTAGCTGTAGAAAAGTTACTGGTTAGTCAGGTTTATGAAGAAAACTCATTTAGTGTAACCTATCTGGTAAATTTTTCAGGGTAGCCTGGTTTGTTACAACATTTTGTGATTAAATTTACAGAATTATTTAGTCTATACCAGGGGTCTTCATCTCCAGTCCTCAAAATCCGGTGTCCTGAAACCTTTAGATGTGTCCCTAGTCCAACACACCTCAATCACCTCAGTATGCAGTCTAATTCCCCAGAGTCCCCAATGACCTGATTATTTAAAGCTATAGCTGGTAATCCTGTTCAGAAACACTTTTTGTTGTCTAGGTAAAATGGGTTTTGTCAAGGAGACACAATTTTAAGAACAGTATCAAAAACAACCTCGGGATTCCTTTTGTTCATCTTCACCAGATTTGCAAAATAGGTGGACTTAGCCTGTTTTATCATGTCACTAAGAGATGCAATCAATTGTTTTAAATGTAGTCTGTGCACCTCCAGTTTTATGGCTTTCCAAAGACGTTCAACCTAAGACAAGATCTCCTGAATGAAGACATTTCCGCATTTAACCATGGCTGCAATTTTTTTTAAGAAACTAGTTTGCGATTTACAGGTGCCAACAAGTTCAGTACAGACTCACAGTGATCATTGACAGATTTTATGCAAGATTCTGCATCATGACAATCCCCATCAAGGCCAGGTTGAAACAGATTAGAAAAGTTTGCAACAGCAATTTGGTTTAAAATGAGCTTTTGTAAACCCCTGTTTTGAGTGCAGGTGTCAACTTTACTGGACATATTAAAATAAACACAAAAATGGTCAGACACAAGGACATCCACAACACTCACGCACTCTATGTCAAGACCAAAAGACAAAAATAAATTTAATGTGTGGCCTTTTTTATGTGTTGCAGCAGAAACATGTTGCTTTAAGTAAAATGAGTCTGTCAGTGATAAAAACTCAGTTACAACAGGACAAGAAGAGTCATTTACATGAAAATTAAAATCCCCAACCCTCAAAACTTTATAAAATGTTATAATCATAGATGAAAAGTCAGAAAACGAATTTAAAAACTCACGCGGAGGACCAGGAGGTCTGTTAATCAAAACAGTCACAATTTCCAACCTTTGACATCTGAAGTTCAAACGAGTTCAATGTCCATGTAGATAAGCGAAAGTCCGCCTCCTTGCCGTGTGACCTGTGGGGTCCCAGTCACAGAGCAATTTGGAGGGCACAGCTCGTTCAGATGTGAATAATCCTGTTCCCTCTGCCAGGTCTCAGTCAGAGCCATAACATCAAGATGCTTCTTAAAGAATCATTCACTCAGAAAGAATGCCTTGTTCATGATGGAGCACACATTTAGGAGAGCAAAACGTATTGGCTGTGTACGCTCAGACAGAGATGCGTGCTGACCGGCGCCACAACTCCAGCCCTTGCGCGCTGGGCTCCACAGCAACAGCTTGAAGGATGCAGTCACACACAGGTGGAGTCCGGGTTCAGTGAAGGACTTGACAAGAATGAAAGAAACGATCAGAGGGAATGGGAGGATCATGATAAAGAAGGGGCGCAGACATAGGTGCAGATGATGACTTCCAGTCCAGGTCGTGGACAAAAATCCGTCGCAGGCAGTGCCCGTGGCCCTTAAATCTGGACCCAGCGGCAACACAGGGTGAGTGACCATAACGGGCCTTCCTTTGTCGGGCCTACAAGCCAGCCCACGATCCCATCTTCCTCCTCCTCCTGCCACGACACTTCACTACCATCAAGTACTCAGGTGATGACGTAGCACATTCAAAGAGTGGTGGGCAACACTCCTCATCCCTGGCCCGAGTAACACACACTTCTTTCATATGCTTATCGATAGAAAAGACCGCACCGCGATCATAACGGATTATGGCTGAGACACAATTTTTCGTTGACAGGCTTGATGTAATATATTGTTATCCAAACAAGCAGTTGAGAGGCAGCAGAAACAAAGCCGAACACAGGCGCCATCTTGCCACGTGAGAAAAAAGAAAAAAGCTAGCCCAAAGTCACCTTTAAAGGGACTTTAAAGGTGTTAAAGTCAGTGGCTGTATAACCACTGTTATACAGCCACTCACATATACAATATGCAGCAGAGATGTCTGTAAATTTCTTCAATTCTCAGGCTTTGGTTATCCCATGCGAATGCACCACATAAAAAGCTGCTGTAAGGGGGCAACTTATTTATTACATGGAGTCCCCAGGTAATGCTTATCCCATGCCAGTAAGGCTTAAATCACAGTAATTTACATATTGCATTTAAATATTTCAATCATATCAGATGGACTATTTGCACACTTTTGACAGGTTGGAAAGGTATCACACACTAAAACGCTCCAGCTCATTCCAGCACACCAATCGATGTGTTCGATTCAAAACTGCACTGAATGGAACAAAATGCATGCTAAAAAATAAAAAGCCTTTCAGATACATAATGAAAATATATTGTTATGTGGAATGAAATTGTCAAGTAAAAGTACTCAAGGGAATAAATAAAAAAAAAATACATTGTGAATTATTACAAAATTAGTCCAGGGACCGCAAATGGCCCACAGGCTGCACTTTTGGCACCTCTGGTGTATACTAGCTAAAGGTAACTTCTTATTATTTTACTGGCTGGAAAATCTAAAAGGTGTTTTTTTTTGAGGGGGGGGGGGGGTTACATCAGAACCTAAGAGAAATGTATTACAATAACATCTTCATTATTCAATCGGTTATAAAAGGTTGACACTTTTAAAAGAAGACAAAGATGATTTACAAATCCCCTTTAAATAATTTAATTAAAAAATACATATTTTCTTTCCCAAATATGTCACCATTTTCTAGGTTGGAGCCTTTTTAAACCGTGCCTCATATGAGAATTTAGATGGAAAATACAAATAATTATTTTTTAAATGGGTCAACATCACAACTGTAAAGTAAATAAAAGCCCCATGTATGTCAATGGAGAACATGATAAGAACTGTTCGCAACTGCTGCCAGTGCTTTTCTCCCAAATCTCCATTGCAAACCACTTTATTTCCCTTTAGTGTCCCTTCAGGCAGATTAAATGTCTCTGAGGAAGAAAATATCAACCAGCCTAACGAACAAGATAAATTTTAAAGTTCTTCATATCATATCTGCCTATGGAAATTATGTGAATAGGACTGTTCCCTCCTGCCGATCTTATTATTATTATTATAATTATTATTATTGTGTGTGTGTGTGTGTGTGTGTGTGTGTGTGTGTGTGTGTGTGTGTGTGTGTGTGTGTGTGTGTGTGTGTGTCTTGGGTGAGGGGTTGGGGTTCTGTAATTCTCCGTGATATAAAATCATGGAAGCAGAAGAAAAGATGTTCAGCTCCGACTCTACATCCAAATGTGATTCTGGTAATAGATGTCAAAGCGACATAGATGGTGTTGGTGCATTCCATGTAGTCTATTTTATTTTATAACTACAGGATACTTTCAATAATGAAGTCTGCAGTGTGGAACAACAGCAGATTTGATGCAGCCCTAATGTCAGCTGTCAGGATTACCCCATACTTTGTTTTCAAAACACTAATACCACATTAACTGAGCCAACGCTACAGATTTAAATCACCATATTTGTTGGACCATAAGTAGCTCTGGCGTATAAATCGCATCAGTTCAAAAATGCAATTGAATGAGGTAAATTAGCATAATAAGCCAGCAACTCCAGGCGGCAACGTTCTATCCAGAGCAATTGTCAAAATTCCGCTAAGATTAAGACAGTGAGAGTAACGGTGTTGCGCGCTAAGCTAACATTATGACACAGATGATTCAGAGCAACAGTAAAGCTCTTGAACGTGCACCGATAAAGTTGTATACCTGCTGGACAACATAAGATAACACTATCTGTTATTAGCTTCACGTACAGCCCAATGATGGGGTTCTGTCTCGGTATGGGCTCTCCCTTTGAGCAGCACCACGCAACGCTCTGCTGCGTGAATGCATGCTGAAACAGCAAAACAACATTCTGTTCAGTCTTTGTTGTCTATAAGTTAATGTTTAAACAATTTTTTTAAATGGTACAGGAGCAGCATATAGTTTTCACAAGCTTAGAGAGCCCTCTAGCGGCTATAGACGGTAATGTTTACTACTTGTGACTTGTAGTCTGAAAATTTGGAACTAATGTCACCTTCCTACTCTTCTTGCTGTAAATCATTTCTGGGTCCTTTAAATTAGATTTTTGCACGTTTTTATAACACGACTTATATCAGATCTTACATTGAAATTATAATTATTATGGGAATAAATCATAAACACAATTTATAGGACAAACGAGTACTCAGCCTGTGAATGTGACGTGTAGTCAATCAGAAACCGAGGTGAGGGAAATCCCAAGAGAAAAAAAAAAACACAGCTGACCTCCATATCATAGGGCAGCAAACGTAGAGCCCCTGCTCGCACTGTCTCCACTCATTTAACCCAAAACGGCTTTTCTTTTTGTTATATTTTCTCCTTATAATCAGCTCATAGAGACCATCAGTAGCTGATGGTCGCTGAGAGCTTCAATGGTGTGAGCGTAGACGCACCTGCACTCTGGGGGTTGGAGAGCGGCCTTTCAGCACCTGAGAGGGAGGTGTAGCCAGTATCCCCTGTAGGTTATAGCAGAATCCAATGCTCGAAGTCTAAAGCAGCATACTGGCCAGTCATTATCATTGGCCAAGAAATATTTGATCCCTGAAACCACCAATTCGCCCCCACAAGGTCTTCCAACCGTGCCAATGCATCCACCGTGCAGCATTACGCACAAGTGGATTTGGGCGTTTACAGCAGTTAAAGTAATTGTCTCACACCTTGTTACAATAACCTGTTGATCTCTGGTGATCATCAGGAGATATGATGGTGGTAAAGCCCAATAAAATGTTGTGTGGACTTTTAAGATTTAAGATGGCTTATGGATTTTTTTTATTTGAAAGGTCATTTTGTATTAGGGCTGGGCGATATAGAAAAAAAGCTTATCGATAAAAAAAAATGCATATTGATCGATATCGATAATTATTGAAAATATTTAAAACCATATTTTATGTGCAGCTCTGCCTGGACATTTTATGATATTGCTAAATTATTTAATTTTAATAAAGAACACAAACACAGAATTCCAATTAAATCTTTATTTAACCAACTTTTTTAACCATAACAGCATTTTTTTTAAGAAAAATAACTTAAGAGACCTGAGTTATGTTATTAAAAATAAAGACTTTATTATTAAATAAAGACCAAAATAAATATACCAAATAAATAAATAAATAAAATAGCCTATTTAGGTGGGAATAGTACAGGTTTCATAATTGAGAGGCTGACGCAGGTCCGAGGTTGTGGCGTGTAAGGACACAGGCTGCAGCTCATTTTGCACTGATTCACGGCACTCGTTGCACAATTTAGGGAGCGCTGTTAGAGAAAAACTTGCGTCCCGGAACTTTATATCGCGGACTTTATACCTCGCGGAGTGGCGAGTAGTTGTTTGAAGCCAGGTTTTTTAACTGCAGACAACAGCAGCATGCCTGCGGTGTCGCGCGGAGCTGCACAGCCCGCGCAGCAGCTCGTGCGGAGTGAGCGGCTTGCGTGATGAAACAAGTTGGTTGCGTTACCAGACTCTGTTTTTACCGGTTCCTTGCAAGTTTTACAAATCACTGTGGTTTATTTCTGTCAGGCTGGCGAACTAGTAAAACCCCGTTTTGGGACCGTTTCCTCCGCCGCTCCTTGCTGCGACATATCCACATGCTCTGTGTTGTGGTTTGAGAGGGCGGCGCTTTGTGACGACGTGCCTGGGTCCGCGATTACGATTGGTCGAGAGGAAGTAGTGAACTAATATGATAGGCCGGAAGGAAGGAAAACTGTTTCTATCGAACTATTATCGACCCTATTTTTTCCTGTCGCGCCACACGTCTATCGATCGATATATATTGTTATTGAATTATCGTACAGCCCTATTTTGTATAGTTATGTATCACCAGCACCAGCATGGAATAACACTGCAGTTGTGAATGATGAAGTAAATCTATGATTAAAGTCTGATATGGAGTGAAATTGTAAGGAAGTTTGACTGCGATTCACCACTTTACAATCTGCATCACCAATTTCCCAATCTACATTTTTTTTTAATAGATCCCAACTTTTGCGTGGAAAGTGACATACGCACGTTTCAGGCCTCATTTTGGGCGTACACAAGGTTTTTAAATGAGACCCCAGAGCTGTAATGTGAATTGTTAACAACTGAAATAGCCAAGAAGCTATAAGGGTTCACACTACAAGTCCCCGCCCCCTCTGTAATGAGACACTGGCAACACGCCTGGTTGTCCCCCATGCTAATCGTTGTGTGTTCCTTGCCAATTTCCTCTTGTGTGCAATCACATATTGTTAACGTATCAGAGGGTATGCTCAGCTAGAGCATACCCTCTGGCTTTTTTAATAACTTCTACTTCTCTGAACAACTTCTTCTTACGCTTAATTTTCACTCTAGCCACATAAATTATACATCACAAGGTAGGTATTTTTGTCTGGATTCATAAAATGTAACCCTCATTAGTGTGGCATATATAGATTTTTCGCAAATCGGCCCAGAGCGCCAAAAAGTCAAAACACCCTCCATTTGTTTTCTATGGAGCTGTCTTGAAAAATCCCACCTGACATTCCCAAACGACACAGCGAGTTTCCACGACAATGGAACTCTGCTGGCCAGAGGTTACTAGAGGTCAGGGACATGCTCCACTGGCACACAGACGACCCACCCGGCCAGTGTCCAACTACTCCTGCATACTTCAACCGATTTCAACAATTTTGGGATCAAAACGTTCAGCTCGTTCTCGACATTATTGCTATATCTCATGGTTATGCTTTATACTATATTTGTACTTTTTGTGCGTTTCTTGCTCCCATTAAAATGAATGCAAATTCCTTTAAATTCCTTCAAATTCTTCACATTTTTCAAATTCCTTCAAATTCTGATACTGCTAGTACTACTACTGATACTACTGATACTACTACTACTACCACTACTACTACTGATACTACTACTACTGATACTACCACTACTACTACTACTACTGATACTACCACTACTACTACTGATACTACAACTACTACTACTAATGACACTACCACTACTACTACTGATACTACTAATGATACCACTACTACTACTACTACTACTACTACTAATGATACCACTAATACTACTACTACTACTAATGATACCACTACTACTACTACTACTACTGCCGATTCTACTACTACCACTACTACTGATACTATTACTACTACTACTGATATAACTACTACTACTACTACTACTTATACTGCCACTGATACTACTACTACTGATACTACTA
Source organism: Fundulus diaphanus (assembly GCA_037039145.1). Classification (NCBI taxonomy): domain Eukaryota; kingdom Metazoa; phylum Chordata; class Actinopteri; order Cyprinodontiformes; family Fundulidae; genus Fundulus; species Fundulus diaphanus. The sequence continues at coordinate 2,138,776 of CM073135.1, forward strand.
CTGATACAACTACTATTACTACTACTGATACAACTAACTTTTGAATATCCTTCAACTATCTTCAACTAGTTCAGCTTTTTCATAACATTCTTCTAATCCTTCAGCTGTTGTCCTTTTGTTCAAATTGGTTCTTCTTTCATTTCATTTCAGCTAGTTTTTCTCTTCTGCAGGGACCTTCTGCATCTTCTGCTCAAATCATTCTGCAGATTAGCATTCTCACTCGCTGTTACGCAGGAACAGCTTTTTCTAGTTTTAGTTGAGTTTCACTAGCCTAGTAGAGAGGATTTGTTGATTGAAGTATAGTGTTAATTCAGATAAACAACATTTTATAGTGATGTTCTCTGGATGTTCGTTTTATTTCTGTTAATAAACTTGAAGAGAAGTTGTCACTCATTTATTCTATATGTGTGCAGAGTTTGCTGTTAAAAGAATGTCAGTGCTCAAATCATTCTTTTCAACTATTGTACCAATATCAGCACTTGGCCGATATTCACCGGACAATACCTAACAGACAGAGAGTTATTTACTAAACATTAAATAACTTTAAACAGTGTGTAATAGCACAACAATAGCTAGGCAAGGCAAGATTACTTATAAAGCACTTTTCAGTAATGAGACGATTGCTGTACATGAACAAAACAAAAAACAGAGGAAATAAAGCATTACAGAGACAGAGGACTTTGCAGAGGCAAGCACATGGCATTGGAATATTAGCAGCAGGTCAGTATAAGACAAGTTGAACTACAAACTTAGACATTAACATTTAAAGGCAACTCTAAACAAATATGTGACTTACCTTGATTTAAAGGGACTCAGGATTTGTGCACTTTTACAGTCTTCTGGGAGTTTGTTCCAGAGAAGTGGAGCATAGAAACTAAATGCTGCTTCTCCGTGTTTAGTTCTGGTTCTGGGTATGCAGAATAGGCTGGAACCAGAAGACCTTAGTGGTCTGGAGGGTTGATACACTGATAACAAGAATGTCATGTATTTAGGTGCTAAGTCATTCAGGGATTTATAGACTAACAGGAGTATTTTAAAGTCTAATCTCTGAGATACGGGAGCCAGTGTAAGGACTTTAGAACTCGGGTGATGTGCTCTACTTTCTTAGTCATAGTGAGGACGCAGGCACCAGCGTTGTGGATCAACTGCAGTTGTTTAGGTAGACTTGTGAAGACACCGTTACAGTAATCAATTTGACTAAAGATAAACAAATGCATTAGTTTTTCCAGATCCTGCTAAGACATTAGTCCTTTAATCCTGGAAATGTTCTTCAGGTGATAGAAGGCCGACCTTGTAATTGTCTTTAGATGCTTTTGGAGGTTCAGGTTTGAGTCCATCATTACACCCAGATTTAGGGCCTGATCAGTGGTTACTAGCTGAAGCTGTGCACTAACTCTTGATCGCTCCTCTATTGGTCCAAAAATAATTACTTCAGTTTGGTTTTTATTCAGTTGAAGAAACTTTTGGCACATCCATGCATTGATGGATTGATACAAGGGCAGTCTCTGTACTGTGGTGAGCACAGAGACATGACTGGAAAACGTCAAAGCAGCTGGTAATTGTTAAGAAGGTATTTAACTGTTGAAACACAGCTTTTTCAATAATCTTACTGATAAAGAGGAGGTTTGAAATGGGCCTGTAGTTCTGCAGAAGTAGCTTGTTCAAATTGTTCTTTTTCAGCAGTGGGTTGATAATTGCTGGCGGAATACACCTGACAGAAGGGATGTGTTTATTATATGTGTCACAAATCAGACGCTACGACAGGCAAAACCTTCTTAAAGTAAGCTTTGGTTAGAACATCAACGCAGAAGGAGGAGGAACATCAGTTACATTGACCTTGGGAATGTTTAGACCCTTAGTGATGATCAAGTCTAAAATATGTCCCTGTTTGTGCATTGGCTGTTTAACATGTTTGTCAGGACTCAGCCGGCAGAGCCGCGCAGCTTGCTGCGCCGGGGCTACACTATAAGAACGGCGCACGGACAGCGGGAGGATGCCAGAGTGTTACCGTTGTGGTTCACCTCTCGTGCTCCTTCGTCTCCTCTCGTGACGGATCCCTCCTGAGTTCCTCTGGTCTTTTCTGAGTTGGACTCTTCGTCTCTTGGCTCCAGGCTCCCTCCGGCTTCCCCTGATTCCTCCCACTGGTTCTTGATCTCTGGATTCCCCGGTGCTGCTCAGACCCCACTCCTGCCCACGCTCATTGGTCTCACAGACACCTGTCGCCACCTCCATCAGCCAAGCGCTGAGTCCGCACTGCTTCCTCCCCGGTCTGATTTTCCGCGCTCTGTGGTAAGCTTACGTTCCTCAGTTATTCCATTCGATCACTCCCCGAGTATTAATCACTTCTCTTTGCTTCCTAGACTGATCCGGTCCCCTGGCTACGTTTTCCCACCCGTGTTGTCTCTGCTGAGGCAGATTTGCCCCGCGAACCCGTGTTTCCTCCTGTGATCAATAAATCCCTTGAAAACATCTCCTGTTTACCGAGTGTGTTCTGCATGTGGGCAAAATACATCAAGCCAAACATGTCAGAACAACACTCTGGCCAAACTGACCCAGCGAACACATTCGGTAGGGCGTTAACTGCCCAACAGGACCAAATTCGGGGATTAGAATCAACAGTACTTGGTCTACAGAATCAACTACAGGGTTTTGCGGCCCAGATCAATCAGCTGACAGGTATGTTAAGTGCCAACCTTCAGCCGGCTGCTTCCGCGTTTTCTAGCTCCTCCCCTGAGTCTGCGTCAGCGGAGACGTCATCACCCGTCACCTCCTCACCTAATCCGGAGAAATTCTCCGGTGACAGTGGAGATTGTGGGGGATTCTTATTCCAGTGTTCCCTTGTTTTTAACCGTTCCCCACGTTTATACTCCCAGGACGATGCAAAGATCTCCTTTATTTTACGGTTACTAACGGGTAGAGCACTTAGATGGGCGGAGTCCCACTTCCCCAATTGCCAACAGTTCGGCGTTTCATTTAGTGAGTTCCAATATGAGTTTAAAATGGTTTTCACAGCCAAATCTGATGAGGTGCAGGACTCTCGGCGGCTCTTAGCCCTTCGGCAGCGGGGTAGACGTGTTGCTGATTTTGCCATCAAGTTTCGTACTGTGGCGGCCGCGGCTGGCTGGGAGCAGCGCGCACTCAAGTCTGTGTTTTTTTCAAGCTCTGGACAAGTCTCTTAAAGACAAGCTGGCGCGTCTAGAGGAACCATCGACCTTTAACGATTTTATTGTTCTGGCAGTTCGGTTGGATAACCGACTACGGGTTCGAAGTAGGAGTCGACCCGACAGACTACCCATTTACCGGCCACCTCCGCCCGAGCGAGATCCCTCTAGACCCGCTGCGGAGCCCCCCTCTCCCCTGGAACCTATGCAGCTGGGCCGGGTTCGGCTCTCTCCTGATGAGAGGCAACAACGCATGAATTCTAAGTTGTGCATTTATTGTTCCTCCCCCGCTCACGCCAAAAGATCAGGTCCGTCGGTTGTAGCGGAGGAACCGGTGGACCAATCTCAGTTGTCTTTGTTTTCTCCTCCACGGCTCTGCTTACGAGCAGCGATTGTCTCTGTTCGAGACACCTTTAAGTTATCCGCCCTAGTTGATTCGGGGTGCGACTTTAATTTAATCGACCGGTCCTTTGTTCTCTGAGCACGGCTCGAAGCAGTCCATTTGTGCACATCCCTCCAGGTTTCTGCCCTGGACGGTGGGGTTCTCCCAAAGATTACCCATAGAACAAAGCCTCTTGAACTCGTGGTTTCAGGAAATCACAGAGAGCAGATTACCTTTTTAGTGTTTCAGGTTATTGTTTTGGGTTATCCTTGGTTGCAGCAGCGTAACCCGCAGATTAATTGGGCTGACCGACGGGTTGAGACTTGATCACCCAGATGTCACGCTAACTGTCTGCAGTCCGCTGTTCCTTCTTGCTCGACTCCCGCACAGCCATTTGCTCAGGTAGATCCTGAGAATTTGAGACTGGTACCTGAGCTTTACCATGTTCTCAGGCAGGTCTTCAGTAAGACCCAGGCCAGCTCGCTTCCGCCGCATTGCCCGTACGATTGCGCAATCGACCTCCTGCCAGGTGCCCCGCTGCCAACCAGTCGCCTTTATAATATTTCTCAGGCTGAACGTCAGGCCCTTGATAAATACATCAAGGAGTCTCTAGCAGCAGGGCTAATCCGTCCGTCGTCCTCACCTCTCGTTGCAGGTTTTTTCTTTGTTTCCAAGAAAGACGGTTCCCTTCACCCCTGCATTGACTATCGCAGCTTAAATGTGATAACGGTTAAGAACAAGTATCCTCTCCCACTCCTCTCCTCCGCCCTCGAACCGGTCCAGTCAGCTACCATCTTCACTAAGTTACATCTACGTAATGCTTACCACTTAGTGCGGATCCGCCGGGGGGATGAGTGGAAGACAGCTTTCAAGACACCCCTGGGACATTTCGAATACCAAGTCATGCCTTTTGGCCTGTGCAATGCCCCTGCCGTATTCCAAGCTTTGGTTAACGATGTTCTCCACGACTTCCTCAACATCTTTGTCTTCGTGTACCTGGATGACATTCTCATTTACTCCTGCAACCTAACAGAACATCAACGTCACGTACGCCTAGTCCTCCAACGTCTCTTGGAAAATAGGTTATTCGTCAAAGCGGAGAAGTGCGAATTCCATAAACCCTGTCACCTTCCTCGGTCTCATCCTGGAAGGGGGGCGAGTCCGATCTGACCCCGAGAAAATTAAAGCTGTTCTCGACTGGCCTGTACCCGAAACCAGGAAAGAGCTGCAACGTTTCCTTGGGTTCGCAAACTTTTACCGACATTTCATCAGAGGGTACAGTCAGATCGCCGCCCCCCTCCATGCCCTCACATCCGTGAAGATCCCCTTCGCGTGGAACCCTGAGGCTAACAGCTTTCTCTGACCTAAAGAACAGATTCTCCCAAGCACCCATTCTCATTCACCCCGACCCAACGAAACAATTCACCGTTGAAATCGACGCCTCTGACACTGGAGTTGGTGCGGTGCTGTCCCAGTGCTCGGACCAGGACCAAAGATTACATCCCTGAGCTTTCTTCTCCCAGCATCTGACCCCGGCAGAGCGAAATTACGATGTTGGGGACAGAGAGCTCCTGGCCATCAAGCTCGCCCTGGAGGAGTGTCACCATTGGCTCGAGGGGTCCGAGCAGCCCGTACTAATTTGGACCGATCACAAGAACCTGGCTTATTTCCAGACGGCCAAGCGGTTGAACCCCAGACAAGCCTGCTGGTCCCTTTTCTTTTCCCGTTTTAATTTAACCATCTTCTACCGCCTCGGTTCAAAGAATCTGAAACCCGACACCCTCTCCCGCCTTTATGCTCCCCCTGACTCCGATAAGGAACCAGCACCCATCCTCCCTCCCTCTTGTGTTGTTGGAGCCCTCCAGTGGGAGATCCAAGACCTGATTTCCCGTGCCCAGCGCTCAGACCCTGACCCAGGTACCGGCCCGGCAAACCGCACCAACGTTCCCTCCTCTGTCCGATCCCGTGTCATCCAGTGGGCCGATTCTGAAAAATTCTCAGCGCACCCTGGCATTCATCGTACCCTCGTGTTCCTCTCCCGACGTTTCTGGTTGCCCACCATGTCCCAAGATACTAAGCAATTTGTCCTCTCGTGTCCGGTGTGTGCCCAGAATAAACCATCCAACAGACCCCCGGCAGGCCTCCTCCAGCCCTTGCCAGTCCCTGAACGCCCCTGGTCACACATTGCCCTAGATTTTGTCACCGGCTTCCTCTCCTCACAAGGAATGGCAACAATTCTCCCTGTAATAGACCGGTTTTCCAAAGCTTGCCATCTCATCCCCCTCCGAAAACTTCCCTCAGCCCTCCAAATGGCCCAGCTCCTGGTGAAACATGTGTTTCACCTGCACGGCATCCTGCAGGACGTTCTGTCTGACCGTGGTCCTCAATTCATCTCGCGGGTGTGGAAGAAGTTTGCCGCGGCCCTTGGGGCCCGGTACAATCTTACCTCCGGTTACCACCCGCAGACCAACGGTCAGACAGAACGATTGAACCAGGAGCTGGAGACCGCCCTCCATTGCCTCACATCCAATAACCCCTCAGACTGGAGCAAATACCTTCCATGGGTTGAGTACGCCCACAATAGTCACATCTCCTCTGCAACTGGCATATCCCCCTTCGAGGCTTCCCTTGGTTACCAACCCCCATTACTTCCCGAGGAAAACAAACAGATCGCCGTCCCCTCCGTCAACTAACACTTAAACCGATGTAAACAATTCTGGACTCAAACCATCCAAGCCCTCAGACACACCGCCGAACAGAACCGCCGATTCGCTGACCGGAGGCGGGTCCCAGCCCCCAGTTACCATCCCGGTCAGCGAGTCTGGTTATCGACCCGAGACATCCCCTCCAGGTCTGCCTCCCGAAAACTGTCACCCCGTTTCACCGGCCCCTACGAAATTATTTCCATCGTCAGTCCCACGACCGTCCGCCTCCGCCTCCCGTCTCACTCCCGAGTCCATCCCACCTTCCATGTGTCACAGATCAAGCCCGTGTTCACCAGTTTGTTTTTTCCCACAATAATTAAAGTCATAAAAAACTCATATCACAGAATAGAAAGTTAGATTTGGACTTAGAAGGCCTGTAAACATTCAAAAACATAATTAGGGCTCTTTACCTGGAGAGCAAAATATTCAATTCAAATTTTCCCAGAAACACCTTTTTACACTTTAGTGAATCACTAAGCAATGTTGCCACTCCTCCACATTTCCTTTGCTGTCTGCTCTCACAAAGAAAATTGTAGTTTGGAGGAGTCGACTCTATCAGAATAGGTGCTTCATTAAATTCATGTAAACATGTTTCTGTTACAAACATAACATCAAGATTATTGTCAGTAATGAAGTCATTGATTAAAAATCATTTTCCAGACAGAGCTCGAATGTTTAATAAAGCCAGTTTATATGAATTAGTGGTTGATATGGTCTCTGTGGCTGGTAGTACCTGGCAATTTATGACTTCTAATTAGGATTGTTTATTTCTGTTTTTCATCCTCTTGGCTGTTTTGTATAGCCCACAGAACTATCATAAATGTTTAAAAGGAGGCATGACAGGTCGCCTTTAAAACAGATTGAGATGGCAAAAAGAGTGTTTTATGAAAGTTTTTTTGTTCCCAGCATTTAAGATTTTTCTAATTTGTGGTTTAAATAAAAATGCAACTTTTTGTTACAAATTAAATCAGTGTATCCAAGCCAAGTTTCGTATGCTCTTTTTGCTGCGCACTGGGACTCTAAAATAAATGTTCTCGAGGTGTTAGAATGTTTAATCATTCATTCATTTTATTCGCTGTAATTTAATAAGCCTTCTAAAAAACAGGTTATCATCTGACTTAGTCCGAGGTGCACCCTGAACAGCTAATCAATCCACCACATGACTCTTGAGTAAAAATGTATTTTATAAATGCAGTAATCATGCTAATTGTAATTGTGTTAATTTAATTTCCCTTTGGGACTGATAAAGTATTTCTGAAATGAATTGAATTTTAAGGATGGTAGCTCTGAATGTAAGGGAGTCTTGGTTTCGTGTTCTAGAAACGTAATATAGCCATTTGTGGCTCAATATTTCTCATATCCAACTTTAATGGAGGCCATTCAGGCTTCCTACCCTCTGCTTAGGATGCTATTGCTTCCAAATGACGTTAAAGGTCCACTTTTGAAATGGTAATCTTTACAGACAGAAAAATCATTTAAAAAACACTTTAGTAAATCACCTATTATACCTTTATCTGTTTTCTCTGACTTTATTTCTAAACACCTTACAATACCAAAGACAGCCAAGTTAGTTTCATTTACTGAATGAAATTGTAACTGTGAAAGATGTGCTAGCCCAAATTGGCCTTTTATGCACTGGAAACTAGTCAAACTAAATGACGACTCCTAGATCTGACCCTTACATTAGGCTTAGCAGCTGATATCCAGACAAGCTGGGTAGCCTGTAACTAAGTACAAGCTGTAGCTATAATACAAAACCCCTAATATTTTACCTATTTTGTATATATAATCATAGCTTTTACAGATTACTGTTTTTTTCACAAATTTTAAATCCTGGCTTTATCTCAGTTTACCAAATAGCCACATGGTGGTGTTTTTTGTTTTGGTTTTTTGTTTGTTCTTTTTTGCTATTTTTGTACATCGGATGTTAAATGTAGATAATTTTAGAATCCTGTAGGAACATGCCAGATCCTTTATATATTAAAATCCTTACTGTGACTTTAATGCACTCCAGGGTTTTATAAGAGTTTCATAAAACCAAGACATTATTATTGTGCTGGTATGGTGAGTGAGAGAGAAAAGCCAGTGTGAAAGAGATTGTATGTACCTACAAATTTATCTTGGCCTATTCAAGACCAGCAAGGTAATTTTAATTACCCGTATAAAACCTGTCAGAAAGCATAGCCAATTAAAGTCTGTTGCATTTTGGGCTGTGTCCACTGCTGAAAACTCTCTAATTGGCCATAGGAGCGTTAGAGGTTAATTATGAAATACTGGAAGAAGTCCACTTAGTTTTTGTATTACGCATGTAAACTTGCCAGTTTAAGTCAATTGGCAGGTATTGTGGTGGTTTATGGGAAGCAAGTCAGCCAGGGCAGTTAGAAATACACACAACTGAGGCATTGACCCCAAAATTCTGCAGATCTCATTGCAATCTGTCAATCGTCTGTTATTGAGTTGTCTTCCCCACTTGGTTTTGTTTGAAATGTTCGAATCTAGCATTCCAACAATGACTAGAAGCCTCATTTTATAAAGCGGCCAGGACAATAAAAAAAACTGTGACTCATTAGGCCTGAATTTGAGTTAGCTCTGGACTTATTGATTAAGAGTTTTAAAAAGCTAGCTCTGTGGCTTACCTTCATGCACAGTGACCCCGCAGTTGTCACACTGGATTATCTCATCTGCGTCCTCACTGTTGTCTCCCAAGCAAACACAGCATATAAGGATGTGCTGAGTGTTCCAGGTCTGGGAGCGGTCAAGTGAAGCATCCTGAAACATAACATAAATAGTGCCAATACTAAGACATGAGACAAATTTAAGAGTTTAAGGTTTAGAAATTGGATTTTTAAAAATGGGTTCTATTACAATAACAGCTTTAGGTACAAAATATGTGTATACTAATTTCAATGCATTACTGATGCATGGGGCTTTAAGTGGGGAAGACTGTCGTCAGCAAGCATTGTGGCCTCCTAGTCCCCAACTGCAAACCTAATTTCCATGCACTTTAGGCATGCACATCTTCATTTACAGCTATTTCTTGCAAGATATGCATACACCAAGGTCAAAGATGTGGTGCTGCATGTAGGTGGCCCCTGTCACCAAGTTCGTATGGCAAGGGTCGCTGTTATGAGGTGTGGTGGGTTTCTGGCCGCCCTGTCCGCCTCTCCGAGGAGGAGATTGGTGGGAATCTCCACCTTTTGGTCTCCCAAGCATCACTCACCATACAGTATCAAACTGTCCCCTCCCTCCCTTGGGCCTTCTAATTTCAAGCTGCTATAGTGGGTTGGGGATTTCAGGGAGACTTCCTGTCTTTTCTGCTGAGTGGTCTTGGTACTAGGAGCTAGTGCAGGTGCCCGGCCTCTTGGCATTGGAAGCAAGGCCAAGCTACTGGTAGGGGGGCTTGGCGTCCTGCATCTCTCCCTGTCCATGTTTGGCCTGGGGTCTGCCATTCCTATGCTTTGCTGTAGACCTACCTCTGTGTCAGGTGTATGACTATCCTGTAGGGGTGTCTCAAACCCTGTGACTCCTGCAGCTTTCAGGGCCTAATGCTACCTACCCATGCTACTGTTTGGTAGTAGCATGGGCTCTTTGCCTACTCTTTAGGTGCTGATTTTTTCAAAGACATCTACCTTTCTCACCATTCTAACAACTTTTCAGGTAACAAAATCAAACACACATCAATTTCGCACTCCCACAAACACACCCCCACTTCCATCCATTTATCATCCCATATGTTCATCAGGGTAAGGGGATCTCTGTGATAGTAACCATTGGCTTCTAGAGAACACTGCTGGTCAGTGAGAAGCAGGAAGAAGTTACCTACAGCTGAGTAAAGTGTGATGCACATCAGAAGGAATTTGGAAGGAAGAAGGCTTTCATATGCCTGGAATATAAGCAATCACATTTTTTAATACAACCAGCACGTTTTAGACTACAGAATTTATCCTTATTTTTAAATATTGAAATAATCTTGAGTTCAGTTGACATCGTGTAAGTTTATTTTGTAACAAATGTATTTTGGCTGAGCCTAATCAACTATGCCGGTAATTCAAAGTGATGAAAATTAGCCCCGGTGGATCCTAATTCTTCAGCCTGAGAAAAACTTTGCTTGTTCACTTTGATAGCAAATGCAGCCTTGATTTAATAAAGTCAATAACAACATTAAATTAGGATATTATCTTGAGATAACCTTTTTGTATAGCAAAATTTTCCTGGCACATATAGGCAGCTAGAGTCTCCATATGGTATGGCTGAAATGCTGAGACAGGACAAGTAGAAAAAGACATTGCTTCATGAAACCACACATATATATTTGAAACAAAAGCTGCACTCACCTCATTGCCCTTTCCTTGATACATACTATCGTTGGTCAATTCATCATCGAAAGCATTGCTGCTCTTCACTTTGTTCTTGGGCTTCTTCATCTCTTTTTCACTATCACTGCTACTGTTGTTAATGTCGTCCCCATCGTCCTTGCCCTCATCATCTTCATCATCGTCGTCATCATCATCATCGTCATTATCATCGTCGTCGTCATCTTCACTAACACTAGCTCCATCCTCTTCCTCTGTTCCACCTTTCTGAGTTGATGTTTTACCTTTCTTCTTCTCCGCTGTGGGCCTCCAGTCATTATCATCTTCACTGTCATAGTCATCTATCTCATTCAATTCTTCCATGGTAGTGAAGTCCAGCAGGGGGCGATTCCTGCGGAAATTCCATTTCTTTGGCTCAGTCAAAGACTCCTCAACATTGACAATGCCACCAGCAGATGTTGAGGTAGATTCAGTTTCACCGGCAGCAGTGCCGTCTGGCTCTGAAGTCTTCTTGCTCTTCCTTCTACCTTTGGCTGGAGTGACAGACGGGATGTCTTTGGTGGGGCTGTCCGAGGACAGCTGCTGTTTAAGCTTCTCCTCATCTTCCGTTAAGTTGTCATCAACAGCCTGGTCTTTGGCCTCCCCATCTATACCGTCATTTCCAGAAACGGCATGTTCTGAGTCACTTTCTGAGCCTGCAGCACTCGCCTTGGATCCTTCTTCGTCACTGCCATTGCCTGTGCCATCTGACCCTAACAGAATATGGAACAATGAGAATATGTCAAATTTCTAACTATGAAGTTATTATAATTAAGATTTCACTGTCTAAACGCCGTAGAATCCTTATTGTCACCATGTGTTACTATAATGACATCTTTGATGACACAGTCACCGGCTAAAGATGCACACAGATTACATGTAACACGCAGACACAAGACATAATATTTGCACAGGTTTTTTTGTCCATGAAATCAGTTGTTTGCCCTGACCAACAACACTTCCTGAAAAGCTTAAGGTTATATACTGGTGTGACAATACACCAAAGACATAGTTTAGTACTTTGTAAAGTCATGGTTGTGTATGTTTTTATTAAGTTTCATTTGAGGGAAAGATTTTGGACAGACAGACAGATGGATGAATGGACAATAAAAATACTTGAAGTGATCAGTGGTGTTGCTGCAAGTTATCTCAACTGCTGCTGCCATAGTCCTGACCAACACCGGGAAAATGGATAATATCTCACCAGCTCCTAAAACAACTGCACTGGCTCCCAAGGAATAGATCTGAACATGCTTAAAGCACTTAATAGTCTTGGGCTGAAATACATTTCTGAGTTACTTGTCAAGCATGAAGCATGAAGCATGCAGATCCCTTAAATCTTCAGAGATCTACTTACGCACTGTCCCCTGGACCAGAACTAAACCAGGAGAGGCAGTACTTTATGTTCCTCGTCTCTGGGACAAACTTCTTGAAAACCTAAAATGTGCAGAAACTGCTGGTTCCTTTAAATCTGGACTGAAAACATTTTTAGAACAGCTATTGATTTTTACTAATAAACAGTTTTAAATGTTTCTTTCCGTACTGCCTTTCATATCTGTATTTTAACATCTTTGTTTTATGCAATATTTATGCCTTCTTATAACTTATGTCTGTCTTTTCTTAGATGGACTGTAAAATTTTGATTGACTTGTGTATAAATGGCCCTAGGTAAAAAAAAATTGCCTTGCCTGAAGGCCTATTCATACTCTGCCAGAACATAGATATTTTTTCTCTCCTTTAATTTCTGTATTTCTTTCTTTAATTCTTAATTGTCCCCCGTTGGGGAAATTTCATCTCAATACAGCCCATCAACAGAAAGACGAGTAGAGGGGAGACTGCGGCCGGAGACTGCGGCCGGAGCTTTGCTAGGCGCCACCTTCTTGTAGAGTAGAGAAAGGAATACATTAGGATGGTTGAGGGGGAACAAGTGCATTACTCACACTGTCTCTCTGACAGGTGTGACAGTTTTTTTGCAGCTTGTTTTTTACAAATATCCCAAGCAGAACTTTTTTCTTACATAGTGTACAAAAATGGAGGTGGTGCGCTGAAGTTTAAGAAACCTATGGAGACTTCCTTGGAGTCTTACAATTGAGTTCTTGTGAAGAATTAAATGTCCTAGATAGAAACAACTTTATTCTTGTTCTAGCAGCCTTGGGTAAAAAAACAACTTGATCTGTTCTTGCGAAACATGCATTGGCCTTAACAGTCAGCTGAATTTGGACTTTAGCCTATTTTCTCTGTACCAGTGATGTTCACCCTATTCTTCACATAGTTTCAGGTGACAAATTCAGGGCATCTTATAGCTCTTGAAAAACATGACAGAAAGATTTGATTTCCTCCATCTTTATTTCTTTAGGAAACTTTTTCACAGCAGTGAGTCCTAGCTGCTTTGAGTTGGTGTTGCTTTTGAAAGCAGTGTGGTAGAAGGTTGACTTTTGCCTGCTCAATGTCTGTGGTTTAAATCTACATACATGGCCTTGTTTTAGACACTCAATGACCAGGGTAAATTAATATTCTGTGTTACATAACTGACGACTTTTTATTATTAGGAATGAGGGGGTTTAGGGCCTGTAGAGAATACAGCAATTCAATAACTGATTTACTGAGGGTTTACTACTCACAGTTTCTTCTGCACTAGTGCATCCAATAATAAAGTTGTGTGTGACTACTTCACTAAATAAAAAAAAAAAACTTTATATTACCTGTTCTTGAAAATTAGCAATTAATGCACATAAATGTTGATGACAAATGTTTGGGTTGTACTATTGACTCCTAGCACCTCAGATCACAGTCCCTCTCTGTTCTCACTGACAGGTGTGTGCGGTGGGAGCCTGCTGGAAAAGAAACGGCTCTAGGTGATCAGCTAGCTAATCACACATTTTACTAACCATTCCGTCGCTTTGTCCCACAAAGTCGTACTTATACATTTTAACAGATTTCTGAGCACGTTGTACCACATAAAATCAGTCAGTAAGCACAACGGTAATCATATATAAGGTGCACCGGATTATAAGGCGCACCATCAATTTCTGAGAAAATTTAAGGATTATAAATGCGCCTTATATTCCGAAAAATACGGTACACAACATAAGTAGCACAACACATAATTGCAACATCAGGGAAAGACAGCGAGTGAAAAATGCAATCAGAGCACCGGGTTAGCATTGATACTAACCAGCTATGTTATAGTCTTCATGCAGGAGACAACAGCATCTGAATATCCTTGTTTGTTCAAAGTAAGTTTACCACAGATGGGATGAATTACATAAAAAATGCTTAAAGTCACAAAACATTCACCAGGGTTCTCGCCAGCGAGAACCCTGGTGAATGTTTATATCTGTGCATCAGCACAGCTATAAACCTCCCGAACAACATAAGCTGAGGCTAGAAATTATTAGCTGGACGAACAGCCCCCTTCGAGCTGCAACGCTCCGCTGTGGGAATGCACGCCCCTTACCTACAGAAGCTGCGCCCTCTTTCTCTGAGCAAAGGTCTCAGGATGTTACATTACAATCGCTTTGCGGAGTGATTTTGTATAAAAAACATTGATAAAAATAATTAAACTTTGTTAGTAGTTAGTAGTACAATTCAGACATGCATTATCCTGACAGTTTAGAGGATGTTTTTTCCTTTCCTTAAAACTAAAAGGAGTTTAGTCAGGGTTTATACAGGAATGAGTAACCCTAATTTAATGCTTTTTAATGCTCTTTTAATGCTCGTAGAAATAATTTTAATGTCATCAAAAAGTACCCATATATATATATATATATATATATATATATATATATACACAGGTAAAAGCCAGTAAATTAGAATATTTTGAAAAACTTGATTTATTTCAGTAATTGCATTCAAAAGGTGTAACTTGTACATTATATTTATTCATTGCACACAGACTGATGCATTCAAATGTTTATTTCATTTAATTTTGATGATTTGAAGTGGCAACAAATGAAAATTCAAAATTCCGTGTGTCACAAAATTAGAATATTGTGTAAGGGTTAAATTTTGAAGACACCTGGTGCCACAAACTAATCAGCTGATTAACTCAAAACACCTGCAAAGGGCTTTAAATGGTCTCTCAGTCCAGTTCTGAAGCCTACACAAACATGGGGAAGACTTCAGATTTGACAGCTGTCCAAAAGGCGACCATCGAAACATTGCACAAGGAGGGAAAGACACAAAAGGTTAGCTGAAGAGGCTGGCTGTTCTCAGAGCTCTGTGTCCAAACACATTAATAGAGAGGCAAAGGGAAGGAAAAACTGTGGTCAGAAAAAGTGCACAAGCGATAGGGATCACCGCGCCCTAGTCAAGATTGTGAAAAAAAAAACATTCAAAAATGTGGGGGAGATTCACAAGGAGTGGACAGCTGCTTGAGTCAGTGCTTCAAGATCCACCACCAAGAGACGCTTGAAAGACGTGGGTTTCAACTGCCGCATACCTCGTGTCAAGCCACTGTTGACCAAGAAACAGCGCGAAAAGCGTCTCACCTGGGCTAAGGAAAAAAAGAGCTGGACTGCTGCTGAGTGGTCCAAAGTCATGTTTTCTGACGAAAGCAAATTTTGCATTTCCTTTGGAAATCGAGGTCCCAGAGTCTGGAGGAAGACAGGAGAGGCACAGGATCCACGTTGCCTGAAGTCTAGTGTAAAGTTTCCACCATCAGTGATGGTTTGGGGTGCCATGTCATCTGCTGGTGTTGGTCCACTCTGTTTCCTGAGATCCAGGGTCAATGCAGCCGTCTACCAGCAAGTTTTAGAGCACTTCATGCTTCCTGCTGCTGACCTGCTCTATGGAGATGGAGATTTCAGGTTCCAACAGGACTTGGCGCCTGCACACAACGCAAAATCTACCCATGCCTGGTTTACGGACCATGGTATTTCTGTTCTAAATTGGCCAGCCAACTCCCCTGACCTTAGCCCCATAGAAAATCTGTGGGGTATTGTGAAAAGGAAGATGCAGAATGCCAGACCCAACAACGCAGAAGAGTTGAAGGCCACTATCAGAGCAATCTGGGCTCTCATAACACCTGAGCAGTGCCAGAAACTCATCGACTCCATGCCACGCCGCATTAATGCAGTAATTGAGGCAAAAGGAGCTCCAACCAAGTATTGAGTATTGTACATGCTCATATTTTCCATTTTCATACTTTTCAGCTGGCCAACATTTCTAAAAAATCCCTTTTTTGTATTAGCCTTAAGAAATATTCTAATTTTGTGACACACGGAATTTTGGATTTTCATTTCTTGCCACTTCAAATCATCAAAATTTAATTAAATAAACATTTGAATGCATCAGTCTGTGTGCAATGAATAAATATAATGTACAAGTTACACCTTTTGAATGCAATTACTGAAATAAATAAAGTTTTTCAAAATATTCTAATTTACTGGCTTTTACCTGTATATATGTATATATATATATATATATATATATATATATATATATATATATATATATATATATATATATATATATATATATATATATATACAGTGTTGGGTAAGTTACTTTAAAAATGTAATCAGTTACAGTTACAAGTTACTTTGTTTAAAATGTAATTGTAGTGTAACTTTTTCGATTACTTTTAAAAAGTAATGTAACTAATTACTTTGATTACTTTTTGATTACTTTAAGGTTTTAATGAGTATTGATTGACCCATGTTCAACATTTAATTTTTGAGAACTGAATGTGAACCTTAAAAAAGCGGAATTGGGAATTGACACTTGTATGACTCTATTCCTGTATATCCATCAGTAGTTAAAGGACAAGAGTCAGCAAATGCAAATTCTGCCCTGTAAAACAATGACAGCACAATTGTTGCTGTATGATCTGAAGCCCCATTTGGAGCTTTTAAACAGGCTTTGAAAAACTTTGATAATTTGCTGCTGTAATATTATAGATTTTTTAGAATAAAAAGCTAGCAGATGTGCATAATCAAAAATAACAGAAATACAATTATAGAGCATTCAGTATTGTAAGAAAGCCCACACTGTTTCTGGATAAATACATTATTGTATGAGTTAAGTTCTGTTCCGTTTTCTGCCTTTTTCGTTGTAAAACTGAAATGTCCCATGCTCCTGAATGCACCATAGGTTTCCGACGCTCACGAATGCAACACTGTAAACGCTGAGCTGTGTAGACGCGCGTTTGATTTTTCGCTTAAGACAAAGTTTTGCAGTTTCACAACACACGTCGGCTCTCACGGTTTATTGTGTGTGAATAACAAGAGGTGGCTGTCAACAAGCTTGAAGGCTGTCATTTTTGATGCGCTGCTTGAGCTGAAATAAAACCGTGAAACGTCCGCTCGCTTGCTGTTCTTTCAGAAGGCTCCACCAGCACAGGATGGATCATCAGAGTGATAGAGAAGAGGAGCCGTAGCGGGAAACGGCGATACAGGGCGCGAAGCAATAAAAATATCATTACATATTTCGCAAAGGTTTTTCTTTATATTTTTAAAAAAATTTAACTAAATTTGTAATTCTTAATATTTTCGGAAGTAACTGTAACTGAATTACATATTATCTCATTGTAACTGTAACGAATTACAGTTACTCTTTTTTGTAATTAAAATACGTAACGTCGTTACATGTAATCCGTTACTCCCCAACATATATATATATATATATATATATATATATATATATATATATATATATATATATATATATATGAGAGTCATGGGTACTTGTTGATGGCTGTGTTCAGACACCAGAGCACCTCCGCCTGCAGTGTTGCATTGGATCCAAATGTTGTTCGAAGACCGTCTGATTTCCCGACGTTAGTGGCGGTAAAGCTTGCTCCAGCTGCTGCTGTGCTGTTTGCGGTAGCTAATGCGGACGTGACTGTGTTGGTTACAGAAAAGTGACTTGACATTGTTAGCTGTTGTCTGCCCCTTGCAGCTGATCTGTGGCTGTCCGCAGTGGTGTAGTGGTCCCTGGAGAAGTGGGTATACTCTCAATGTTTGCCCTTTTAGACGCAGCTCAGAAAAATGCTGTTTTAGAAACAATGACATGTAACACTGCTCTATTTAGTTTACCCAAAAATCCTCACTAGGGTTTACTCATTTTAGCCTAAATTATTTAGCCTAAAACATTTAGATTAAAATATTTCCTTGAGCTACTACGTGAGGTGTGAAAATACTGTTGTCTCTTTTTTAAAGATTTCATCCAGCTTCTGGCAGGTAATGTAAAATTTTCTTTGGTTTATATTGAAGGAATTCCTACACTACATCCAGAATCAACATTTCATTACTTTACTGTAGGTTTCTTAAAATAGACGTAGATGATAAGGCATATGGAAAGTCCTAAATTGAATGAGAAAGAGAATCTATAGAAAGAGATAAAGTTAATAACGAGGAGAACATCAAAACTCAAATCTTTGTCTTTGCAAATCATAATTTGTCAAATATACCAGTTGAAACACCCAAAGAACTGTTGATCCTGTTGATTTAGACCCCCTGACAATGAATGTTTAGCCCCTCGATTTTAAAATGGACGGTGATATTAAACTTGACAGTCAAAAAGGGGCCTCAGTTAAGTCATTTTTATCATGTAAGGAACAAAGAAAAGGTAAAACCTATTCTTTCAAGGCAAAAACATGGAAACACTACTCTAAGCCTTCATTTCATCATGGCTGGATTAGTGTAATTCTCTTTATCTCTGAATCGGTCAGTCCTCACTCAAACGTCTGCAGCTGGTTCAAATGCTCCTGCACACCTTTTAATGGAAAAACATAAAAGAAAGCACATTACCCGATCCTGGCCTCCCTTCACTGGTTGCCTGTTTATCTTAGAGTTCAGTTTAAAGAACTTCTGTTTGTTTTTAAGGATTTAAACAGCTTATTATTATTATTGTTGTTGTTGTTTTAAATTGTTGAGTCTTTACCCAAGTCATTTTATGAGATGTTATTTTGTTTTACCTCGTGTTAAAGTGCTCTTTAAATAATGATGACAATGATGATGATTATGATCACAAGAAACTTTTGCATTATCACCCAGAAGCTGGAAAGAAAAGAGACAAAAAAAATGTTCACACCTCACTTAGTAACTCAAGGAATTATTTTAAACTAAATATTTTAGGCTAAAATATTAAACTGTTTATTGGTTGTTGTTTTTTCTACAATCCCACCGTTATGTTTAGTAATTTCTGACAAAAGCTGCAGCATTTTGATTTAATCCATCTGAATGCAGTATTTGCAAGCCATACTCTGATTGGATGGAAAGAAACCTGTCTGTGATTGGCTGGTGGACAGTTTTTGAAGTCACGAGAGCACAGACAGAATCCAGTGAGCGCACAGCTGGTGTAAGTAAGTAAGTAAGTAAAATTTATTTATATAGCACTTTTCTCAGATAAAAATCACAAAGTGCTTCACAGTAAAATACAAATACAAAAAAACAGTATACAGCAATACTAAACAGCATTTTAAAACAAAATGGAAAAACATACAAACGAAACCATAAAACCTACATGTCTAATTAAAAGCCTGCTTGAATAGCAGCGTCTTTAGTTGCTTTTTAAAAGAAGCAACAGAGTTCAAACAACGTAAAGAGAGAGGCAAAACATTCCACAGCCTCGGAACCACTGCCTGGAATGAGCGATCCCCTCTAGTTTTAAAATAAGTGCGTGGGACCACTAACAATGATTTGTTACTTTCACGCTCAATGGTGTTGAGCGTGAAAGTAGCAGGTCACGGGCAGACACGGAACCGAGGGCGAGGATAGTGGGATGAGAAGAGTTTATCAGTTTTGAGCGCGGGCGTGATGTTTAAACGCTGAATACCTGTCTCACTGCGCGCTCAAACAAAAGACACAAATATCGCTCCAGAAGTTGATATAGGCAATGCTGACTGAAAAATATGTGGCTATACGCCGTATACCCGCGTACACCCTGGACTACACTGTCCGACTTCATGTGAGATCGTAAAGCATTGACACACATTGTGCAAAGCTTAATTTTTTTTATAAACACGGCAAAATCCTTCGTCATCTTTACCGTCGACAGGCTGCAGTCATGTCCCGAATTCCTCGTTTCCATCCACTTTTGTTGAAATTTGCATTTTCCCATTTTCTAGCTCTTTCTCTGCCTCGAGCTCCTTTTCCGAACATCGTAAAAACATATGGCTTTACGATCAACCGGAAGCAGTTCACCGCAAACACCCGGAATCAGTTATATCTGATATAATATATCTGACGAAACTGTTTTTATTAACGTTTTTTTTTTTTAATAAGGCATTTTTAATGCCACAGATAATCACATTTAATGACTTTTAATGACAATTAAGGCCTTAATTTTTTAAAAATTTCATTTAAAGACATTTTAATGATTTTTAATGCCCCGTGGAAACCCTGTTAGTAAAATGTAAAAGATGGATATGCGGCTGACCCACCTCAGGAACAGCTGAACACAACAGTGATCAACAGAATCAGAAAAGCTTTGTTAATACCATGAAGAGCAATTCACTGCAGTGACCCAGCCAGAAATACACAGAAAAACAGGCAGGCAAAAAGGTATGTGCTACAAGCTTTCATACACAATGGTCAGAAATGCAAATAAGACACTTCAAGTTTAAGAACCTAATTGCAGAAGGTATAAAAGATTTAGAATAACTAGTAGTTTTGATCATAGGCATGTAATAATGCTGACTTAAGGGCATTAAACTAAAACATGTTGACAAGACATGCCTCTGATCCAAGTCTATGATCTGACCAACCTTAGTAACCCGGCTCTCGGAGAGTGAGGTCAGATCTCTTTGGCAAACGCCTATAATTCTAGAGCAAACTTTAACAATGTTGTTCAGGTTGCTTTTGCCTCTCACAGATAAACCACCAAACCAACAGATAAAAGAAAAAGTGAGAAGACTTTCGATGTAGGAGCAGTAGCAAACTCTAAGAATCTTCTCATTAACACCAACAGGGACCTACTGCATGTTCATCAGTATAAAGGTATCTCAATGTTTGTTCAAAAACATCGTATGGTTAATGGTTAAATTAAGGGGTAAGTTAATGCTTAACACTAGTTCTGCAATGTTTTATGTGTTTTGGATACCTGTACGTTGCAACTTCTGGTTGCCTGAGTTTTTTGTTGTTAGCAATGATAAGTGTTTAATAGATAAAGGAAACCTTGCACTCCTAATGCAGAATTTGCCTGTAAATTCTTGACAATGATAGCTTGATGACAGCAAGAAAACCTCTACTACAGTCTGTAGTAAGCATTTTAAGTTACTATCATATATATTTTAAGTTGGGTATAAGTTTGCTATTTTAACTTGGGCTTTAACATCAATTTGTCCGTGGTTACCTTGAAATAACTTCCCTGACATGATTCACCAGCCGTTTAGAAATTGTTTCCCTATATATTTGCCTTTTTTTTTTTTTTTTTCTCCCAGTGTCCTGTCTAGCAATGTGGCAATAAGAATTGATGTCTTAATGCCAAATAGAGCTCGACAGATTTTGCTTTCACAAGTGGAGCAAACAGCTTTCGCCATAACGCTCCGCTTGATTTGTGCATGTAAATAGCTTTATTGTGATTCCTGCAGGGAGAATTTCAAATTATATGGACACTACAATGGGAAAGTAGGAGAGTAAAGGAAGAACAAGAAGAGAAAAAGAAAAAAAAAAAAGAAAGAGAAGAGGTGAAAGAAAGAAGAGATAAAAGGAACAGAGTGATAAAACGTCCTCTGTCTGCTCCATCACCTGGAAAGTGACGCAAAGAGAACAGCGCAACCAACAGACATAAAGCAACAGATACAATCGAGTAAACACCTTGATACCATTGCTAAATCATATGTATTATTATTTAAGCTGACATGTGTAATGTGATACCTGAAAAAAGAAAGTGAAAGAAAATAAATAAATTTATAGGCTTTCTGTATATAAGTGAACATTTAATACCTGGGACCCAGCACCTGTGGGAGTTTGTGAGAGTGCACTAGTTTAGGTGAAAATTATACAGAAGGAAATAGCTCAATAGTGGTTGTGGAGAACCAAACTCTAACCCATAAGTACTACTTGTCTATTTGCCAAGTAGTACTTATGGAAGTTAGGCAGATCTAGTCCACCTCTGTCTTTAGTTTTCTGTAGCGTCTTTAAGCTGATACTGGGTGGTTTATCTTTCCAAAGAAATTTAGAGATTGAAGAGTCTAGAGATTTAAACCAGTCAGATGATGGTTTATTGGGGATCATTGAAAATAAGTAATTAATTCTAGGTAAGACCATAATTTTAATCGAAGCTACCCTACCCATGAGTGAAATTGGAAGCGATTTCCATCTATCCAGGTCATCTTCTATCTTTTTTAAAAGTGGGATGTGATTAGATTTTACTAAATCCGCAAGTTTAGACGACACAGTGACACCCAAATATGTAATATTTCCTGATCGCAAATGTAAATCTAGGGGGTTTTGGAAAGAGCAATTATTTGGCAGTACCGTAGATTTAGACCAGTTTATAGAGTAATCTAAAACCTTTGAGAAGGATTCTAGTAATCTAATTACTTGAGAAAGGGAAGAGTTTGAGTGCTGAAGATAGAGTAATACATCATCACCATAAAGACTAATCTTATGCTCAATAATCATGCATTTTATACCTTTAATAACCTTTGTTTGTCTAATTGTTGCTGCTAGAGGTTCAATAAAAATGGCAAAAAGTGAGGGGGAAAGTGGGCATCCTTGCCTTGATGTTAGTCGATAAGGTAAAAATGCCTCTTTTAACACTGTGAGCTTCACTATCACCACTGTCAGCCAATACAACGTCTTTGGTTGTTAGGGGTTAGAGCAGCCTAGGGTACACTTCAGTGTGGGCGGAGCGATCTTACAGTTGCCGTCACGTCAATTCCATTCAATGAGTGTTCACACTACATCTAATTAGGGTACTTCAATGGGTAGTTGGAAAAGGAAAGAGACAGCCAAAATACCATGTTGATTTTTTCTTAGAAATCACAGCAATCATTTTTACCTGATGCGTCTTCCACTTCAAAGTCACTGTCATCAGAGCTGTCATAGTCCAAGGCGTCTAAGAGAGAGGCAGCAAGAGGCTTCACCTGCCGTCTCTTCAGACTTCGGTCCACTAATTAAGGACAGAAAGAAAACCGAAGAATGGATATTTGAATGAGCCAATATAACAAGACAACATAATTAGTAGAGTTGAGAAAGCTTCCTGGAGAGGAAGCGAAAAGTCTTCAACTACGGAAAACAAGTCCATTTGCATTGTTTTTTACTTTTTTTGGAATGACCATGACCTGGATGACTGAGAATCTTCACCACCAATCCCTAATTAGGCATTTATAACTACCAGACAATTTTTGCTATGCAATAAAATCCTCTATCAGAACTTGTTTTCCAAAGTTCCACACAAAATAAAAAAAAAATAATGCTTGTTTTTTTTTGCATTCATCCTTTTGCCATATTTTCAGTACATATTTGCAGTACTTGATGATCTTGATAACATTATAAACGATTAGACTTGCTTAAGAAATGTGTGACATGATCATAAAACTTAATCAAATAACTATTTAGATAACTGTTACATAGCGTAAAAATGTTTGAACGCACTTTATTTACATGCTCAATATTTTGATTTGCTTATTGTTGCTTTTACTCACCATAATGGTCATTTTCCTACGTTTAGATATTAACGGTAATCTGCACTGATCTGTCAGCATTTTACTGAGATCGCCTGCTTGTAGCAGTTGTATATGGAAAAAACGACCAACATAAAATGGAGAAAAAAATGTGGAGAAAACTGAACTGGACAGAAGAGCAGTGCCTCTGTCCACACAGATCTAGGAGGAGAATAGAGGAGTGCTGAAAGCTAGATTGGTCACTTGATCGTAGTGTAAAGAGGACTTTGAAGCACATTTCCACAGATCAATGAGTGTTTTTCTCTGCTTTTACGCACCAGCCTAGAAAGTGAGAAGAGCTCCATGCAGCAATCAAAAGCCCGAGAGTAGATGGCATCACACAAGCAATTTTTTTTAGTTTTAGGTGTCTTTAGGGCACAAGTCTGAATTGAGTCTGAAGTCCTTCATTTGTGCAACTTAAGTACGACTCAGAGCTTCAAAGTTGAGTCACCCTCTGCTTGAAAACAATGAAACATTTTTTACACAATGATCACAATGGAAAAGGTTCATATATTCCACCCACCCAGGCAACGCACTGTTTGTCTCACTTCAGGTTAACAATTCAGAAACATTAAAACAAAAACTAACAGACTTAAAAACAGCTTCTTACCAAAGCTGCGAGGGCTATGGCACCCATCTGAGAATTAATAAATCACAAACCTAGTTCATAGTCTGTTACATGTTTACAAACATGCTGCTGGTTCCACGGGTTCTTGTGTTGTTGTGTCTGCGTGTTATGCGTAATCTGTGTGCATCCTGAGTCTGTCTCATCAAAAATGTCATTATGGTAACACCTAATGACAATAAAGATTCTTGATATGTGAGCACGAGAGAAAGTGGACAGGTTTGATTGTCTGAAAACCAAACTAGCTCTCTTTAAACGGAAAACCTCACAGGCAACCGAGCACATACCCTCGGTGACAGTTTTACGGTAGCCGCGACCACAGACATGAATACGTAGACGCCGCATCCTCGGGTGAGAGGCGTGCCGACAGAGCGGCCATCTTAGGTCAGACCAAGCTGCAGTCAGACAGAATACAAGTCAATTCAGGAAAATGTACTTTATGTTTTCAGAAACTCTGAATCCGGTGAATTCTCACCCGATTTCCAGATAAATCAACTGACTGAAAACGTCACCCCTTTAGGGACTACATGGGACCAATTGATTGAATTAAATTATTGTCTAACTTAATAAATAATTTAGATTTGTATTGAAAGTAAGCAAACTTCCAGAGCTACGTCCCAGGAAGCCCGACTTTTACTCCACTTATGGGTGCGCAAATAAAAGGACACTAGGAACCAGATCCTGGGGAATTACCTTCCATAAGGAAGAATTTACGATAGATAATCCTCATGCTTTACAGTTACAGTTTTTCCGGCATAAACACAATATGTGCTAATGGGTAGCAGGGATGGAAGTAGAGAAAAGTACATTAAACACCAAAAATATTATACAGTTTTTGCTATGATTTTGTAATGTATTTGATTCTAGGATGCGTTATTAGGTTTTTTGTTGATTTTTTTTCCCAGATTGCGGTTTGCATTATATAATTTTTAAATGCTGTTATAGGCACTTCTGCTCTTACTTGTCTGTATATAGTTTTGCTCCGATGTAGATCAGTGCTGTTGTCTGTAGATCAGTATCTGTGTATATAGCCTATAACTTATATACAGTATATATATATATATATATATATATATATATATAGTATATATATATACAGTATATATATAGTATATATATATACAGTATATATATATACAGTATATATATATATATATATATATATATATATATATATATATACATACATACATACAGTATATATATATATATATATATATATATATACATACATACATACATACATACATACAGTATATATATATATATATACAGTATATATATATATATATATATATATATATATATATATATATATATACTGTATGTATGTATATATATACTGTATGTATGTATATATATATATATATATATATATATATATATATATATATATATATATATATATATATACATACAGTATATATATATATATATATATATATACATACATACAGTATATATATATATATATATATATATATATACATACATACAGTATATATATATATATACATACAGTATATATATATATATATATATATATACATACATACAGTATATATATATATATACATACAGTATATATATATATATACATACAGTATATATATATATATATATATATATATATATACAT